>CAKJTW010000109.1:3600000-4007856 GCA_917880005.1 Nanger dama | reverse complement strand
ATCAATCTTCAGAAAACTTTGCAACTAGCTCAGAGAGTTTATTATAGCAGGGAATATTAGGAGATGAAACAAAGGCAGAAAGTGAAAGACCAAGGAACAGACTGAAGCCTCCACAATAAAACTGTTCTTGCTAGGTTTTGGGGAACCCAGGTAGAACCACCCCAAGTCAGTAGTAGAAAATGTGCCTTGTAGGGACCCAGGTGGAGTGAGAGATTCGCTATCACCAGGGAAGGAGGGCCAGTCAAGTGGGGATGGCCACATAGGCTTCTAAGCTGTCTCTGGGTTCAGTCAAGACTGGCACCAGTACCAAAACAAGAGGAGAGACTTCTCTGTAGGCACAGGGCCCCAGTTGAACTCTCAGGTACATCAGGACTGAAGCTGCCTAGGGTCCCCACACAAGCTCCCATCCTAATTAAACTTGAGGGAAATCCCAGGCATTATTAACTGGGGGGCCACCATGTATTTCCTTGGGACACCAGGACAATTTACGACGAGGCTTACTGGAGGCCCTGGTTCACATTTTCCCCCATCCATTATTGCAATGAAAAACCGTCTGGATGAGCCAAATATTATTATTTTAAGTTGTTCTCTAAGTTGCAACTGGGACTCTGTGTTGTTTTCACAAGGAATTTCTGACAGCGCCAGAGTCACCCTCACCCCTTTTTGGGAGGGATACACTGGTAAGGTCCATTCCTTTTCATGAATATGGGACCTCTCTTTTCTCCCATAACTGAAACAAAAGGTAAATACTAGAGTGGGCTATAATGGAAAATTGCAGGGTTGAGTACAACTGCTGCTGCCTGGCAGGCTAAACATATTTCCACATCAAAAGCACATCCCCAAACCCGAGGTTACGGGAGGGCTAAACCCACCAGTGAAAATTTAAAGGGACCAGGGGCTATTCATTCCATGTGACTGTCCATGCAGCACCCTATTTTGGGTAGTGGAAAGCAAATGATAAAAGGAGACCATTTCTAAGATTTGGAAATAATAAATGAGGGCTGTAGTTCCTTTACCCCCATGGGGCCTAATCCCCATATTTTATAGTCTGAAATCTGAAGAGCCCAATATTTTTCAGTATTTGACGTAAAAGATGTCTGTGGCTCCCATACCATAGTGAAGAAAAAGCCGATTTTATTTCTTTGGTAAAGACATTACCCAGCTAGATTCTCAGTAACCTGGATATTTTTGTCCCAGGAGTTTCCAGACAATTGGTTGGACAGAGTTTGTCAAAGGGTACAAATCTTTAGTAGCCCTGAGAAAGTGGTGTAGCCAACACAGGGCGGATGATATTCTGCCCTAGGATGAGATAGAGAAGTTTGTCAGGGGCCCCGGGAAGACGCCTTAAACTTTAAGCTGGCTCCATTTATAAGGAATTGTGGGAAAAGGGCTCAGCTTTTACAACAATCTGTTAAATAGATGGGGCCCGTACTAATATGACCAACCTAGATAGTATTTCCCCCAAAAAACAGAGAGGTTACTTTGGTGACCATGGCATCCATCTAGTGGAGCCTTATGCTTTCTTCCCAGGGTCATGCATGGATGTGAGAGTTGGATCAGAAGAAGGCTGAGCGCCCAAGAATTGATGCTTTAAACTGTGGTGTTGGAGAAGACTCTGAGAGTCCCTGACTGCAAAGACATCCAACCAGTCCATCCTGAAGGAGATCAACCCTGGGGTTTCTTTGAAGGAATGATGCTAAGCTGAAGCTCCAGTACTTTGGCCACCTCAAGGGAAGAGCTGACTCATTGGAAAAGACTCTGATGCTGGGAGGGATTGGGGGCAGGAGGAGTAAGGGGACGACAGAGGATGAGATGGCTGGATGACATCACGGACTCGATGGACGTGGAGTCTGAGTGAACTCCGAGAGATGGTAATGAACAGGGAAGCCTCATGCTGCAGATTCATGGGGTCGTGCAAAGAGTTGGACATGACTGAGAGATTGAACTGAACTGATTATATCTGATGGGACCAGGGGCCATAGGCCCCGAGAGCATTATGCCTATACCAAAGCATTCTCACCTATGAATTCAGGACAGTTGAGAGGATTTGGGGGCATCACAAGCTACTGCCACATTTGGATCCCGCAGCATGGGGAACTTGCCAGCCCCTATATAAACTATAACTGAAAACTCAACAAGCCCAAACTGACAAACTGGTTTGGTCTCCAGGGCACTCAAAAGGCTTTTAAGGCTGTTTAAACTGCTCTCCTGCAACCTCCTGCTTTGAGATTTCCCACAGGGCCAAAGTTTAATCTGCTTGTCACTGAAAGAAAAGGTAAGGCCTTGGGAGGTTTGACACAACCCTGACGGCCTTACCAGCAACCTAGAGGATACCTGAGTAGAGTATTAGATGTACTGGCACGTGGGCGGCTACATTGTCTAAGAGTAATTGTGCTATTGCTTTATTAGAGCCTGAAGCTTTAAATTTAATAATGGGTGAAATCTTACTCACTGCCTTCTCATGAACTGAGTGGGAATCTTAACCCAAAGTTACTATTCATGCAAAGATGGGCTCGATAAAGGACAGAAATGGTCTGACCGAACAGAAGCAGAAGATATTAAGAAGAGGGGTGGCAAGAATACATGGAAGAACTGCACAAAAAGATCTTCACGACCCAGATAATCATGATGATGTGATCACTAATCTAGAGCCAGACATCTTGGAATGTGAAGTCAAGTGGGCCTTAGAAAGTATCACCATGAACAAAGCTAGTGGAGGCAATGGAATTCAGTTGAGTTGTTTGAAATCCTGAAAGATGATGCTGTGAAAGTGCTGCACTCAATATGCCAGCAAATTTGGAAAACTCAGCAGTGGCCACAGGACTGGAAAAGGTCAGTTTTCATTCCAATCCCAAAGAAAGGCAATGCCAAAGAATGCTCAAACTACCGCACAGTTGCACTCATCTCACATGATAGTAAAGTAAGGCCCAAAATTCTCCAAGCCAGGTTTCAGCAATACATGAACCATGAACTCCCTGATGTTCAAGCTGGTTTTAGAAAAGGGAGAGGAACCAGAGATCAAACTGCCAACATCAGCTGGGTCATTGAAAAGCAAGAGAGTTCCAGAAAAACATCTATTTCTGCTTTATTGACTATGCCAAAACCTTTGACTGTGTGGATCACAACACACTGTGGAAAATTCTAAAAGAGATGGGAATACCAGATCACCTGACTTGTCTCTTGAGAAACCTATATGTGGGTCAGCAAGCAACAGTTAGAACTGGACATGGAACAACAGTCTGGTTCCAAATAGGAAAAGGAGTACGTCAAGGCTGTATATTCTCATCCTGCTTATTTAACTTCTATGCAGACTACATCATGAGAAACACTGGACTGAAAAACACAAGCTGGAATCAAGATTGCCAGGAGAAATATCAACAACCTCAGATATGCAGATGACACCACCCTATGGCAGAAAGTGAAGAGGAGCTAAAATGCCTCCTGATGAAGGTGAAAGAGGAGAGTGGAAAGTTGGCTTTAAGCTCAACATTCAGGAAAACAAAGATCATGGAGCATCCGGTCCCATCACTTCATGGGAAATAGATGGGGAAACAGTGAAACAGTGTCAGACTTTATTTTGAGGGGTTCCAAAATCACTACAGATGGTGACTGCAGCCACAAAATTGGAAGACGATTGCTCCTTGGCAGCAAAAGTTATGACCAACCTAGATAATATATTCAAAAGCAGAGACATTACTTTGCCAACTAAGGTCCATCTAGTCAAGGCTATGGCTTTTCCTGTGGTCATGATGGATGTGAGTTGGGCTGTGAAGAAGGCTGAGCGCCGAAGAATTGATGCTTTGAACTGTGGTGTTGGAGAAGACTCTTGAGAGTCCCTTGGACTGCAAGGAGATCCAACCAGTCCATTCTGAAGGAGATCAACCCTGGGGTTTCTTTGAAGGAATGATGCTAAAGCTGAAACTCCAGTACTTTGGGCCACCCCATGCGAAGAGTTGACTCATTGAAAAGACTCTGATGCTGGGAGGGATTGGGGGCAGGAGGAGAAGGGGACGACCGAGAATGAGATGGCTGGATGGCATCACGGACTCGATGGATGTGTCTGAGTGAACTCCGAGAGATGGTGATGGACAGGGAGGCTGACGTGCTGTGATTCATGGGGTCGCAAAGAGTCGGACATGACTGAGTGACTGAACTGAACTGAAAGTTACTATTTGGATGACAGACAATTAAATATCAAACAAATAAACTCCCTAAATATCAGTCATTGTTGTTAGAATTAGCAAAAACTAACCTTAAAAAGTTGTGGAAACATTTATCCTGCCACTTTCCTCTTGCAGAGAAGAAAATGAAACACCTGATCACAAATATTCCAATTTCTGATTTCAAGCTATATAGCGTGGGAAGATCTGTTGATACCCCATTAGACAATCCTTACATGGAAACATTTACAGATGACAGTTCTTTGTTCAGGATGGGAAGTGGAAAGCAGATTACCCTGTGGTGATGGCTGAACAAGTTTTAAAAGCAAAGCCCTCCCGCAGGGAACAAGAGTTCAGCTAGCTGGAGCCTAGTGACTTTGATCCAAGTTGGAGAGTTTATCAAAGGGCAGAGAGTAAATATCTACACTGATTCTAAGCACAGTTATTTGACTTTACACACTCATGCTGCAATATGGAAGAAAGACTGTTTAAAAACAGCAACAGGAGAACTTATTAAACATTTCAAAGAAACTGAAAGACTTCTGACAGCTGTATATTGTCCTAAAGAAGTAGCTGTTATGGATTGTAAAGGACACAACAGGGATGGGAGTAAAGTAGCTGAGGATATTCAGCTGGCTGACTGTCAAGCCAGAAAGGTGGCACTTAATGACCCCCCCTTCACTACAGATGGCTTTGATCTGACAGGTACTGCTGAACAGGAAAACCACAATATACTGAGAAAAAATTAGAAAGATATGAGAAAAAGAGGAGCAAAGATTACTAATAAAGGATGGTTACAGTCTGAGGGCAGACAATTAATAATTCCTGAAAATGCTCAATGGAAGATTAAGGTTATAAAATAGAGCTTTCATTGAGGCGTTGAAAGCACTTACCAGATGGCTTCTCATTTATATGAAGCCAAAAATGTAATGAAAACTTTAAAGAACATTATCAAGAGATGAGGTTTGTCAGAAAAATAATCCAAAGAGTGAAAAGCTAGCAAAATCTGGGTTACAATAAAGTGGAAAATATCCTGAGAGGACTGGGAAATTGTCTTTACTCCTATGTCAAAATAAATGGACTCTCTTGTTTACAGGTTTTGGTGGATGCCTTTACTGGATGGATTGAGGCTTATCCCTGTCATAGCGAACAAGCTAAGGAGGTTATAAGAATTCTAATCCATGAAATTTATTCCCAGGTTTAGTATGCCACAGGGCCTTCAGAGAGACAACTGTCATGCCTTTAAAAACCGCTGTAACTCAAAGGGTGTCAGGGAAGCCTAGGAAGAGAATATTACTTACACCTTTCCTGAAGACTTCAATCTTGGAAAGTCTGAAAATCTAATGACACTATTATGAGACATCTGCATAAATTAACTCAAGAGATGCAGGATACTTGGTTTAATGTTCTATCCTTAGTTTTAATGAGAGCTCGAACAGCCCTTGAAAAGGAGGGACTGCACCCCTTTGAATGTCTCTATGGAAGACCCTTCTTCTTTTTTTTTTTTTTCTTTCTTTTTCTCTTCTTATGCACAGACCTTACTATAGACCCTAAAGCCTTCAGTTCAATTCAGTTAAGTCGCTCAGTCGTGTCTGACTCCTTGCGACTCCCATGAATTGCATCATGCAAGGCCTCCCTGTCCATCACCAACTCCCGGAGTTCACTTAGATCTACGTTCATCGAATCAGTGATGCCATCTAGCCAGCCCATCCTCTGTCATCACCTTCTCCTCCTGCCCCCAATCCCTCCCAAAATAAGAGTCCTTTCCAACGAGTCAACTGTTTGCATGAGTGACCAAAGTACTGAGTTTCAGCTTTAGCATCATTCCTTCCAAAGAAATCCCAGGCTGATCTCCTTCAGAATGGACTGGTTGGATGTCCTTGCAGTCCAAGGGACTCTCAAGAGTCTTCCCACACCACAGTTCAAAGGCATCAGTTCTTCAGCTCAGCTTTCTACACAGTCCAACCCTCACATCCATACATGACCACTGGAAAACCATAGCCTTGACTAGATGGACCTTAGTCACCAAAGTAATGTCTCTGCTTTTGAACATGCTATCTAGTTTGGTCATAACTTTTCTTCCAAGGAGTAAGCATCTTTTAATTTCATGGCTGCAGTTACTATCTGCAGTGATTTTGGAGCCCTCAAAAATAAAATCTGTCACTGTTTCCACTGTTTCTCCATATATTTCCCATGAAGTGATGGGACTGATGCCATGATCTTCGTTTTCTGAATGTTGAGCTTTAAGCCAACTTTTTCACTCTCCTCTTTCACCTCACCAAGAGGCCCTTTAGCTCCTTTTCACTTTCTGCCATAAGGGTGATGTCATCTGCATATCTGAGGTTATTGATATTTCTCCCCTGCAATCTTGATTCCAGCTTGTGTTTCTTCCAGCCCAGCGTTTCTCATGATGTAGTCTGCAGAGAAGTTAAATAAGCAGGGTGAGAATATACAGCCTTGACGTACTCCTTTTCCTATTTGGAACCAGTCTGTTATTCCATGTCCAGTTCTAAATGTTGCTTCCTGACCTGCATACAGATTTCTCAAGAGGCAGGTCAGGTGGTCTGGTATTCCCATCTCTTTAGAATTTTCCACAGTTTGTTGTGATCCACACAGTCAAAGGTTTTGGCATAGTCAATAAAGCAGAAATAGATGTTTTTTTCTGGAATGCTCCTGCTTTTTGATGACCCAGAAGATGTTGGATATTTGATCTCTGGTTCTTGTGCCTTTTCTAAAACCAGCTTGAACATCAGGAAGTTCACGGTTCATGTATTGCTGAAGCCTGGCTTAGAGAATTTTCATCATTACTTACTAGCATGTTGCTGCTACTGCTGCTAAGTCACTTCAGTTGTGTACAACTCTGTGCAAACCCCACAGACGGCAGCCTATTGGTCTCCACCACCCCTGGGATTCTCCAGGGCAAGAACACTGGAGTGGGCTGCCATTTTCCTCTCCAATGCATAAAAGTGAAAGTGAAAGTGAAGTTGCTCAGTAGATGAGTGCAATTGTGCGGTAGTTTGAGCATTCTTTGGCATTGCCTTTCTTTGGAATTGGAATGAAAACTGACTGTTTCCAGTCCTGTGGCCACTGCTGAGTTTTCCAAATTTCCTGGCATATTGAGTGCAGCACTTTCACAGTATCATCTTTCAGGATTTGAAATAGCTCCCCTGAAATTCCATCACCTCCACGAGCTTTGTTCCTAGTGATGCTTTCTAAGGCCCACTTGACTTTACATTCCAAGATGTCTGGCTCTAGATTAGTGATCACATCGTCATGATTATCTGGGTCGTGAAGATCTTTGGTACAGTTCTTCTGTGTATTCCTGCCACCTCTTCTTGATATCTTCTGCTTCTGTTAGGTCTATACCATTTCTGTCCTTTATCGAGCCCATCTTTGCATGAAATGTTCCCTTGATGTCTCTGATTTTCTTGGAAGAGATCTCTAGTCTTTCCCATTCTGTTCTTTTCCCCTATTTCTTTGCATTGATCGCTGAAGAAGGCTTTTCTTATCTCTTCTTGCTATTCTTTGGACCTCTGCATTCAGATGCTTATATCTTTCTTTTTCTCCTTTGCTTTTCATTTCTCTTCTTTTCACAGCTATTTGTTAGGCCTCCTCAGACAGCCATTTTGCTTTTTTGCATTTCTTTTCCATGGGGATGGTCTTGACCCCTGTCTCCTGTAAATGCCACGAACCTCATCCATAGTTCATCGGGGCACTCTCATCTATCAGATCTAGGCCCTTGAATCTATTTCTCACTTCCACTGTATAATCATAAGGGATTTGATTTAGGTCATACCTGAATGGTCTAGTGTTTTCCCTACTTTCTTCAATTTAAGTCTGAATTTGGCAATAAGGAGTTCATGATCTGAGCCACAGTCAGCTCCTGGTCTTCTTTTGTTGACTGTATAGAGCTTCTCCATCTTTGGCTGCACAGAATATAATCAGTCTGATTTCAGTGTTTACCGTCTGGTGATGTCCATGTGTAGAGTCTTCTCTTGTGTTGTTGGAAGAGGGTGTTTGCTATGACCAGTGCATTTTCTTGGTAAAACTTCTATTAGCCTTTGCCCTGCTTCATTCCACATTCCAAGGCCAAATTTGGCCTGTTACTGCAGGTGTTTCTTGACTTCCTACTTTAGCATTCCAGTCCTCTATAGTGAAAAGGAGATCTTTTGGGTGTTAGTGCTAAAAGGTCTTGTAGGTCTTCATAAAACCGTTCAACTTCAGCTTCTTCAGCGTTACCGGTTGGGGCATAGACTTGGGTAACTGTGATATTGATGGTTTCAACTGGAAGCGAACAGAGATCATTCTGTCTTTTTTGAGATTTCATCCAGGTGCTGCATTTCAGACTCTGTTGTTGACCATGATGGCTACTCCATTTCTTCTGAGGGATTCCTGCCTGCAGTAGTAGATATAATGGTCATGAGTTAAATTCACCCATTCCAGTCCATATTAGTTCACTGATTCCTAGAATGTCTACGTTCACTCTTGCCATCTCTTGTTTGACCACTTCCAATTTGCCTTGATTCATGGACCTGACATTCCAGGTTCCTATGCAATATTGCTCTCACAGCATCGGACCTTGCTTCTATCACCAGTAACATGCACAACTGGGTATTGTTTTTGCTTTGGCTCCATCCCTTCATTCTTTCTCAAGTTATTTCTCCACTGATGTCCAGTACCATATTAAGCACCGAATGACCTGGGGAGTTCCTCTTTTGGTATCCTATCATTTTGCCTTTTCATACTGTTCATGGGGTTCTTTAGAGTTGCAGCTTCAACATCAGTCCTTCCAGTGAACACCCAGGACTGATCTCCTTTAGAAAGGACTGGTTGGATCTCCTTGCAGTCCAAGGGACTCTCAAGAGTCTTCTCCAACACCACAGTTCAAAACCATCAATCCTTCACCCTCAGCTTTCTTTATAGTCCAACTCTCACATCCATACATGACCACTGGAAAAACCATAGCCTTGACTAGATGGACCTTTGTTGACAAAGTAATGTCTCTGCTTTTGAATATACTATCTAAGTTGGTCATCACTTTCTGTCCAAGGAGTAAGCGTCTTTTAATTTCATGGCAGCAGGCACCATCTGCAGTGATTTTGGAGCCCCCAAAATAAAGTCATCCACTGTTTTCACTGTTTCCCATGAAGTGACGGGACCGGATGTCATGATCTTAGTTTTCTGAATGTTGAGGTTTAAGCTAACTTTTTCACTCTCCTCTTTCACTTTTTAGACTTTTTAGTTCCTCTTCACTTTCTGCCATAAGGGTGGTGTCATCTGCATATCTGAGGTTATTAATATTTCTCCTGGCAATCTTGATTCCAGCTTGTGCTTCTTCCAGCCCAGGATTTCTCATGATGTACTCTGCATAGAAGTTAAATAAGCAGGGTGGACAATATACAGCCTTGACATACTCTTTTTTTCTATTTGGAACCAGTCTTTTGTTTCATGTCTTGTTTTAACTGTTGCTTCCCGACCTGCATACAGGTTTCTCAAGAGGCAGGTCTGGTGGTCTGGCATTCCCATCTCTTTCAGAATTTTCCACAGTTTCTTGTGATCCACACAGTCCAAGGCTTTGGCATATTCAATAAAGCAGAAATAGATGTTTTTCTGGAACTCTCTTGCTTTTTCAATGATCCAGTGAATGTTAACAATTTGATCTCTGGTTCCTTTGCCTTTTCTAAAACCAGCTAGTTACTGATGTTTTGCTGATAGAGGGGAACCATGGAACTTCTCATGATGCCACAATTCTAGAGGTGCTCTTTCAAACAACTTGTTTTTAGAGTGAATGAATCCAGGAGTGTTCTGAACATGAAAATAATAATGAGTTCCCATTCTAATTTTGACACTTCAAATGTATTATTTAACCTAAAATTTTCCTCATTTATAAGATGGACAATTTGTGCACGTCTCTCTCAGAATGTAGTGAAGATAGAAAGGTTATTAAAATAGTGTTATACAAAGCACCTAGCATAGAAGTTAACCATAGTAGACACGCAATAAATGTCACTTCTCTCCACTTCAAGCAGTTGACCATCTCAGGCTGAATAGCTATTTTCGTAACTATCACAGTGTCTGGAGTATGGGTAATGTGTGCAATAAATGTTGAACTGGGCTGAAGGAAGGTAGATAACTGGATGCATGGATGGGTGGTGAGTGATTTCTAAGATTCTAATTATTGATTTATCAATATTAAAAACAAGGGGTGATGTTCAAAAGATTTTAATGATACATCCTGAGCAGAATAATTAGAAATGATGCTGGATCACAGGAATTGCTACATAATAAACAGAATACAGTAAGAATAGAATATAGGGCTGCTGCTTCAAAAAATGATTCAAAATTTCACAATGCTGACAGCAGATCATTAAATCATGGTTGAGGCCCTTCCAAGCATCCAAAAGCAAGAACCTGTGTCACTAAGTCGATCATATAACCATGGAGCCCATTCTCACTCACGTTTGTCTAAGAGTAAGATCCTAGGGAACTCTTCTTGCTTTCCTTTAGATGCTCTGAGAGCCTAAGGGAGGGAGTTCACAGTAAGGAGCTAAGGCAGCCGTAGATGGCAGAAGACAGAGGGCCAAGACAGGGACCATGGCTGAAGGCACTGTGTATATACAAAGTATTTGGGAAATATTGAATGCCTTAAAGATCTATCACAATTTAAAACAAAATTTTAAAAAGTGATTAAAAATTCAATTTTAGAAAATTTAGGGTCACATTACTTAAAGGTTAATAAATCAATACAGCTAGTGGGTCAGGAGTTCCAGGGCTAATTTTCAAGTTCCAACTCTGTAGATTTGGTGCCACAGGCAGTTTTGGGGGCAATTCTGGTAGGGTCTTCTAAGTTTATGGCAGAGAGTCCTTAAATTTATGATTAGAGAGCTTGCTATGCATGTTGTGAACTGGAAAATGAAAATACCATGGCCTGAAGACTTACTCAGCCTCCAAGCATGTAGTTACCTGCCATTTTCCTCGCTTTTGTGACATCTCTGTATTCTTATTTTTTTATGATTTTGCTTCAAGTTTGTCCTTCTGAATTTTTCATAATAACAAAGTAGTAAAATATTAACTAGATGATTATATAAACACAGCTTATGCATCTGTAAACTATCCATAAGTCAAATGTTTATATCACACAATGCTGTAGTGAGTTGGTCTTCAATAAAAGTCTCAGTGCAAATAATGGAGCTTTGTCTTTAAAGGTCATTTTTTAGAGTTGTCTCACATTCTGGAGACTGAAAAAAATGAAGATTTCCTTATCTTTCATTTTAATATTTCTTCTGCATAGCAAAGGCTTCCCTGGTGGTTCAGTCCATAAAGAATCTGCCTGCAATGCAGGAGTGCCGAGTTTGATCACTGGATTGGGAAGATCCCTTGGAGAAAGAAATGGCAACCCATTCCAGTATTCTTGTTTGCAGAATTCTATTGACAGAGGAGTCTGGTGGGCTAAAATCCATATGGTCACAAAGAGTCACACAACTGATTGAGTGACTAACACTTTCAACTTCACTGCATAGCAAGAAATGAGTAATCATTGGAAAAGTTTAAAAAGTACATAAGGCTTGTACTTCCAAAACTAGTATGGTATACTAGCTTATTTGATATACTATGGAACATCTTGAATCCTAGGCCTATACCTATACTCAAAAGTATTTTGAGCCCCACCATTTTCTTGCTGTCTTATTCCCTTAGGATCTTCCATTCAGTTAAGTTCAGTTCAGTCACTCAGTCGTGTCCGACTCTTTGTGACCCCATGAATCGCAGCAGGCCAGGCCTCCTTTTCCATCACCAACTCCCGGAGTTCACTCAAACTCGTGTCTATTGAGTCAGTGATGCCATCCAGCCATCTCATCCTCTGTCGTCCCCTTCTCCTCCTGCCCCCAATCCCTCCCAGCATCAGAGTCTTTTCCAACGAGTCAACTCTTCGCATGAGGTGGGCAAAATACTGGATTTCAGCTTTAGCACCATTCCTTCCAAGGAACACCCAGGGCTGATCTCCTTCAGAATGGACTGGTTGGATCTCCTTGCAATCCAAGGGACTCTCAAGAGTCTTCTCCAACACCACAGTTCAAAAGCATCAGTTCTTCGGCACTCAGCTTTCTTCACAGTCCAACTCTCACATCCATACATGACCACTGGAAAAATCACAGCCTTGACTAGACGGACCTTTGCTGGCAAAGTAATGTCTCTGCTTTTGAATATGCTATCTAGGTTGGTCATAACTTTTCTTCCAAGGAGTAAGCGTCTTTAATTTCATGGCTGCAGTCACCATCTGCAGTGATTTTTGAGCCCCCCAAAAATAAAGTCTGACATTGTTTCCACTGTTTCCCCATCATTTCCCATTATATGATCTGAAGTGTTGAGTCCTTCCTGAAAAATTATTAGAAGACTAATTTAGCTATGTAATAACTGATGGCATAAGCAGGAGCAGAAGTTTTGCTAAACAGAAGATGTATTTAAACATCAGGTTAAAGATAAAACACCTGAGGAATGCATAGTAATAAAACACAATGGAAATGCTCCAATGGAAATGTGGAAATAAATGACTTTTTAAAGTAGACTGGTGAAATCAATGAGACACCACTACACACGTCTTGTAATGGCCAAATACAAAAACCTAACAAAACCAATTGCTGGTCAGATGAGGAAAAACAGAAAGTCACATCCATATTATGGGAAATGCAAAATGATACAGTCACTTTGGAAGAAATTTCTTACCTAGCTAAGCATTTTCATACCATATGATCTAGCAATTATGCTCCTAGATAGTTCACCAAATGATTTGAAGGCTAATGACCACAAAAAAGCATAGACATGCAATATATAACTGCTTAAATCTTACTCTCTCTCTCTCTCTCACACACACACACACACACACATTGTAAAACCACAAATGTCCTTTAACAGCTGAATGGAAAAAGAAACTATAGTACATCAATATAACAGAATATTTTTAAGAATAAAAAGAAATGAGCTATCAAATCACAAAAAAAATGGATGAAACCTGAATGAATGTTATTAAATAAAAGCAGGGAGTCTAGAAAAAGTTATACACTGCATGATGCCAATTATATAATATTCTGGAAAAGGTAAAATGCAGAGTCAAAAATTTATCAGAATTTTTTTTTCCTTTTGCTGCAGAATAGTTTTATTAGTTTGAATACAGTTTGTCAGCACTCAACTTTTCTTCTCCTACTTTGATGCACAAATCCACTCAAAGTCCTCATCACCCCATACCTCATATCTTGTAAGTTTATTTTTTTAAATTAATTAATTAATTTTAATTGAGGCTAATTACTTTATAATGTTGCAGTGGGTTTTGTCATACATTACATGAATCAGCAAAGAGTGTTCATATGTCCCCCAGTCCTGAACCTCCTTCCCCATCCCATCCCTCTGGGTTGTCCCAGTGCACCACCATTGAGTGCCTTTCTTCATGCATCAAAATTGGGCTGGTCATCTGTTTCCCATATGGTAATATATATGTTGCAATGCTACCTCAAAACTGGGGAGGTTTTGGACTGATTAGAATGTGACTTATTATTCTAAGTTGACTTTGAATTCTGCAACATATTGAATTGATATGTTAGTATATTTTTGACCTAGTCTTCAGGATTTTTATACAGATTCTCATGTCATTTACAAAAAGAGCAATTTTATTTCTTCCTATCCAATTTATTTATTTTTCTTGCTTGCACACTCTGGGTGGGACTTTAGATACTATATTGAAGAGAAGTGGTGAGGGAGGGCACCATTTTCCTCTTCTGATCTTAGAGGAAAACTTTTAGATTTGAATCACTGAGTATAGTGTTGGATGTGTAGTTGCCATATACGTCCTTTTATGTCTAAGTTAATTCTTTCTATATTTAGTTGGTAGAGAGATATTACTGTGAAAGGATGTATATTTTTAACAGATGATTTTCCTTCTGCATTTGTTGAGGTGATGCTATGGTTTCTATCTTTCATTTGTCAATGCAGTATATAGCATTTATTGAGACTGGTATGATGAACCATCCTTGAATCTCAAGAGTGTATCTCATATGACCTCCATGTAGAGTCTTTGAATGTGCTTTGGAATTTCATTTGCCAATGTTTTTGAGAATATCTGCTTGTACATTTCTTAGGGATACAGGTATATAACTTTTTTCTTGTATTGGCCTCAACAGCTATTGTGTCAAAGTAAGGTTGACCTCACGACAATTTGATAGAATTCTCTTGTCTGCAATTTTCAGGAATGCTTATCATTAATTTTTGTTGAGTAGAATTTGCTAATTCTACCAAGGTTTAGTAGGATTCACTAATGAAACCACCTAGCCCTGGTCTTTTGTATGTGTAAGAGTGGGTATGGCAATTTTCATTATGAACCCAATCTCCTTATTATGATCTGTTTCTTCATGATTCCAGTCTTGGTAGATTTTATGTTTGTTACACTATACTAATCTGCCAGCAATGCAGTAGACCCAGATTTGTCCAGTTCCTTGGCATGGGAGATACCCTGGAGAAGTGACAGGCTACCTAATCCAGTATTCCTGGGCTTCTCTGATTGCTCAGACAGTAAAGAATCCACCTGCAATGGAGGCGATCTGGGCTCAAACCCTGGATTTGGAAGATCCCCTGGAGGAGGGCATGGCAACCCACTCCAGTATTCACGCCTGGAGAATCTGCATGGACAGAGGAGCTTAGCGGGCTGCAGTCCCTGGTACTGCAAAAAGTTAGACACGACTGAACAAAAGTATGCATGCATTGTTAATCTTAGTCTACTAGGATCCTTTGTATATATGCATTATCAATTGTATTGTTTCTTCTTTCATTTCTGATGCTATTTGCATCATCTCTTTTATTAGTCAATCTAGCTCAGAGTTTGTCAATGTTATTTATATTTTTGAGAAACCAAAACTGTTTCACTGATTTTTCTATTTTTTTTTTCTGGCCTATATTTCATCTATTTCTGTCTTGCAAATGAACATGTATGCATACTCATTCATATCTGACTCTTTGGAGTGTAGCCCACCAGGATCTTTTTTATCTGGAATTTTCCACACAAGAATACTGGAGTGGATTGCCATTTCCTACTCCAGGAGGTCTTCCCTACCCCTGGGATCGAGCCCGTGTCTCTTGCATCTTCTGAACTGTCAGGTGGATTCTTTACTACAGAGCCACCTGGGAAACCCTAGAACAAAATGTGCCATGAAGGAAATATACATGACACATCAAGACAGAGCAACAGGAAAATAAACCTACTTAAATGGGGAAATAAGAGAAAACAGAAAATCTATCTGATGAAGTAAAATGTAAGCCATGATCTGAGGGCTGAGGAGCTATCCACAAGCATGAAAGTGAAAGTGTTAGTCACTCAGCTGTGTCGATTCTTAGAGACTCAGTGAAATGCAGCCTGCCAGGATCCACTGTCCATGGACTTATCCAGGGGAAGAATACTGGAGTGAGTTGCCATGCCCTCCTCAAGGGGATTACCTGTATATCATTTTTGACTATACACTTGTCCCACTTATGCAAAATTCAACCCAGAGAAGACTATCTGTACTCCTCTAGGACATTCTTAACTGCCTAACTGAGCACTTAAACACTGGAAATAGGATTCTTTGCAATTTCCCCCATGTCATAGATATATTTTAGTCATATCTACATAGGTTTTCACATTGGACTGAAGCCTTCCCTTGCAGACAGGCTACTGCCTCTTCTGTGACAAAAGACCTTTTTAAAGGTTTATTATCCCTATCTGGGTAACTCCTCTCAAACTTCAGAATGATTGAGGCCTCCATTTTGCTGGTCAATTACTCTGGCTAGCTTTAAAACACTTTCACTGTGCTTACCACCCTTTGTCCTCTGGTTTAGTCAAATGCACTGATGACATTTCTTAAGACTCAGCAAAATTTGTTGAGGCTCTCCAATTATCTTTGCCAAAAGCTTTTTCATTGAGCTTGTTGAATCACAGATCAACCCCTTTGGAACACATAATCTCTTGCCCTTTGAGATAGTCAAATGATATTCACATGTCGCCTGCCTCTTTTGACCCATGACTGATAAAAGGAGAGGTGCTCTGATAGTTCAACACATCTTACAACCTGGAAAATTCCTCTACTGGAAGAAACACTTCCAGAAGGACCTTCTTTTAACTTTGCTGGAAAGGCACCTATCAGCGACTGCTAATCAACCCTTGTGCCACCAACTATCATAATAGTCTCTTGGACTCACATGATACACCTAATGAAAGAACCAATCCTGACTGGACCTTTACTTCATCTGGTGATCTGAAAGCAAAGATTTTCTTAAATTGAAATAGAAGATACCTGATAAGACAGCTTTTCCAAGATATTCAGATTAGTGTGTTAGAAGAATTTATCTGCCAAACCTCTGATGGTCACATGATGCTTCAGATGATCTCCAATGTCTATGATGTTGATAACATGAACTTTAGATAAAAAGTGCCTGAGAGTTATCCCTCTTACACCTCCTTGTTTTGCAAAATGTAACTTCATTATGCTTACAGACTGTGTACTTTCACTCTATCATAGGATACCACAACAAGGGATAGTCCTTCTTGCACTGATGGTGAAGGAAAAACTGTTGAAACTGAAATATCTAACTCTTGATCAGTGATGTTTTCAGAGAAAGATCTTGACCAATGGGATGAACTGCAAAAATTAGTAAAGAGAAACTTCCATTAAAATAGAGTTGGGAGATCAGAAGGCAGAACTCTCAGAGATGACAGGAGAGCCCAACAGAAAGAAGAAAGTCTTCCTCCTTTTGAATGGCAAGAAGAGCTCAGCCAATGAAAGACTGTCAAGACTCAGTCAATGAAAAACCACTACACTTCAAACCCTCAGCCTCCCATGGACACATTGCTTAATATAGACTTTCTAACTTCCTCTTTCTTTCTTTAAAAGTTATCATCCCCCTGTTAGGGAGACTTGCATGTGGCTCACCATAGTTGCAGACCATATATTGCAATTCTTCACTGATCTGGAGTAAACTCATCTTTGTTGGGAGCAACAACTGACAGTCTGTTTTAGGTCAACCCAATCTGAACACTAGTCTGTATAAACTTGAGCGAGGTTACTGTCCTATCAGTACTAGTATTCTCAGCCTGGCAGCCTTCCTTTATCTCTCTGAAGGAAAACAAAAACAAAACAAACAACACAGTAGGTTTCTTCGAGTGGGTCTTAAAATCATGCAATTGTCATCTCTCTCACATTACACAAAATGTGAGATGCACAAAGGAAACACAGCAGGAGTGGGAAAAGGCCATAGATTTGTGAGACAATATTAAGAGAATGCCCTTAAAAGCCTGTGAATCTCCCTAACCAAGAAAGTGGAGTGGAAAGTGAGTCCCTCTCCTGACATCCACTCAAGCAAGCAAGAGGATGTTCAAGAACCCTCCCTAGAGCTTCAAGTGTGCCTCCTCTCTAACATGAACCAGGAGGTGCTGTGACATGGGGGCAGGAGGCTTGGGCAGTGCATTTGCCTTGCCCACTAGCTAGAGCCCCGCCTAGGACTCATCTCACCCCTTGAGATGTCACCATGACTGTGGTAGCCATTGTTAGGTCTGTGTCCCATTGTCCCTGGGAATGCCACAGACCCCTCCAAGAGTCTCAGACTAAAGTCAGAGAGCCCTTGGACCTAACCCACAAATTTCTGAAAGAAAGGTTTCTGCCTCCAGGTCGAACCCCCACTCCCTCCTTTCTACCTCGGGGTGGGGGGTGGCAAATTTCCCTCTGATTCTCTGAAAAGGGAGGGCAAGAAGTGAGTTAGGCAGGAGAAGCCACTTCACAGAGTTGGCTGCTTCCTTCTCCTCTAAAGCAGCACAGAAACACCTGGCATCCTTTGGAGGCAGAGACTCACCCCTAGCCCTAGATGCTAGCAATGTTAGTGGGGATGCAATCCCCAAGGCCACCGCCATGAGTGCCAAGTGAAAGGTGTTGAAAAAGGTCATCAGTAAGAGGGTGTGAGGCTCTGTCAGGTGGTTTGAACGTGAAGAATGAGTATGGCTACATCAGGAGGCACCATGCCCAGGAAGATGTGTTTGTTCACCAGACAGCCACCACTTGGAAAACATCAGCAAGTACCAATGCAATGTGGGTGATGGCGAGACAGTGGAGTCTCACGCGGTGCAGGGCAAGCAGGGCACTGAAGCCACTAAGGAAATCAAGTCAGTGGGTTAGCCCCAGTGAAGGGAAGCTGCTATGCTGTCAACTGCTCTGGCTTCCACCAGTGCTTCTATATCCACGGCCTTGTGCCAAAATCACAGGGTCCCAAAGGTGCCAAGGACATCACTGATGAATTCAAGGGCAGCAGCAAAAGCTTTACTGCAGCCCAGAGCCTCAGACACCATCTGCCTGGTCACCCCCAAGACCCACAAATGAGGTGCTTGTGGCCCTTGGCATGGCCCCATTTGTGACCTGCTGCCAATGGATCCTGGCTACCACCAATGGCCCCTGGTCTGACTACCTGCCTGGGTCTGCCCTCACTGCAAGCCTGGAGGGCCACCCTCAGTGGGGTGTGGGGCCCCAGCTACCTGCTGAGTCACCCTAGGGACCAATCCATCACTCCTGGTCCAAGACACTTTCCAGGCATCTCTGAAGAGCCAGAGGCAGAGCACAGGGAGAGTGGGTGTGATGCCAGCAGCAATTTACAACAGAGGCCCACTCCACGCTATGGATCCCACCACCAGAATAATCCCTGATGCCACCCGCAGCAAGCACCTGGCACACAGGGCCAGGATTCTGAGGGAGGAGAGGGCAAGATCAAGAAAAGCCACACTAAAGCACTTGTTTCTGTCCCTGTGGCCAAGAAGAAGGATGCCCTGAGGAGGGGAACTCTTGCTCATGGATGCACCCTCTACCACCTGGGCTTAGTAACAGCTAGGCTCCCTCCCCAGGGACTCCCTGGCCTGGGCTAGTGATCTCCCTTGAGCAGATGATGCCCCTTTCTCAGCTCAGTCCAAACATCCACATTGGATGTTAGCTCTAGGACCTGAGAATAATAAATACTTACCCAAGGTGTGAGGATCACACCTTACAAAATCTATATACTTCTAAATTCCCTTATACCATCTGCCTTGGTAGTTTGTGTACACACACTCACACACATACAGACACTCACACACACCTCTAAATCTATTAGTTTTAAAGATCTGACCAGGACCACAGCTATTATTCTGCATCCCCAGGTGAATTAGGTGAAGTAATTTTAAAATTTTTCTTTTAATACAAAAACGAAGATTACCTCATACTGAAAACGAACTGACATCACTGTTGTGATATTATCCACTTGATTGGTCATTTTCTCAATAAATCATTTCAAGTTGCTTTCATCTATTATCACACCTGTCTGAAACTTTTGAAAGCCTACTAGCCCATAATTCAGAGAAGGCAATGGCACCCTACTCCAGTATTCTTGCCTGGAAAATCCCATGAACGGAGAAGCCTGGTAGGCTGAAGTCCACAGGGTCACTAAGAGTCGGACATGACTGAGTGACTTCACTTTCACTCTTCACTTTCATGCATTAGAGAAGGGAAATGGCAACCCACTCCAGTGTTCTTGCCTTGAGAATCCCAGTGATGGGGGAGCCTGGTGGGCTGCTGTCTATGGGGTTGCACAGAGTCAGACATGACTGAAGCGACTTAGCAACAGCAGCCCATAATTGTATTGTGACGGTCTTTTTCATATTTTTTTAGAATGAGTTTTAGTAATGATCATACGTATTTATCTCTTTAGAAGTCATGAATTTAAGACTAAATCGGGACTTACAGGTTGAACGTCTCCCAGGGTATGCTAAAGAGTAAGAATGTATTTAAAAAAATGTACCCCAAACTCTTTATTTTCATCCTCTTTGCTGCCCTGGAAATGGAGCAAAAATAGGAGGGCGGGCCCAACTACGCATACTTATTGATTAGATAGTTTTCCATGAGACAAAAACAAGAAAAATTGAGCAAAACATCATGGTAAGTAAAAAATGCGGTTCTATGCAAGCAGAATTAGCCACTTTTGAAGTTGTTGTTGTTGTTTTTTAATGGACTCAATCTACTACCATTTAAGTATATAAAAGAAAATGGGGCTGAGGGGCTGATGGTGGTGTACAAATGAGGAGATGCTCATCCAAGTGTACAAACTTTGAGTTGTAAGATAGTTAAGTTCCAAGGACCTAACATACAGCATGGAGACTATGGTTAAAAATACTGCCTTGTGTACTTGAAAGTTGCTATGAGAGTAAAGCATTAATATTCTCACCATGAAAACAACAATAAAATGCTAATTATGTGAGGTGAAGTATATGCTAATTAATCTTACTGTGGGAAAGGTTTTAACATACACCTGTACGAAAGATATCACATTGTACATCTTAAATTTACACTCTATCTCAATAAATCTGTAGGGGAAAACTGAAGGAAAAAAAATAAAGTGGGCAAGGAAGCACATATAATTTTTGTTGTGCACACCTCTGGAGGTAAAGAGAAACATGTAGTCCATATCTTCATCTGTGCTTCCTGGTTGAGTTCTTCCAGAGGGCCTGTGGAAGATTCCTGGAAGACTGAGCAGGTGCAGTTCAGCCTACCTCAATCCCCTTGAAACACAGAAGCTCTGATTGGGAGTGTCATTCCTATCCTGATCTTTACTTGAACATGTGGTGGAGTTGATGGATGGGAGGCAGGAGTTGGGTTTGGAGGTGGGGGAAAGGAGCCATAGATACTTGAAACCAACAGAGGTCTTCAAAACCTCATGTTACGGATTAAGAAAACTGGATTATAGGTAACAAGATCCAAATACTTTTCTCATTTACATGCTGAGGCATTTTACACCAAATTAAAAGCTAACCTAATGTATTTGGAGAGGGAGTATTCAGTAACTCACTATGGCTATATATACAAATCCATTCACACAGAAACAGTAGAGATCCTTCATTCAGAGAATATTTGAGTGTCCTCCTGTGCCAGACACTGCCAGGCACTAGGAATTGCATCACAAGGAAGAAGATCGCCCCTTATCTCAAGGAGCCCACAACCTAGTGGAGAGAAAACTCAGAGAAATCTGACGGTGGCTACACCATGGAGCAAGTGCTCTGGGCGAGTTAGCACAGGATGTAAGAGGAAACACAGGTGAGGCAGACACTTGAATTTAAAATTCTACCTAGCATTCACCACCAAACTCTGATTTGAAAAAGTCATGTCAACATAGAGCTAGAAGTTGTCCATCCAGACTCTTAACCCAGTGCACTTCCCAGGATACCAACTGATGTCTTCAGAGACAACCAGAGGGCACCAAAAATCACCAAGCATATGAATTTATACTGAGGCACAGTACCAAGTGAGAATAGGGGAAGGCCTGAAGTGAGACTAAATCTGCTCTGATTAGGAATGAACTCAGGTCCATCCAGGATGTCTCTTTATGCCAAGTAACAGACATGGATATGGGGCAGGGAAATATCATCTGTAGGTACAGGGTTGGGTTCATAGGCTTCTCCCTGCTGAGTGAGGGGTATGCATCAGTAGATGGGTCAGCCTGGCCCTGGAGGCTTCACTTTGTGGGAATGGAGGAAATAAAGGGCCAGACTAAGGATTTTTGAATTTTCCCTGCTCCAAAAGGTTCCTAACAGGATCCATTAACAGATGTTGACCTGGTGATTGCTGTCTGAGGGTGGAGCAAGGGAGAACTGAAGGGTACAGACGCTTGTCACAGAGTTATTCATGCGTAACTAGGGGTGACTATATTTAACTGGCAGTAGGAATGTTCTGCTGATTCCCAACTGCTCCAGGATTGAGAAAATTCCAGGAAAACCTCTACGTCTGTTTCATTGACTACACTAAAGCTTTCGACAGTGTGGATCACACCAAACTGTGGGCAATTCTTAAAGAAACAGGAATAGCATACCAGCTCACTTGCCTCATGAGAAACCTGTATGCAGGTCAAGAAGCAACAGTTAGAACCTTCCATAGAAGAATAGACTAGCTCAGTATTGGGAAAGGTGTACATCAAGGCTGTATATTGTCACTCTGTCTATTTAACTCATATTCAGAGTACACCATGCAAACTGTCAGGCTGGATGAAGTGCAAGCTGGGCACAAGACTGCCAAGAGAGTTATCAATAACCTCTGATACACAGATAACACCACCCCTTACGGCAGAAAACAAAGAGGAACCAAAGAGCCTCTTGAAGAAGGCAAAAGAGGAGCGTGAAGAAGCCTGCATAAAATCAAAATTCAAATATTCAAAAAAACTAAGATCATGGGAACTGGTCCTATCATTTCATGGCAAGTAGTTGGGAAAACTAAAGGAAACAGTGACAGTCTTTATTTTCTAGGGCTCCAAAATCACTGCAGGTGGTGACTGCAGCCATGAAATTGAAAGACTCTTGCTCCTTGGAAGAAAAGCTATGACCAACCTAGACAGCACATTAAAAAGCAGAGACATTACTTTGCCAAAAACGACCTGTCTAAGTCAGAGCTATGGTTTTTCCAGTAGTCACGTGTGGATGTAAGAATTGGACCATAAAAAAGCTGAGCATTGAACTGATGCTTTTGAACTGTGGTGTTGAGAAGACTGTTGAGAGTCTGTTGGACTACACGGAGACCCCACCAGTCAATCATGAAGGAAATGAACCCTGAATATTCACTGGAAGCACTGATGCTGTCGCTGCAATACTTTGGCCATTGCTGCCAAGAGCCGACTCACTGGAAAACCCTCGTATACTTGGAAAGACGGAAGGCAGGAAGAGAAGGGGATGACAGAGGACAAGATGGTTGGATGGCATCACCGACTCAATAGACATGAGTTTGAGCAAACTCCGGGAGATAGTGAAGGACAGGGAAGCCTAGTGTGCTGCAGTCCGTGGGATCCAAAAAGAGTCGGACCTAACTGAGCGACTGAGCAAAAACCAGGATTTAGGCATTGGTTTTCAGAAATCACTCATTCTGATTAACTTTCTATAATGCAGTTCCTGTTCTGGCTGCTGTGGGATTGTGCTTCTCCTTGCTTCTTCTGTCTTCCCTCAGGCAGATGTGGCTACGAGGCTTGTGTAAGCGTCCTGATGAGAGGGACTGGTGGTGTGAACACTTCATTCTTGCTCTGGTGGGCAGGGCTGTGCTCAGTAAAACTCGAACTATCTGCTGATAAGGGGGGCTGTGCTTCCTCCCTGTTAGATGTTTGGCCTAAGGCGACCCAGCCCTGGGGCCCTTTGGGCTCTCAGTTCAGTCACTCAGTCGTATCCGACTCCTTGCGACCCCATGAATCGCAGCACGCCAGGCCTCCCTGTATATCACCATCTCTCGGAGTTCACTCAGACTCCCATCCATCGAGTCCGTGATGCCATCCAGCCATCTCGTCCTCTGTCATGCCCTTCTCCTCCTGCCCCCAATCCCTCCCAGCATCAGAGTCTTCCAATGAGTCAACCCTTTGCATGAGGTGGCCAAAGTACTGGAGCTTCAGCTTCAGCATCATTCCTTCCAAAGAAATCCTAGGGTTGATCTCCTTCAGAATGGACTGGTTGGATGTCCTTGCAGTCCAAGGGACTCTCAAGAGTCTTCTCCAACACCACAGTTCAAAAGCATCAATTCTTTTGGTGCACAGCTTTCTTCACAGTCCAGCTCTCACATCCATACATGACCACAGGACAAACCATAGCCTTGACTAGACGGACTTTAGTTGGCAAAGTAATGTCTCTGCTTTTGAATATACTACCTAGGTTGGTCATAACTCTTCTTCCAAGGAGTAAGTGTCTTCCAGTTTCATGGCTGCACTCACCATCTGCAGTGATTTTGGAGCCCCCAAAATAAAGTCTGACACTGTTTCCACTGTTTCCCTATCTATTTCCCATGAAGAGATGGGACCAGATGCCATGATCTTCATTTTCTGAATGTTGAGCTTTAAGCCAACTTTTTTCACTCTCCACTTTCACTTTCATCAAGAGGCTTTTAGTTCCTCTTCACTTTCTGCCATAAGGGTGGTGTCATCTGCATATCTGAGGTTATTGATATTTCTGTCAGCAATCTTGATTCCAGCTTGTGTTTCTTCCAGCCCAGCATTTATCATGATGTACTCTGCATAGAAGTTAAATAAGCAGGGTGACAATATACAGCCTTGACGTACTCCTTTTCCTATTTGGAACCAGTCTGTTGTTCCATGTCTAGTTCTAACTGTTGCTTCCTGACCTGCATACAGATTTCTCAAAAGACAGGTCAGGTGCTTTGGTATTCCCATCTCTTGAAGAATTTTCCGCAGTTTGTTGTGATCCACACAGTCAAAGGTTTCGGCATAGTCAATAAAGCAGAAATAGATGTTTTTCTGGAACTCTCTTGCTATTTCCATGATCCAGCAAATGTTGGCAGTTTGATCTCTGGTTCCTCTGCTTTTTCTAAAATCAGCTTGAACATCAGGAAGTTGACGGTTCACGTATTGCTGAAGCCTGGCTTGGAGAATTTTGAGCATTACTTTACTATCATGTGAGATGAGTGCAACTGTGCGGTAGTTTGAGCATTCTTCGGCATTGCCTTTCTTTGGAATTGGAATGAAAACTGACCTTTTCCAGTCCTGTGGCCACTGCTGAGTTTTCCAAATTTCCTGGCATATTGAGTGCAGCACTTTCACAGCATCATCTTTCAGGATTTGAAACAGCTCCACTGGAATTCCATCACCTCCACTAGCTTTGTTCATAGTGATGCTTTCTAAGGCCCACTTGACTTCACATTCCAAGATGTCTGGCTCTAGATTAGTGATCACATCATCATGATTATCTGGGTCGTGAAGATCTTTTTGTACAGTTCTTCCATGTATTCTTGCCACCTCTTCTTAATATCTTCCGCTTCTGTTCAGTCCAGACCATTTCTTTCCTTTATCGAGCCCATCTTTGCATGAAATGTTCCCTTGGTATCTTTCGTTTTCTTGAAGAGATCTCTAATCTTTCTCCTTCTGTTGTTTTCCTCTATTTCTTTGCATTGATCGCTGAAGAAGGCTTTCTTATCTCTTCTTGCTATTCTTTGGAACTCTGCATTCAAATGCTGATATCTTTGGGCTCTATGGTAGAGTTAATGGCAACCTCCAAGAGAGCTTATGCCAAAGGGAAGCTTCCAGGACTGCTGTTGCCACCGCCCTTGTCCCTGCAGTGAGCCACTGCCAAGCCACATCTGCAACACTAGCAGCTAAGTCTGTCTCCTTCAGTGTCTTGTGCTGTCACTGCTCCTTTCCCCATGAGCCTTGAGGCAGGCACAGTTTTTTCTGTGCCCTCCAAGAGTGGCATCTCTGTTTTCCCTCATGCTCTGGAAGGCTTGCAATCAAATCCCATTGTCAGTCAATGCAGATTCCCTGGAGATTCCAGTCCCTGTGTTAGATTTCCAGACTGGGAAGTCTGATGTGGGGCTCTGAACCTTCATAGCAGTGGGAGAATGTCTTTGGAATTATTCTTCTCCAGTTTGTGGTTCTTGCTCCTGGCCAGTATGGGATTTGACTTTCCCATGTTTTGATTTTCCTGTCTCATTGTGGTTTCTTCTTTGTTTCTGGACAAGAGGTATTTGTTTTTGGTGACCTCCAGCATCTTCCCTGTCAATGGCTGTTCAACAGCTAGTTGCAGTTTTGGTGCTCTCTCAGGAGGAGAGGAGCACATGTCCTTCTACTCCACCATCTTGAAAGAGAAGCATGAGTTCTCTGTTCTTTCCCAGGCTTGGGAGGGAGGGCATGGCAATCCACTCCAGTGTTCTTGCCTGGAGAATGCCGTGGATGCAGGAGTTTGGAAGGCTACAGTCCATGGGGTCCCAAAGAGTCAGACACGACTGAAATGACTTAGCAGGCACACAGGTTTGAACTTTCTGCTCTGTTGAATCGCTAGGTCATGTCTGCCTCATTGCAGCCCCGTGGACTCCAGCATGCCAGGCTTCCCTGTCTTTCACTATCACTTGGAGTTTGCCCAAGTTCATGTCCATTGAGTCATTGATGCTATCTAACCATCTCATCCTCTGCCAGCCCCTTCTCCTTTTGTCTTCAGTCTTTCCCAGCATCAAGGTCTTTTCACATCAGGTGACCAAAGTATCGGAGCTTCAGCTTCGGCATCATCCCTTTCCATGAATATTCAGGGTGGATTTCCTTTAAGACTGATTGGTTTGATCTCCTTGCAGCCCAAGGGACTCTCCAGAGTCTTCTCAAGTGCAAAACTAACAATATTTAAATTTATAGTAGATATGCTCTCAGAGTAGCTCATGGCTTTGGAGTGGTGTAGAAGCAACACGACTTCCTAACTGCCAGTGGAAGCAAAATTTAAGATGGCCTTTGTTCATGGATTAGTGGATGCAATACTTACTGAGGCATTCTAAACTTGATGCTCTGGAAGCTAAGGCAAATCAAATTGCCTTGCTGATACTTCTGCAAGGAATGCTGCTCTTAAAATAACCAACAGTAGCCAAACCTCTGTCCTGGTGCACAGGGATATTTCCCCAAATTACAACTTGGGAAAACTGGCTAGAGGGGCCTGACACTTAGCCTCAGAGAAGGGAAAGCAAGACTGGAGGGTTAAACAATTGTTAGTTTGATTAAAAGGGAAAGATCTGAGTCAGACCAAATAGCAGTGCAGCTTTACTGGACTAAAATTCCCCCTCATAGCCACTGTAACCTGCATTAAACTACTGCCGACTGATGGAACGATAGCATCTATGAATCCCTATTGGTGGGGAAACACTAACAAGGGGCCAAAAAGTGCCAACCTCAATGGATCTCAAGGTGTGAGGCTTATTTAGCTTTGGAAAATACTGACAATCTCTTTCTTGAGAGGCAGCAAATGCGTTCTTTCAACAATGAGTTAAAGTTGGTGTTGTTTCTCATCCTCCAGTATTTGGTGTTTGCATTTGGGGGAGGGGGGAGGGAGGGAGCAGTTCTAATAGGTGTGTGTCCTTGTTGCTGAGTCTCTAAATCATGTCCAACTCTTTGTGACTCCACGGACTGCAGCATGCCAGGCTTCCCTGTCCTTCACTATCTCCCAGAGCTTGCTCAGATTCCTATCCACTGAGTTGGTCATGCTATCGACCAATCTCATCCTCTGTCGCCCTCTTCTCCTGCTGCCTGCAATCTTTCCCAGCATCAGGGTCTTTTCCAACAGGTGCGTGGTGCTATCCTATTCTTTTTATCTGTAGTTCTCTTACAATGTATGATGTGTATCATGCTTGTGTCAACTTAGCTATTATTAGCTGTATATCATTTTTGAAACCACGTGGCCCACTTGTCCAAAATACACCCCAGAGAAGACTGGCTGTACTCCTCCTGGACAGTTTAAACTGCCTCAGTGGAGCATTCAGGCACTGGAAATAGGATTCGTTACAACTTCCTCCACCTCGTGGATGTTTTAGTCACAGTTGGTATGTTTTCACATTGGACCAAAACCTTTCTTCGCAGACAGGCTACTGCCTCTTCTGTGGCTAAAGTCCTTTGGGAAAAGATTATCCCTATCCGGGGAACTCCTCTCAAACTTCAGAATTATTGAGGCCTCCACTTTACTGGTCAGTTACTTCCACAAGTCTGCATTGTTTGGCTAGTTTTACAACACTTTCACAGCACTGACCAGCCTCACTCCTCTGGTTTAGTCAAAGGCACTAACAACATTATTAAGACTCAGTTGGCAAGATTTGTGGAGGCCCTCCAATTATCTTGGCCAAAAGCATTGCCTTTTGGTCCTTCTGAATCACAGCTCCACTCTGTTTGGAACACATAAACTCTCGCCCTTTGAGACAGTCACAGGATAGTCACTTGGCTCCTGCCTCTTTTGATCCACCACTGATAAGAGGAGAAGTCCTCTGATATTTCAACACACCTTGCAACAGGGTTGTTCCATCTATTGGCAGAAACACTTCCAGAAGGACTCACCTCTACCTTGCTGGAAAGGCCCCTATCAGGTACTGCTAGCCAACCTTTGTGCCACCAAGCTCCAGGGAATAGACTCTTGGACTCACATGACACACTTAAAGAAAGCACCACTCCTGACAGGACCTGCACAGTACCTAGTGATCTGAGAGCCGAGGTTTTCTGAAGTGGAAGCAGACATGATATCTGATAAGACAGCCTTCCCAGGATATTCAGAGTACATCTCTTGAAAGTTTGTCTGCCAAACCTCTGATGGGGGCACGGTGCTTCAGGTGATCTCCAGTGTCTATGATCTTTAAAACATGTACTTAAGAGAAAAAGTGCCTGAGAGTTCTCCCTCTGGCCCCTCCTTCTTACTCTAAAGTGACTTCAATATGCTTCCAAACTCTGTGCTTTCACTCTAACATGGGATGCTATGCCCAGTCTTTCTTGACGTGGGGAGGGGGAGGGGGGGAAGGAGAGGTGGGCAGCGGTTGGCAAAAAGCTGCTGAAACTGAAGAAATCTAATGTTTGATCAGTGATGCCTTTGGAGAAAGATTTCGGTCAAAGGGGCGAAGGGTAAAAATTAATAGACACTTCCATTAAGATAGAGTTGGGAGGCCAGAAGGGAGGGCTCTCAGACATGACAGCAGAGCCCAGCAGGAAGAAGAAAGACTTCCTCTTCTTAAGTGCTAAGAGCTCAGCCAAATAGAGACTGTCCGGACTCAGTGAATGAAGAGCCACCATACTTCAAGGCCTCAGTCTCCCATGGACACTTTGCTTAGTGCAGCCTTCCTAACCTCCCCCATTCTTTCAAAGAAAAGAGTTATCTTCTCCCTGTTAGGAAGCTTGCACGTGGCTCACCATGGTTGTAGACCCTGAATTGCAATTCTCTGTTGATCTAGAGTAAACTCATTTTTGGTGGAGCAATCCCTGGCAGTCTGTTAGTTTTAGGTCAACACAATCATAACACTAGTCCGGATAAACATGTGCTACTTTAGTGTCCTCTCAGCGATAGCATTCTAGGCCTGGCAGCCTTCAGAAGGGAAACAAAAATAGACAAAACCCACAGTAGGTTTCTTTGATTGGGTCTTCAAATCACTCGACTGTCATCTTGCCTCAAGTGACAAAATGCCTGACCCACACATTAGACTCCACAGGGGTCGGAAAAGGACCAGAGATTTGTGAGAGAATACTGAGCAAGTGCCCTTAGAAGGCTGTGATCTCCCCAACCAGGGAAGAGGATTGGAACGTGGGTCCACTCCTCACACCCCCTCAAGCAAGCAAGAGGGTGCTCAAGGCCCTTTCCTAGAGCTTCAAGTGTGCCACCTTTTCCACCATGAAGCAGGAGGTGCTATGATGTGGTGGCAGGAGGCTGGGGTGGAGTGCATTTGCCCTGCCACACCGCCTCCCCCGCCCCCGCCCCGCGCCATCCCCGCTCAAGCTACGTCAAGGACCCACCCCCCCCCCCCTTGATAGCTCACTATCACCATGGCAGCCATTGTTTCGTCCGCATCCCCATCGTCCCAGGAGATGCCACAGGCCTCTCCAAGACTCTTGGACTAAATCCAGAGAGTCCTTGGCCCTAACCCACAAACCTCCCAGAGACAGGCTCTTGCCTCCAGCCCGAGCCCCTCCCACCTTTCCAACCTCAGAAGGACAAATTTCCCTCTGATTTTTGGACAAAGGAGATCAAGGACGACCTGATGAGTGAGGCGGAAGAGGCCATCTTCACGGACCTGGCCACTTCCTTCTGCCCTCACGCCGCGTGGAAACCTCTGGCATCCTTGGGAGGCAGAGACCAGAACCTAGCCCTAGCCACAAACCACCTCAGAGGGGGATGGGGTCCCCAAAACCACCACCAGGGGCGTCAAGGGAAAGGCGCCTAAGAAGGTCATCGCTGAGAGGGTCCTAGGCACTGTCGTGTGGTTTAAGGAGAAGAAAGGGTACGGCTTCATCAGCAGGCATGATACCCAGGAAGATGTGTTTGTTCACCATACGGCCATCACCGGGAAGAACCCCTCCAAGTACCGAGGCAGTGTGGATGATGGCGAGACAGTGGAGTTCGACGTGGTGCAGGGAAAGCGGGGCACCGAGGCTGCTAACGTGACCGGGCCAGCGGGCGCACCACTGAAGGGAAGCCGCTACACTGACCACCGCAGCAGCATCCACCAGGGCTTCAGCATCCACAGCCATGTGCCACCACCGCAAGGTCCTAAGAACACGGAGGGCGACGCTGATGAACGCGAGGGCAGCGGCGAAGTCTTCACCGCGGCCCAGGGCCTCAGACGCCCTCTGCCTGGCCACTCCCAAGACCAACGACTGAGGCGTTTCTCACCCTCCCGCAGGGCCCCGTCTGTGACTCGCCACCCATCGATCCTGGCTACCACCAGCGGCCCCCGGTCCGCCCCCACCGCAAGGCAGGAGGGGTATCCTCAATGGGGTCGGGGCCCCATCTACCTGCTGAGTCGCCCTAGGGGCCGAGGCACCACTCTTGGTCCAAGACGCTCACCAGGCATCTCGGAGAAGCTGGAGGCACAGCACAGCGAGAGCCAGCAGGAAGCCAGCAGCAACCCACCACAGAGGCCTCCTCCACGCTATGGATCCTGCCGTCCCAAAACTCGCGTCGCTGCCTGCAGCAAGTGCCTAGCGCTCAAGGACAGAATTCTGATGGAGGAGAGGGCAAGATCAGGAAGAGCCCCACTGAAACACCTGCTTCTGTCACTGTGGCCAAGAACGACGCCTTTGCGGAGGAGAATCCCTCGATCTTAGATGCGCCCTTGGCCACCCGGGCCTAGTCACAGCTCGGCCCGCTCCCCAGGGGACTCCCTGCCCTGGGCTACAGGTGATGTCCCCTTGAGGAGCTCAGTCCAAATATTCACACAGATTGTTAGATTTGGGCCCTGAAAAAGATACATGCCTTTTATGCAAGGTGAGAAGATAAATTACAAGATTTATATAATTCAAATTCACTCATACCTTCTGCCTTGGTAGTTTCCCTACATACACACATTCACACACACACACACACACACACACACACACACACACACACACACCGCAGAGAGAGAAACACTTCTGAACCTATAGCTTTAATGGTCTGACCAGGACCACACCTATTATTCTGCATCCCTAGGTGAATTTGTTGAAATAACCTTAAAAAACTGTTTTATTTTTAACCAAGAAAAAAAAAAGATTATCTGAAACTGGAGATGATGTCACATTGCTCACCTGGCTTGTATTTTCACAATAAAACATTTCATGTTGCCTTTATCTCTTAACTGTTGTCTGAAATTTTTAAAACCTACTAGCCCAAAATTGTATTGACAGTCCTTACAATATTTATTTATCTTTAAAACGAGTTTTAGCAAAGGTCATACATATTGATCTCTTCACAAGTCATGAATTTAAGACTAATTCTGGACTTAACAGGTTGAACATCTCAGAGTGCTCTAAAGGGGAACAATGCATGAAGAAAGATGTATTCTGATCTCTTTCATTTCCATCCTCTTCCTCTGTCTTGGAATTAGAACAATAAGTCGGGAGGGTGGGGCCCAACTACCCACACTTACTCCTTTGCTAGTACTCTGTGTTTTGGAAGCATAACACCATGACCAGTAAAACCATGGCTCTCTGGAAGCAGAATTTGCCTCTTTTGAATTTTTTTTTTTAAGGGACACGATCTAATACCATTGAACTATAAAAATGAAAATGGGCATGAGGGGCTGGGGTGGTGGACAATGAGGAGATGCTCACCCAAGGGTACAAACTGAGTTGTAAGATCAGTAAGTTATGAGGACCTAAGGTACAGCATGGAGACTACGGTTAACAGTACTGTCTTGTATACTTTCTCACCATGACAACAAGAAGAAAATATTAATTATGTGAAGGGAAGGATGAGTTCCTTAATCTTACTATGGGCAAGGTTTTTCAACATGCACCTGTGTGACATTATCACATTGTACCTCTTAAACTTATACGATATCACCATAAATCTGTGGGGGGTGAAACTGAGGGACAAAAAGAAAGGAAGCAAGTGTAATTTTGGTTGTGAGCAAGGAAGCATCCCTGGAACTGAAGAGAAACATGTAGTCCATAATCTTCACAGCTCTTCTAGGGAACCTGTGGAAGATTCCTGGAAGGCTGAGCAGGAGGTGCAGTTCAGTCCACCTCCTTCCCATCAAACAGAGAAGCTCTGATTGGGAATGTCATTCCTATCCTAGTCTTTATTTGAACATGTGGTGGAGTTGATGAACAGGAGGTAAGAGTTGGGTTTGGAAGTGGGGAAAATGAGCCATAGATACTTGAAACCAACAGAGGTCTTTAAATCCTCATGTTACAGATTAAGGAAGTTGGATTATAAGTAGCAAGATCCAAATACATTTCTCACTTACATATGGAGGCATTTTACACCACATTAAAAGCTAGCCTACTGTATTTGGAGAGGGAATATTCAATCATTCATTATGGTTATATATCCAAATCTATTCACACAGAAACAGTAGAGATCCTTCACTCAGAGAATATTTGAGTGCCCTCCTGCGCCAGACACTCTGCTAAGCACTAGGAACTGCATCATAATGAAGATGGCCCCCTTATCTCAAGGAGCCACACAACCTAGTGCAGATGAGACAAAACTGACAGTGGCTACACCATGGAGTGAGTGCTCTGGGGGAGTTAGCACAGGATATGAAAGGAAACACAAGTGAGGCATTTTGTGGCAGGGTTAGTTCCAGGCTGAAAGAACCACTGCTTGGACACTTGAATTTAAAATTATACCTAGCAACCACCACAAAACTCAGATTTGATAAAGCCATCTCAACATAGAGCTAGAGGTTGTTCATCCAGACTCCTAGCCCAGTGCACTTCCCAGTATACCAGCTGACTTCTTCAGAGACTAGCAGAATGCATCAAATATCATTAAGCATAAGAATTTATACAGAAACACATCACCAAGTGAGAATAGAAGAGGACTCAAAGTGAGACTAAACTTGCTATAATTAAGAAAGAATTCAGGTCCCTCCAGGAAGCTTTTTACATCAAATAACAGACCCAAATATGGTGCAAGGAAATGTCTTCTATATATATACAAGATGGGGTTCATAGGCTTCAACTTGTTGTGTGAGGTATGAGCATCCAGAGACAGTAGATTGGTCATCCTGGCCATGGAGGCTTCTGTTTGGGGGAATGGAGGGCATAAAGACAAGATTAAGGAATCGTGAATTTTCCCTGCTCACAAGGCGCCTGACAGGAACAATTAGCAGAAGTTGACCTGGTGATTGATGATTGGGGGAGGGGGGGTGGAGTGGAGTAGCAGAGAACTGAAAGATATAAAGCATGGTCACAGAGGTATTGATACATATCTAGGGGTGACTATAACTGGCAGCAGGAACGTTCTGCTGTTTCCCAACTGCTCCAGGATTTACAAAAATTCCAGAAAAATATCTACTTCTGTTTCACTTGTTACACAAAAGTCTTTGACTGTGTGGATCACAAAAAGCTGTGGAAAATTCTTGAAGAGATAGGAATATGAGATCACCTTACCTGCCTCCTGAGAATCCTGTATGCAGTTCAAGAAGCAACAGAACCGGATGTTGAACACCGGACTGATTCAACATTGGAAAAGGAGTATGTCAAGGCCGTATATTGTCACTCTGCTTATTTAACTTATATATGTAGATTACATCATGTGAAATGCCAGGCTGGATGAAACACAAGCTGGAATCAAGATTGCTGGGAGAAACATCAGTAACCTCAGATATGCAGATGGCACCACCTTATAGCAGAAATTGAAGAGGAACTAAAGAGTCTCCTAATGAAAGTGAAAGAGGAGAGTGAAAAAGCTGGCAGAAAACTCAGTAGTCAAAAAACTAAGATCATGGCATCCATTCCCATCACTTCATGACAAACAGATGAGGAAACACTGGAAACAGTGAGAGACTTTATTTTCTTGGGCTCCAAAATCATTGCAGGTGGTGGCTGCAGCCGTGAAAGTAAACAACGCTTATTCCTTGGAATAAGGACAAACCTAGACAGCATTTTTTAAATTTATTTATTTTAGTTGAAGACTAATTACTTTACAATATTGTACTGGTAACATATTAAAAGAAAAACATCACTTTCTGGCAAAGGTCCATATAGTCAAAACTATTATTTTTCTAGTAGTCATGTATGGATGATAGAGTTGGACCATATGGACAGCTGAGCATGAAAGAATTGATGCTTTCAAGCTATGGTATTGGAGGAGATTCTTCTTGAGAGTCCCTTGGACAGCAGGGAGATAAAACCAGTCAATCCTAAATGAAATCAACCCTGAATATTCATTGGAAAGACTGATGCTGAAGCTCCAATACTTTGGCCACCTGATGTGAAGAGCTGACTCATTGGAAAACACTCTGATGCTGGGAAAGTTTGAAGGCAGGAGGAGAAGGGAACAACAAAGAAAAAGATGATTAGATGGCATCACCAACCCAATGGACATGAGTTTGAGCAAACTCCAGGAGATGATGAAGGACAGGGAAGCCTGGTGTGCTACAGTCCATGGGACCACAAAGAGCTTGGACATGACTGAGTGGAAGAACAACAACCAGGATTTTGGCATTGTTGTTGTTCAATCACTCAGTCATGTCTGACTCTTTGTGACTGCATGGACTGTAGCATGCAAAGCTTCCCTGTCCTTCACTATCTCCCAGAATTTGTCCATTGTATCAATGATGCAATCCAATAATCTAATTCTCTGTAGCTCCCTTCTCCTCCCACCCTCAATCTAGCCCAGAATCAGGGTCTTTCCAACAGATCAGCTCTTCGCATCAGTTGGCCGAAGTACTGCAGCATAGGTCCTTCCAATGATTATCCAGCACTGATTTCCTTTAGGACTGACTGATTTGGTTTCCTTGCTGTCAAAGGGACTCTTAAGAGTCTTCTACAGCACCAGTATTTTCCAGAATACTTTAAAGTATCAATTCTTTCTCATTCAGCCTTCTTTATGGTTCATTTCTCACATCCGTACATGATTACTGGAAAAACCATACCTTTGACTATATGGACTTTTGTCAGCCAAGTGATGTCTCTTAATTTTAATATGCTATCTAGGTTTGTCATCACTTTTTTTCCAAGGAACAAGTATCTTTTAATTTCATGGTTTAAGGATTTAGGCATGCTTAAGTGCAACTTAAGTGGAAATACCAGACCATCTGACTTACCATCTTAATTATCTAGGTTGTGTAGGTCTTTTCTGTATAGTCATTCTGTGTATTCTTGCTGCCTCTCCTTAATATCTTCTACTTCTGTTAGGTCCATACCATTTCTGTCCATTGTTGTGCCCATCTTTGAATGAAATTTTCCCTTGGTATCTCTAATTTTCTTGAAGAGATCTCTAGTTTTTCCCATCCATATGTTTTCCTCTATTTCTTTGCATTGATCACCGAGGAAGGCTTTCTTACCTCTCCTTGCTATTCTTTGGAACTCTGCATTCAGATGCTTATATCTTTCCTTTTCTCCTTTGCTTTTCACCTCTCTTCTTTTCACAGCTATTTGTAAGGCCTCCCCAGACAGCCATGTTGCTTTTTTACATTTCTTTTCCATAGGGATGGCCTTGATCCCTGTATTCTGTAGAATGTCACGAACCTCATTCCATAGTTCATCAGGCACTCTATCAGATCTAGGTCCTTGAATCTATTTCTCACTTCCACTGTATAATCATAAGGGATTTGATTTAGGTCATACCTGAATGGTCTAGTGTTTTTCCCTACTTTCTTCAATTTAAGTCTGAATTTGGCAATAAGGAGTTCATGATGTGAGCCACAGTCAGCTCCTGGTCTTGTTTTTGTTAACTGTATAGAGCTTCTCCATCTTTGGCTGCATAGAATATAATCAGTCTGATTTCAGTGTTCACCATCTGGTGATGTCCATGTGTAGAGTCTTCTCTTGTGTTGTTGGAAGAGGGTGTTTGCTATGACCAGTGCATTTTCTTGGCAAAACTCTGTTAGTCTTTGCCCTGCTCATTCCACATTCCAAGGCCAAATTTGCCTGTTACTGCAGGTGTTTCTTGACTTCCTACTTTAGCATTCCAGTCCCCTATAATGAAAAAGACATCTTTTGGGGGTGTTAGTTCTAAAAGGTCTTGTAGATCTTCATAGAACAGTTCAACTTCAGCTTCTTCAGCATTACTCAGTGGGGCATAGACTTGGATTACTGTGATGTTGAATGGTTTGCCTTGGAGACGAACAGAGATCATTCTATCTTTTTGAGACTGCATCCAAGTACTGCATTTCACACTCTTGTTGACCATGATGGCTACTCCATTTCTTCTGAGGGATTCCTGCCCACAGTAGTAGATACAATGGTCATCTGAGTTAAATTCACCCATTCCAGTCCATTTTAGTTCACTGATTCCTAGAATGTCGACGTTCACTCTTGCCATCTCCTGTTTGACCACTTCCAATTTGCCTTGATTCATGGACCTGCCATTCCAGGTTCCTATGCAATATTGCTCTTTACAGCATCGGACCTTGCTCTATCACCAGTCACATCCACAGCTGGGTGCTGTTTTTGCTTTGGCTCCATCCCTTCATTCTTTCTGCAGTTATTTCTTCACTGATCTACAGTAGCATATTGGGCCCCGACTGACCTGAGGAGTTCCTCTTTCAGTATTCTATCATTTTGCCTTTTCATACTGTTCATGGGGTCCTCAAGGGAAGAATAGTGAAGTGGTTTGCCATTCCCTTCTCCAGTGGACCACATTCTGTCAGACCACTCCACCATGACCCGCCCATCTTGGGTGACCTCACAGTCATGGCTCAGTTTCATTGTGTTAGGCAAGGCTGTGGTCCTAGGGTGATTAGATTGACTAGTTTTCTGTAAGTATGGTTTCAGTGTGTCTTACCTCTGATGTCTTCTTGCAACACTTATCATCTTACTTGGGTTTCTCTTGGACATGGAGTATCTCTTCACGGCTGCTCCAGCAAAGCACAGCCACTGCTCCTCACCTTGGACAAGGGATATCCCCTCACTGCTGCCCCTCCTGACCTTGAACATGGAATAGCTCCTCTAGGCCCTCCTGTGCCCACACATTCACTGCTCCTTGGACATGGGGTTGCTTCTCCTGGCCACTGCCCCTTCCCTCAGACTGGGGTAGCTCCTTTGGCCATTCCTGCACCATCACAGTCTGGCACTCTCAGCTGCTGCCCTTGACCTCAGATATGGGGTAACTCTTCTTGGCTACTGCCTCTTGGGCGTGGGGTTTTCACGGTTTCTGCCCCTGACCTCGGACATGGGGTAGCTCCTCTTGGCTGTGCTAAGTGCTCTGGTCACAGCCGCAAGGGTTAAGTGCTGTACTAGTGCCTAAAGCCCTTAAGTTTACTAATGGGCAAAATCTTCTGTACTGACTTTTCATGATGTAAGTGGAATCTTAAAGTTAACATTTAGATGACAGACAGTTGGCTTCTTAAATATCAGTCATTGTTATATAGCTCAAATTTCAGCTTTTCAACATACAGTATGGAAACTCTAGGAATTGATTCTTGTTCCAGCCTCTGAGTCAAATAAGCCACTGTTTGAGCCAGGAAGAGAGGTCCTGATAAAGACACTGGGACCTGGGGAGCAATCTCTCGAGCTCCTCTGGGAAGGCCCAATACCAATACAGTATACTAACACATATATATGGAATTTAGAAAGATGGTAATGATAACCTTACATGCGAGACAGCAAAAGAGACACAGATGTATAGAACAGACTTTTGGATTCTGTTGGAGAGGGAGAGGGTGGGGTGATTTGGGAGAATGGCACTGAAACATGTATACTATCATGTAAGAAATGAAGCGCCAGTCTGTGTTCGATACAGGATACAGGATGCGTGGGGCTGGTGCACGGGGATGATCCAGAGAGATGATATGGGGTAGGAGGTGGGAGGGGGGTTCAGGATTGGGAACTCATGTACACCCGTGGCTGATTCATGTCAATGTATGGCAAAACCAATACAGTATTGTAAAGCAAAATAAAGTAAAAATAAAAACTTAAAAAATAAAAATAAAACTAAACAGTCATAAAAGAAAACAAACAAACAAATAGAAAAAGACACGTAGACCAATGGAATAAAATAAACAATCCAGAAATAAACCCAACTGATCCTTGAAAAGTGCATGAAGAACACACAATGGGGAAATGGTTGCTTTTTAATTAATAATTTTTGAAAAACTGGATATACAAATGCAAAATAATTACACCAGACCCCTACATTACACCACTGATAGAAATTAACTTGAAATGAATTAAAGAGTTATATGTAAGACCTGAAACTGTAAAACTGTTAAGAGAAAGCACAGGGGAACTTCTCTTTGACATTATTCTCTTTGCTTTGCTTTCTATTTCTTTTTTTTTTTATTGAAAAATAGCCGGTTAGCACTATTATACTATTTTTACATGTACAACATAGTGATTCAATATTTAGATATTATGCACCATACAAACTAATAATATATATATATGTATATATCATATTATATATAGGAAGAGAAGTGGGTGACAGAGGATGAGATAGTTGGATGGCATTATCAACAGAATGGGCAAGAGTTCAAGCAAACTCCAGGAGATAGTGAAGGACAGGGAAGCCTGGCCTGCTGCATCCAACATGACTTAGTGACTGTACAAAAACAATAACAAGGACTTCCAAAAATATATTGAATACTAGTGATGAGAAGGGCACTCTTTTCTTGATCTTGATCTTCAAGGAAATGCTTTTAATTTTTCACAATTGAGAATAATTGTTGCTGTGAATTTCTCGTATATGGCTTTAATTATGTTGATGTAGGTTCCTTATATGGCCTTTTTCTGAAGATTTTTTTAATAGAGGGGTGTTGAATTTTTTCAAAAGCTATTTTCTGCATCTGTTGAGATTATCATATATTTTTATCTTTGAATTTGCTAACATGGTGTAGCAGATTGACTTATTTGCATATGTTGAATAATCCTTACATTCGTGAGATAAATCCCACTTGATCATGGTGTAGGATCATTTTAATGTGTTGTTGGATTCTGTTTGCTACTATTTTGTTGAAGACTTTTGCATTTATGATCATCAGTGATATTGGCCTGTAATGATCTTTTTTTTTTTTAATACTTTATTCTACATTACAATACTGTATTTGTTTTGCCATACATTGACATGAATCAGCCACAGGTGTCCACGATCTCCCAATGCCGAAGCCCCCTCCCACCTCCCACCCCATATCGTCTCTCTGAATCATCCGTGCACCAGCCCCATGCATCCTGCATCCTGTATTGAACATAGACTGGTGCTTCGTTCTTACAAGATAGTATACATGTTTCCATTCTCCCAAATCATCCCACCCTCTCCCTCTCTCTCAGAGTCCGTTCTATACCTCTGAGTCTCTTTTTGTTGTCTCACATAGAGGGTCATCATTACTATCCTTCTAAATTCCATTAAATCAGTCCGGATTTGGTATCAGGATGATGGTGGTCTCAGAAAGATTTTGGGAATGTTCCCCCTCTGAAAATCTTTGAAAGTGTTTGAGAAAAATAGATGTTATCTCTTTACTAAATGTTTGATAGAATTAGCTTGTGAATTTATCTGGTCTGGGGGCTTCTGACTGTTGGAAGATTTTTGAGCATAGCTTTTATTTCAGTCCTTGTGATTGGTCTGTTCATAATTTTTATTTCTTCCTGATTCAGTCTTGGAAGGTTTCCACTTTTCTAAGAATTTTTTCATTTACTCCAGGATGTCCATTTTATTAGTATATAGCTTCACAGAGTAGTCTCTTATGACCCATTGTATTTCTTCATTGTCTCTTGTAACTTCTCCTTTTTCATCTCTAACTTTATTGATTTGAGTCTTCAGCATTTCTTTTTTATTAGCGAGTCAGGATAATGGTTTGTCAAGTTTATTTATCCTCTCAATGAACCAGCTTTTATTTTATTGATTTTTGCTATTGCTTTCTTTGCCTTTATTGCATTTATTTTTGCTCTAATTGTTATGATTTCTTTCTGCCTAATAATGTGCTGTGTTTTGTTGTTGTTGTTCCTCTTCTCTTTGTATTTAGTTTAGGTCTAAGGTTAGATTGCTTATTTTATATTTTTTCTTTTTTCTTAAGGTATAATTGTATTATTGTATACTTTCTTCTTAGAAGTGCTTTTGCTGCATTGGGTATGCTTTAGGTTGTTGTACTTTCATTGTCATTTCTTTCTAGGGTTTTTTTTTTTAATTTCCTCTTTGATTTCTTGAATAATCACATGGTTACTTAGAAGTATATTGTTTAACCTCCATATGTTTCTCTTTTTTTTTCAGTTTTTTCCTCCCCATAATTGCTAAACTCATAGCACTGTAGTCAGAAAAGATGACTGATACAATTTCAATTTTCTTAAATTGACTGATACTTGATTAATGACTCAGGATGTGATCAATCCTTGAGAATATTCTGTGTGCTCTTGAGAAAGCTATACATTTTGCTGCTTTTGGATAGAATGTCTAATAGATATCAATTAGGTCTGGTCTAATGTTACATTTAAGGCTTGCATTTCCTTATTAATTTTCTTTCTGGATGATCTGTCCGCTGGTTTAAATGAGCTGTTGAAGTCACCCACTCTTAAATTGTTACTGTTTTAGCTTTTTATATCTCTTAGCACTTGCCATATGTATCGAGGTACATAAAAATTTACAATTGTTTTTTCTTCTTGCAGAATGGTCTATTGATTATTGCGCTGTGTACTTCATGTTTCTTGTAATATTCTTTATTATAAGTCTGCTTAGTCTCATGTGAGGGTTACTGATCTTACTTTTTAAAATTTTTTTATTTCTATTTCCATGGAATATCTTCTTCTGTCCCTTCACTTCCAATCTGTGTCGATCTGAAGTGGGGCTCTTGTTGACAGCATATATACGAGTCTTGTTTTTGCATTTTTTCAGATAGTCTGTGTCTTTCAGTTGAGATTTAATCTATTTACTTTTAAGGTTATTATTATTATAAAAGTAATGCTCAAAATTCTTCAAGCCAGGCTCAAGCAATACATGAACTGTGAATTTCCAGATGTTCAAGTTGGTTTTAGAAAAGGCAGAGGAACCAGAGATCAAATTGTGTAGTGTGTTCTATTACTTGAGGGATAATATTTAACCATAAATATACAGATATAGGGGCTTCCCTGGTGGTTCAGGTGGTAAAGAATCCATCTGCAATGCAGGACACCCCGGTTCAATTCCTTGATTGAGAAGACTCCACGGAGAAGGGATAAGCTACCCATTCCCATTCCAGTAGTCTTGGGCTACCCTGGTTGCTCAGATGATAAATAATCTGCCTGTAAGAAGATTCAGTTGGGAAGATCTCTGGGAGGAGGGCATTGCAACCCACTACAGTATTATTGCCTGGAGAATCCACATGGACAGGGTCACAAAGAGTCAGACATGACTGAGTGACAAAGCACAGTGCAGTACTGGTATAAATAGGAATGAAGTTCTGATAGATATAAGATACTTATAAACATGCCCTTTGAAATCAGATTTTTGTTGTTGTTGTTGTTCAGTCGTTAAGTCATGTACAATTCTTTGTGACCCTATGGACTACAGGACAAAAGACTTCCCTGTCCGGCACTCTATCCCATGATTTGCTCAAACTCATGTCCAGTGAGTTGGTAATGACATCCAAACATCTCATTCTCCTCTTGTTGCCTTCTCTTTCCCTAAATGTTTCACAGCATCAGGGTCTCTTCTCCTGAGTCAGCTCTTTGCATCAGGTGGCCAAAGTATTGAACCTTCAGTTTCAGCATCATTCCTTACAATGAATATTCAGGCTTGATTTACTCTTTGTTTTATTTTTGAAAAATTATATTTTGAAATAAATTTTTAGGGACAGAAATTTTGGCAAAATAGTATCCATCTATCACCATCCCTGAAAATAAATGTTAATACTTTACCTAGCCATAGAAACCATGAAATTAACATTGCTAATATGAATGTCTAAATTCATATAGCAGATTATTATATATATACATATAATTTTATTATATATATATAAAACAGATTAATATCACAGATTTATTATATTCTTTGCAGCAAAAGATGGAGAAGCTCTATACAGTCAGCAAAAACAAGACCGGGAGCTGACTGTGGCTCAGATTATGGATTCCTTATTGCCAAATTCAGACTTAAATTGAAGAAAGTAGGGAAACTCACTAGACCATTCAGGTATGACCTAAATCAAATCCCTAATGATTATACAGTGGGAATGAGAAATAGATTCAAGGGATTCGATCTGATAGACAAGAACTGAAGAACTATGGATGGAAGTTTCTGACATTGTGCATGAGACAAGGATCAAGTCCGTTCCCAAGAAAAATAAATGCAAAAAAGCAAAATGGCTGTCTTAGGAGGACTTACAGAGAGCTGTGGAAAGAAGAGAAGCAAACAGCCAAGCAGAAAAGGAAAGATATACCCATTTGAATGTAGAGTTCCAAAGAATAGCAAGGAGAGGTAAGAAAGCCTTCCTCGGTGATCAATGCAAAGAAATAGAGGAAAACATATGGATGGGAAAAACTAGAGATCTCTTCAAGAAAATTAGAGATACCAAGGGAAAATTTCATTCAAAGATGGGCACAACAATGGACAGAAATGGTATGGACCTAACAGAAGTAGAAGATATTAAGGAGAGGCAGCAAGAATACACAGAATGACTATACAGAAAAGACCTACACAACCTAGAAAATTAAGATGGTATGGTCACTCACCTAGAGCCAGACATTCTGGAATGCAAAGTCAAGTGGGCCTTGGAAAGCATCACTATGAACAAAGCTAGTGGAGATGATGGAATTCCAGTTGAGTTGTTTCAAATCCTAACAGGTGATGCTGTGAAAGTGCTGCTTTCATTATGTCAGCAAACTTGGAAAAGTCAGCAGTGGCCACAAAACTGGAAAAGGTCAGTTTTCATTCCAATCCCAAAGAAAGGCAATGCCAAAGAATGCTCAAACTACAGCACAATTGCACTCATCTCACACGCTAGTAAAGTAATGCTCAAAATTCTCCAAGCCAGGCTTCAGCAATATGTGAACTGTGAACTTCCTGATGTTCAAACTGGTTTTAGAAAAGGCAGAGGAACGAGAGATCAAATTGCCAACATCCGCTGGATCATCAAAAAGCAAGAGAGTTACATAAAAGCATCTATTTCTGCTTTATTGACCATGTCAAAGCCTTTGAGTGTGTGGATCACAAGAAACTGTGGAAAATTCTGAAAGATATGGGAATACCAGACCACTTGACCTGCTTCTTGAGAAACCTTTATGGAGATCAGGAAGCAACAGTTAGAACTGGACATGGAACGACAGACTGATTCCAAATAGGAAAAGGAGTACGTCAAGGCTGCATATTGTCACCCTGTTTATTTAACTTATATGCAGAGTACATTATGAGGAACGCTGGACTGGAAGAAGCATAAGCTGGCATCAGGATTGCCGGGAGAAATATCAATAACCTCAGAGATGCAGATGACATCACCCTTATGGCAGAAAGTGAAGAAGAACTAAAAAGCCTCTTGATGAAAGTGAAAGAGGAGAATGAAAAAGTTGGCTTAAAGCTCAACATTCAGAAAGCTAAGATTATAGCATCCAGTCCCATCACTTCATGGCAAATAAATGGAGGAACAGTGGAAACAGTAGCTGACTTTTTTGGGGGGGCTCCAAAATCACTGCAGATAGTGATTGCAGCCTTTAAATTAAAAGACACTTACTCTTTGGAAAGAAAGTTATGACCAACCTAGACAGCATATTCAAAAGCAGAGATGTTACTTTGCCAACAAAGGTCCATCTAGTCAAGGATTTGACTAGATTTGACTAGGTTTGATTTTTCCAGTGGTCATGTATGGATGTAAGAGTCGGACTTAAAGAGAGAGCTGAGTGCCAAAGAATTGATGCTTTTGAAATGTGGTGTTGGAGAATACTCTTGAGAGTCCCTTGAACTACAAGGAGATCAAACCAGTCCATCTTAAAGGAGATCAGTCCTGGGTGTTCATTGGTAGGACTGATGTCCAATACTTTGGCCACCTGATGTGAAGAGCTGACTCATTTGAAAATACAGTGATGCTGGGAAAGATTAAGAGCAGGAGGAGAAGGGGATGACAGAGGATGAAATGGTTGGGTGACATCACCGACTCAATGAACATAAATTTGGGTAAACTCTTAGAGTTGGTGATGGACAGGGAGGCCTGGTGTGCTGTGATTCATGGGGTCGCAGAGACATGACTGAGCAACTGAACTGAACTGAACTGAACTATGAATGTGATTATTAGTGCTATTAATTTCTTTACTGGTTTGATCTTGCAGTCCAACGGAGTCTTAAGAGTCATCTTTAGCATCACAGTTTGAAAGCATTGATTGTTTGGTTCTCAGCCTACTTTATGGTCCAACTGTCACAACCGTCCATGACTACTGGAAATATCATAGCTTTGACTATATGGACATTTGTCACCAAAGAGATATTACTGCTTTTTAATATGCTGTCTAGGTTTGTCATAGCTTTTCTTCCAAGGTGCAAGTGTCTTTTAATTTCACATAGCTCCAGTCACTTTCTGCAGTGATTTTGGAGTCCATGAAGATAAAATATGCCACTGTTACCATTTTTAGCCGTCTACTTGCCACGAAGTGATGGGACTGGATGCCAGTGATTTAGCTTTTGAATGTTGAGTGTTAAGCCAACTTCACTCTCATCTTTCACTTTCATCAAGAGGCTCTTTAGTTCCTCTTTGCTTTCTGCCTTTAGAGTGATATCAGCTGCATATCTGAGGTTGTCGATATATTTTCCCAGAAATTTTGATTCGAGCTTGTGCATCATCCAGCCCAGCATTTTGCATGATGTACTCTGCATATAACTTAAATAAACAGGGTGACAATATATAGTTTCAGCATACTCCCTTCCCAATTTGGAACCAGTTCATTTTTCTATGTCCAGTTCTAATTGTTGCTTCTTGCCCTGCATACAGGTTTCACAGGAGGTAGGTAAGGTGGCCTGGTACTCCCATGTCTTGAAGAATTTTCCACAGTTTGTTGGATCCACACAGTCAAAGGCTTTGAAATAGTGAATGAAGCAGAAGTAGATGTTTTTTTTCTGGATTTCTCTTTATTTTTCTATCATCCAACAGATGTTGGCAATTTGACCTCTGGTTCCTCTGCCCTTTCTAAATCCAGGTTGTACATCTGGAAGTTCTCAGTTCATGTACTGAGCAGGATGCCTAGCTTGAAGGGCTTTTAGCATGACCTTGCTAGCATGTGAAATGAGCACAATTGTACAGTAGTTTGAACATTATTTGACATTGACCTTCTTTGGCATTGAAATTAAAACTGATTTTTTTAAGCCCTGTGGCCATTGCTGAGTTTTCCAAATTTGCTGGCATACTAATTGCAACACTTTAACAGCATCATTTTAGGATTTGGGAAAGCTCAGCTGGAATTCCATCACCTCCATTAACTTTGTTCCTAATAAAGCTTTCTGAAGCTCACTTGACTTCACAGTTCAGGATGTCTTGCTCTTGTTGAGTGACCACACCATTGTGGTTATACAGGTCATTAACATTTTTTTATACAGTTCTGTGTATTCTTGCCACCTGTTCTTAATATCTTCTGCTTCTGTGAGGTCCTTGCCATTTTTGTTCTTTATTGTGCCAATCTTTGCATGAAATATTCCCTTGGTATCTCTGATTTTCTTGAGGAGTTCTCTAATCTTTCCCATTTTATGTATTTCTCTCTACTTCTTTGTGTTGTTACTTAAGAAGGCTTTCTTATCTCCCCTTGTTACTCTCTGGAACTCTGTCTTCAGATAGGTATCACATTCCCTTTCTCCTTTTCTTTTTGCTTCTTTGCTCAGGTATTTGTTAGTTCTGCTAGACATCCATTTTGCCTTCTTGCATTTCTATTTCTTGAGAAGATTTTGGTTACTGCCTCCTGTACGATGTTACAACTCATCCATATTTCTTCAGGCACACTGTCTATCAGATCTAATCCTTTGAATATATTTGTCACCTATGCTGTATAATCATAAGTGATTAGATTTAGATCATACCTGAATGGTCTAAAGGTTTTCCCTACTTATTTCAATTTATGTTTGAATTTTGCAATATGGAGTTGATGATCTGAGGAACCGTCAGCTTCAGGTATTGAGTTTGCTGAATGTATAGAGTTCTCCATCATTGACTTCAAGGAATATAATCAATCTGATTTCAGTATTGAGCATCTGGTGATATTCTTGTGTAGAGTCATGTCTTGCATTGTTGAAAGTGGGTGTTTGCTATGACCAGAGTGTTCTCTTGGCTAAACTCCATTAGCCTTTGCCCTGCTTCATTTTATATAGCAAGGCCAAACTTTCTTGTTACTCCAGGTAACAAGACTTCCTATTTTGCATTCCAATCCCCTATGATAAAAATCTATCTTCTAGAAGGTCTTGTAGGTCTTCATAGAACTGTTCAACTTCAGCTTCTTCAGCATTTGTGTTTGGGGCATAAAGTTAGATTACTGTAATGTTGAATGGTTTGCCTGGGAAATGAAGATTATTCTGTTGTTTTTGAGATGTAACCCAAGTATTGCATTTCAGACACTTTTTTTTTTTTACTGTGAGGACTCCTTCATTTCTTCTAAGGGATTATTGCCATCAGTTATAGAAGTAATGATTATTTGAATTAAAGTCACCCATTCCTGTCCATTTTAGATCACTGATTCCTAAGATGTCAGTACTCATTCTTGCCATCTGCTGTTTGACCAGAGCAGATGATAAAGGACAAATATTGTATAATTCTAGTTGTATGAAACCTGTAGAATAGGAAAATGCATACAGCAGAAAATGTATTAGAGCTTACCAGTAGCTGTGGTGAGAGGATAATAGAGTATTAAGTGTTGAGTGGTTATAGAGTTTCTGTTTGGGGATGTTAAAGAAAAAATTTGGAAACAGTGATGAAGGTTGCATATTTGTGTGAGTTGTGTAATTAATGTCGTTGAATTGTGCATAAAATGATTAAAATAGGAAAATTTGTGAGATATATATATATATATGTGTGTATATATATATATATATATTTTGCTAAGTTGCTTCAGTTGTGTCTGACTCTGTGAGACCCCATAGATAGCAGCCCACCAGGCTTCTCCATCCCTGAGATTCTCCAGGCAAGAACACTGGAGCAGGTTTCCATCTCCCTCTTCAATGCATGAAAGTGAAAATTGGAAGTGAAGTCACTTAGTCGTGTCTGACTCTTAGCGACCCCATGGACTGCAGTCTTCCAGACTCCTCTATCCATGGGATTTTCCAGGCAAGAGTACTGGAGTGGGGTGCCACTGCCTTCTCCAATATATATAAAACTGAAACCAAAAAGTCCTAAGTCTTTAAAAAGAAAAGATACACCTACATATCCATTGAAATCCTTAAAATGTTTAATAAAACTGACAAGGATATGGAGTAACTGGAACTCTCAAACTTGGCTGTGTATGTATAAAATTGTTAAAGTACTTTGGAAAGTGGTGTGCTAGTGTATATAAGTTATACATCCATTTATGATACAACATAGCCATTTTACACATGGAACAAATATGATTGCATAAATACTTGCACAAAAACACTCGGAGATTCTTATCCTTAGAACGCAGGTGTTCTTTTACCTAATGAAGACCTGAAATAATATAAATATCCAATATTGGGAAATAAATAAACAAATAGTGATATATTTATATAATGTGTTAGTTGTTCAGCCATGTCCAACTCTTGGCAATCCCATGGACTATATATAGACCATGAGGCTCCTTTGTCCTTTGGATTCTCCAGGCAAGAACACTGGAATGGGTTATCTTTCCCTTCTTCAGGGGATCTTCCTGACCCAGGCACTGAACCTGGGTCTCCTGCATTGTAGACAGATTCTTTACCATCTGAGCCACCAAGGAAGCCCATTTATGGGATATTATAAAAAATCAAAAGGGGACTTCCTTGGTGGCCCATTGGATAAGAATGAACCTGCCAATTTAATATGGGTTCAATCCCTGGTCTGGGAAGATTCCACATGCCACAGATCAACTAAGTCTGACTGCCACAACTACTGAGAGCATACTCTAGAGTTCATAAGCAACAACTACTAAGCCCCCATGCCATAATTACTGAAGCCAGTATGCTCAAGGGTCAGTGAGCTGCAACTACTGAGCCTGTGTACTGCAACTACTGAAGCCTCTAGGCACCTAGAGTCTTTGCTCTACAAGAGAAACCACCTCACTGAGAAGTCTGTGCACTGCAGTGAAGAATAGCCTGTGCTGGACACAACCAGAGAAAGCCTGCACAAAGCAAGGAAGACTCAGCACAGCCAAAAATAAATAAATAAATACAAACAAATTACTGATGTCTGCTTCAACATAATTTCAAGGATGTAAGTGCTCAGTGCAAGAAGCCAGACTCAGTACTATACTATATATGTATCATTCCATTTATATAAGGTCTAAAGCAGGCAAAATAAATCTTTAGTAGAAAAAGATCAAAAAGGAACTTGTTAGATAATGGCAAGTAAGTGATTATGACTAGACATTGGGAATTTTCTGAGATTATGGAAATATTGTTCGTGTTACAGGTTACACAGGTATATGCATGTGTCTAGAGTCAGAGAGTTATATACTGAAGATCTATTTATGATCATGTAATTATATTGTACATTAGTAAAAATATATATAATTTCCTCTCTCAAGAGTATGCAGTCATCAATGAGATAATCCTTTACTTGCTGAGATGGTTAATTTTAACATGCCAACTTGACTGGGCTAAGGTTTGCCCAGATATCTGGTAAAACATTATTTCTGGGTGTTTCTTTGAAAGAATTTATGGAAGAAAATAGTATTTGAAGTGATAGACTGAGTAATGAACATTACCATTATCAATGCTGTTGGGAAATACCCAATTTATTGAGGCCCTTAATAGAACAAAGAGGAAGAGGATGGGCAAATTTGTTCTCTTTGCCTGAGTTGGGACATCCATCTTCTTCCCATCAGACATTGATACTGTGGTTTCCAAGCCTTCAAACTTGGTCTGTGACTTATACTTTTGGCCCTCTGTTTCTCTGGCCTTCATACTCAGACTGAATTATACCACTGGCTTTCCTGGATCTTTACATCATAAATGGCAGGTTGTAGGACTTTTCAGCCTCTGTAGTCACTTGACAACTCCTATGATAAATATAATGGATAGATACATATCTTATTCGGTTTTTCCCCTCTGGAAATCTCGGAGTAAAACAAATTTTGGTACAGAGAGTGGTTATGAAGTAACAGAATTTTAAATACAAGTTTTCTGAAACTGTTTTGGGGTTTCTGGAATTTACTTTCTAATCTGATTAGATTTAAATAAATAATGAGAAAATACATTGCTTTCAAACATTTTTAGAAAACTATTCCTAATGTTTATAGATAAAGTGATAAAAGAAAAGAAACAGCTTAGGGATTCAAATTTCAGCTCATCAGGTGCATAATAACCTACAAGCATCTTTGTGTACTCTGAAGGTGTCCCTTATTTCCTATGGTTACATGGCTAAAATTGTTGAAAATTACATGCAGAACTTCATATTGTATTGGGTAAATTACAGTGTTAATTGAACTCCCAGTCTTTCAGGGTGTCTGCTGTTAAAGTGAGGTCAAATTATATGTTTAGAAATAATGGGATCTGGTAAACTGAGATTGGGATGTGTTCAGCTTAGTTCAGTTCAGTCGCTAAGTCATGTCTCCCCACAAAAATTCAGCCACTGTTTCCACTGTTTCCCCATCTATTTGCCATGACGTAATGGGACTGGATGCCATGATCCTAGTTTTCTGAATGTTGCACTTTAAGCCAACTTTTTCACTCTCCTCTTTCACTTTCATCAAGAGGCTCCTTAATTCTTCTTCACTTTCTGCCATAAGGATGGTGCCATCTGCATATCTTAGATTATTGATATTTCTCCTGCAAATCTTGATTCCAGCTTGTGCTTCCTCCAGCCCAGCGTTTCTCCTGATATACTTTGAATATAAGTTAAATAAGCAGGGTGACAATATACAGCCTTGATGTACTCCATTCTCTATTTGGAACCACTCTGTCCCTCCATGTCCAGTTCTAACTGTTGCTTCCTGACCTGCATACAGGTTTCTCAAGAGGCAGGTCAAGTGGTCTGGTATCCCCATCTCTTTCAGAATTTCCCAGTTTATTGTGATCCACACAGTCAAAGGCTTTGGCATAGTCAGTTCAGTTCAATTCAGTTCAGTTGCTCAGTTGTGTCCAACTCTTTGTGACGCCGTGAACTGCAGCACGCCAGGCCTCCCCTGTCCACCACCAATTCCCGAAGTCCCCCAAACCCATGTCCATTGAGTCGGTTTTGCCATCCAACCGTCTCACCCTCTGTCATCCCTTTCTTCTCCTGCCCTCAATCTTTTCCAGCATCAGGGTCCTTTCCAATCAATAAAGCAGAAATAGATGTTTTATGTAGGACGATCTTAATGAAGCCGGGGGCATTGAATCTTTAAATCCAGATGAGTTTTCACTGTCAGTGGAAGAGGCTTCCCAACTCCCAGTGGAAGTTGACTATACAGCCCCAGTGGAAGTGGCCTCCTGTTCCCCAGTGGAAGGGATATCCCCATCTCCTGTGGTATCAACATCATCAACAAGGGTAGAATAAGCCTTTCTACCTCTATCTGAGAGAATTAACCTGCGCTGCCAAAGTAAATGAGCTTCCCTGGTAGCTCAGCTGGTAAAGAATTTGCCTGCAATGCTGGAGACCCTGGTTCAATTTCTGGGTTGGGAAGTTCCCCTGGAGAAGGGATAGGCTACCCACTCCAGTATTCTTGGACTTCCCTGGTGGCTCAGCTGGTAAAGAATCCACCTACAATGCAGCGGAACTGGGTTCAGTCACTGGGTTGGGAAGATACCTGGAGGAGGTCATGGCAACCCACTCCAGTATTCTTGCTCTGGAGAATCCCCATGGACAGAGGAGCCTGGCAGGCTACAGTCCATGGGGTGGCAAAGAGTCGAACATGACTGAGCAAATATGCACACACAGTCAGAGAAAATGACAACGACCTCCTTTGAGATAGCTGTCAAGTCAATGCTGACTTTCCTCAGGATTCACCTTCATCACCCCCTTTTGCTTCTAGACTTACAACTAGACTCAAATACTAGCAGGCTCCTGAAGATAAGGTGCAAATTTTGACCCATGAAGAAATAACATTCTAAGATAATCAATTGAGTTTTCTGACTTATTCAAGCAGAAATCCTTTGGGGTATATATTTGGAAGTGGATACTATAAGTATAGTATAATGGTGGAAGAAAAGTAAAGTTGGATCAAGCCAAATTTATTGATATGGGCTCAGTAAGCAGAGATCCTGCATTTAATATTGAAGCTTGGGGGGTGGTTAGAAAAGAGTTTAACAGTTGGTTAGTTGGTTGAAACATGGACTAAGGGACAAGCCACTGTGATTAAACTGGAAATAATCAGTGGTTTAATGTAGAGGAAGGAATTCAGAAGCAGAGGGAGATTGGAATGTTATAGTGGATCTGTCATTTAAAACCTACTCACACAATGAGAGGCCAGAGGGCATGCCTTTCTCTGATACTTTGGGAATTACATCTGTGAAGGCAGCCCTAACATCCTCGAAGAATTTTGTGATCATTTTTCTCTGTAGGTCAGACCTTGTTTTGGGAACCATAGCCACCCAATTGAAAAACATAAACGTGACTGAAGTATTAATAATTGGATAGTGGTATTAGTGGCTAAGTTGTGACACTCAACTGCCAAAGGTTAACTAGAGCCCTAACCCTAATCCTAAAGGTAGGAAAGGCTAAGTGGAAGCCATTAGAATTGCCTCTACCCAGGAACTATCAAATTTTTAAAATATATATATTTTTTAATTTATATATTTTATTTTTTTAAATTTATTCATTTTAATTGGAGGCTAATTACTTTACAATATTGTAATGGTTTTGCCATACATTGACATGAATCAGCCATCGATGTACATGTGTTCCCTATCCTGAACACCCCTCCCACCTCCCTCCCCATCCCATCCCTCTGGGTCATCCAAGTGCACCAGCCCTGAGCACCTTGTCTCATGCATCAAACCTGGACTGGTGATCTGTTCTGCATATGATAATATACATGTTTCAATGCTATTCTCTCGAATCATCCCACCCTTGCCTTCTTCCACAGAGTTCATAGACTTTTCTATACATTTGTCTCGCATATTTTGCTGTCTCACATATAAGGTTATCGTTACTATCTTTCTAAATTCCATATATATGCATTGGTATACTGTATTGGTGTTTTTCTTTCTGACTTACTTCACTCTGTATAATAGGCTTTAGTTTCTTCCACCACATTAGAACTGATTCAAATGTATTCTTTTTAATGGCTGAGTAATATTCCATTGTGTATATGTACCACAGCTTTCTTATCCGTTCGTCTGCCAATGGACATCTAGGTTGCTTCCATGTCCTGGCTATTATAAACAGTGCTGCAGCGAACATTGGGGTACATGTGTTTCTTTCAATTCTAGTTTCCTTGATGTGTATGCCCAGCAGTGGGACTGCTGGGTTATATGCCAGGAACTAGTAAATTAAAAGGAATAGTACATTCTTAGGATTGCAAAGTTTAGTGCCACTATCAAGGATTGGATATATACAAGAGTAGTGATTCCCAATGCATTCCCCTTCAACTCTCCTCTTTGGCCTGTGCAAAAGACAGATCTTGAAGACTATTAGCAGATTATCATAGGCTTAAGCATGTGGTGACTCCAAATGAAGCTGGTTGTACAAGATATGGTTTCATTGTTTGAACAAGTTAACATAATGCTTGATACTTTGTATACAGCTATTATTCTAATAAATGATTTTTTCTCCATTATTGCCCATATAGCCCTCCAGAAGTAGTTTGCTTTCAACTGGCAAGGCTAGAAATAACAACTCTCCATCCCTATGTCATAATTTTGTTCACAGGTACCTTGTTAATCTTTTCCTTCTGCAAAATATCACATTAATCCATTACATTGATGACATTATGTTGACTGGACCTAGTGATCAAGAAGTCACAACTTTTTAGATTCATTAGTGTTAGGCTTTTGCATATTAGAGAGTGAGAAATAAATCCAACTAAAATTCAAGGGTCTTCTAACTCACTGAAATTTCTAGGAGTCAAGTCAAGATATCCCTTCAAACACGAAGGATAAGTTGCTGCATCTAAACCTTTTACAACCAAGAAAGAAGTCATAGGACGTAATCACATGAGATAATTACTAAAATGAATGAATTAATTAATCTTATTGGTTTTGTTTCTCTGGAGAACCCTGATATCACACTAATACATCTGAATTCACATGGAACATGTGCACATCTATAATTTTTTAATAATACTTATCACATTCTTTTTATGTTGCTTTATAGAGTTTCATACACACCTTTTGGTATGAAGGCTACTTGAAGAATAAAAACCTTGTGTTACTCATCATGGTATTTCAACATAGCCTCTAGAAAAATATCTGGCACATTTTGTTTCATCCCATTAATGAAGGAAAGATGTAAACAAGTACTAATCAAAATAACTACAGCAGAAAGACTGATTTTTAAAAGCACATGTGCATGTAGTTTTCTTTGGGGACTATTTAAGTGTCTTTAAAAATGAGCTTATATTCTTTATGATATGAATGCTTAGTGAAGGAATGAAGGATAGGTATAGAAAGTATGTGAAGGAGAGAAAACATGAATTCTTTTCATTTACAAAATCCTGAATATAGTTTAAGCAGTCATGAGTGAGTCCAAAAACATAATGAATTCATTCAGTAAAATAATTAGCCATTTATTGATAAATTGTTTCTATCTTATTTAAAAAAAAATTTTGTCCAAACAACAGACAATATTGACATTTTACATCTCATTCATGTGTTTTGAGCCTGTTCAGATACAGACTAAAAGAGAAGAAAAAGATCTTTTACACCTACATTTACTAGTTTAGTCTTTAATTCTGTGTTCTTTCCTTTTACATTCACACTCTGAAAATATTGCCCATCACACACCTTAACTTTCTAATCTCAACAGATAAATAATTATCCTAGAGATCTTTCCTTATATAATCAACCACAATATTAATTCCTCTTCACAATGCTCCTTAATTCATTTCTAAAAATTATTAGCTTACAAATTTCTGTCTGAATTGCTGTTGTGACCACTCAGCTAGAATCTTTTGTCCCAGTCTCCAACATTTTCACCACACGATTCAAGATTATCTGATGGAATTCCAGAGGTATGCAAGATTGAATGCTCATTTTAAATTAATCTCTCTTCAATACCCTTATCTGAAGAAAACCAGGATTCTGAGTTAGCAAGCTGGCAGAGTAAGGGAATGAATATATTAGAGATGATGGGTTTTCCAGGGATGGTAGATAGGAAAAAGGGCTCATACATCAAAGGGGCAAAGAAGACCAAACACAAGCAGAATTTTGTTTGATGATGAAGGAAGTATTTTAAGTCAGATCATTTAATGAGTGAAACAAAGAAAATTGTCATATTTTTGCCAAAACGTATGACTTCCTATCTTTTCAGATTAAAATCCAAATTCTCTACTATGGTCCACAAGATTGTAAGTGGGCTTTAGGAAACTTCACTACCAATAAAGCTAGTGGAGGTGATGGAATTCCAGTTGAGCTATTTCAAATCCTAAAACATGATGCTATGAATGTGCTACACTCAATATGCCAGCAAATTTGGAAAACTCAGCAGTGGCCACAGGACTGGAAAAGGTCAGTTTTCATTCCAATCCCAAAGAAAGCCAGTGCCAAAGAAAGCTCAAACTACCACACAATTGCACTCATCTCATACCCTAGTAAAGTAACGCTCAAAATTCTCCAAGCCAGGCTTCAGCAGTATGTGAACCATGAACTTCCATATGTTTAAGCTGGATTTAGAAAAGGCAGAGGAACCAGAGAGCAAATTGCCAACATCTGCTGGATGAATGAAAAAGCAAGAGTTCCAGAAAAAGATCTACCTCTGCTTTACTGACTAAGCCAAAGCCTTTGACTGTGTGGATCAACACAAACTGTGGAAAATTCTGAAAGAGATGGGAGTACTAGACCACCTGACTTGCCTCCTGAGAAATCTGTATGAAGGTCAGGAAGCAACAGTTAGAACTAGACATGGAACAACAGACTAATTCCAAATAGGGAAAGAAGTACGTCATGGCTATATATTGTCACCCTGCTTATTAAACTTATATGCAGAGTACATCATAAGAAACGTTGGGCTGGATGAAGCCCAAGTTGGAATCAAGATTGCCAGGAGAAATATCAGTAACCTCAGATATGCAGATGACACCACTCTTATGGCAGAAAGTGAACAAGAACTGAAGAGTCTCTTGATGAAAGTGAAAGAGGAGAGTGAAATAGTTGGCTTAAAGCTCAACATTCAGAAAACTAAGATCATGGCATCCAGTCCCATCGCTTCATGGGAAATAGATGGGGAAACATTGGAAACAGTGACTGACTTTATTTATTTATTTAGGCCTCCAAAATCACTGCAGATGGTGATTGCAGCCATGAAATTAAAAGACGCTTACTCCTTGGAAGGAAAGTTATGACCAACCTAGACAGCATATTCAAAAGCAGAGACATTAATTTGCCAACAAAGGTCCATCTAGTAAAGGCTATGATTTTTCCAGTAGTCATGTATGGATGAGAGTTGGACTATAAAGAAAACTGAGCGCCGAAGAATTAATGGTGAATTGTGGTGTTGGAGAAGACCCTTGAGAGTTCCTTGGACTGCAAGGAGATCCAACCAGTCCATTCTAAAGGAAATCAGTCCCGAATATTCATTGGAAGGACTGATGCTGAAGGTGAAACTACGATACTTTGGATACCTGATGCAAAGTACTGACTCATTTGAAAAGACACTGATGTTGGGAAAGATTGCAGGTGGGAAAAGGGGCTGACAGAGGATGAGATAGTTGGATGGCATCACTGACTCAATGGGCATGAGTTTGAGTGGACTCCTGGAGTTGTGATGGACAGGAAGACCTGGTGTACTGCAGTTCATGGGGTTGCAAGGAGTCGGACACGACTGAGCAACTGAACTGAACTGATAAGATTGTACATGGATCTGGCCCCTGACAAACTCTCTGATCTCATCTCTTCCCATTCTCCTCCTTGTTCACTTCCAATCTGGCCACACTAGGCTGCTTCCTCAATCCTCCAGGCACATTACATCTCAAGGCAACAGCAATGTGATTTGCTCCTTCACTTTATTCAGCATATGTGCCTGCCTATTTGCTTCAGTCATGTCTGACTCTTTGCGACCCAATGGACTACAGCCTGTCAGGCTCCTCTGTCCATGGGATTCTCCAGGCAAGAATACTGGAGTGGATTGCCGTGCCTTTCTCCAGGGGATCTTCCTAACGCAAAGATTGAACCCGTGTCTCTTATGTGTACCTGCACTGGCAGCCAGGTTCTTTACCACTAGCACTAGTTGTGAAGCCCCCTCAATTTATTCAGGTGTTTACTCAAATGTTGTCTGTTCTGAGAGGATTTCTCTATCCATATATATAGAATAGTATACCCAATACCCTACTCTGTTTCTTTACTTACTCTGCTTTACTTTTTTTCAAACCCATTATCACAATCTGATGTATGTATAAGGCGTGTTGGGGGAATCTGTCTCCTCTCAGCATGATGAAAACTAAAAGCACTAAAGGATTTTTTTTTTTCACTATTTCCCTCTTCTATACCTGTCATAATTATTTTGTGGTCCTGCCTCTGATTTAGTGTCAGAATTGGACAGAACTCTGTTATCAACAAGGAAGAATTAAAGACCTGATTCTAGACTGTTGTTCCAAGAAGGGAATGACAGCCTGTCTCTTCCCAATAGAATGTATCTAACTTTCAAGAGAATAGATTTTTTATTCACTGTCTAGTCAATGTTGAGCCTCCCTCTGACTCAAAGCAAGCAGGTATGATATCAACTTTATCATTAAATAATCTGAAATTTAGTTCTAGTTGAGGCCAGAAAGTTAGGGGATAAATACACAGATGGTGAACACAGAATTCTACATTGAATTTTTTTTTTTCTGTCTTCCACTAAGATGTAGTTCCATATTTTGCTCACTGCTCACTGCTGTATACTTAACTTCTAAAACAGAGTTAGACCCAGAGTGAAAATTTGATCTGACTAAAAGTTGTGGGATATTTCCAAATCATGATGAGACAATGTAAGTCCTAAAGGTCAGGGGTATAAAGGTGGTCATGGATGTCTTCTATCTCCCTTTAAAATAACAATGATTTTGTTAAGACTGTTCACTGCTCTGTTTCCAGGTTCTAGGCCAGGGCTGAGCCTCACTCTTTACTATATGTTAAAAGTCCAATATGATCATGGAATAATATAATGTTTGGTTCAGGACTCATGTTCTCTCTCAAGTGAGAGAGCAGGGCTAGGAAACAACATTATATATCTAAAATGTATATATAGTTGTATTTTTTGTTGTAGTCTAAAGACAAACTATATAGTTTGTCACTTAGTACATATTCACTCATCTAAACCTTTAATGAAATTTATCACACTCTTTTTATGTTATTTTGTAGTGTTTTGTGCCCACCTTACATCTTGTTATTTGCCTGAAGGTTACTTGAAGGATAAAAGACCATGTGTTAAAGGAAGCTTTTTGTTTTGTCCACTGCTTTGTCCCAAACTTTTAAAACAGCTCCAGGATTGGGGGCAGCCCTAATTCTGAGTGTCACAAAGTAGGGTAACTCCAGTATTATCATGGAAAAATATAAGGTCTATTTCTAATCTTGAGGTCAGTGGTGGGTGGTGGATAGCTGCCTCACTACAGTCAGGATAAAATGTCCTTGAGAGGTGAAATTTTGTCTTTTTAGTCAATTGCCAGTGCTGTGGCTAGGGCCAAGCCCGGGTATCAGGAGTGGCAAAAGTACCTCAAACAGATACTTGCATTTTAAGGTCAGTGTTACTGTTATTTTTGAAGTTGAAATTCATTTCCCAATTGGAAAAAAAGATTCCTACAACAAAAACTAAAAGAAATTTCATATGATTTAAAGTTTACTACTCATGTTGAATTTTTTTAAACACAGAAATCAATGCTATTATCAACTATGCTATATTTTCAATAAAATTATAAAACATAAGCCAGATTCATGTTAAATTCATGATAGTGTCTCTCTCTGCAGAGGAAGGAAACTTTATATTTTGCAAATATGCTAAATGTTGACATTTGCTAATTCTAAGTGAAAGTAAATAGATGTTTCTTATGTCTTTCATACTTTCCATACTATGTTTTCATTTTTCAAAATAAAATTCAAAGATAATTTAAAACAGTCGGAGATAGTTTTATTACAATGTTTTCAAAACTAAACATATCTAAGATATATGCATATACAACACACAAAGACATAAAGCATCTGAATAATACAAGCAAGAAGCCTGTAATAAAAAAAACCTTAAATTTTGTATTTCACAGAGGAATATATATTCCTTTATAACAGAAAGCTTGAATAAACCAATTATCATTGAAGAGATAAAAAGTGGATTAAAGATCTACCACTGAAATTGTCACCAGGATTAGACTGTTTTTATAGCTCATTACTAGCTAGTTTTTAAAGAATAAATAATTCTAGGGCTATTTAAACTACTCCAGGACACAGTAAAATGGTTGAAAACTTGTAATTTCATTTTTTAAAGCTAGCATAATTTTAATAACAAAATCTGTAAAATATAATTTCACTTTGAAGTGTAAATACAATACTAAATAAAATATTAATTAATAATATCAAGCAATATATCAGATGATTATTACACCATGACCAAGTGGGATTTATTCCAGATACACAAATTTGGTTCAGTGTCAAATACCTACCACTCTAATTCATTATGCCAACAAATTAAAGGAAAAAAATTGTACAATTTTATCAATAGACACTGAAAAATATTTGATAAACTTCAGGAGCCACTTTTAGTAATAATGCTAAGTGAAACAGGAAAAGATGAAATTCCCTAAACATGTTAATGGTTAATGACTATTTACCAATAACCAAAAGCAAATGTCATATTAATAGAGAATACTAAAGACAAATCCATGAAAATTAAGAACCAGACAGGCATGTCTGTCATAATCATTATTCAACATTTTTTGAGAATCCAGATAATGTAATAATAATTAATATAAACATTGTAAGAAATAAAATGATCTTTATTTGCAGGTGAGATGATTGTATATCTAAAAAGTCCCAAATATTCTATTTAAAAGACCCAGTATAATTCAGAGGACTTTGTAAGGTGAAAAAGAAGAAAATAACTCTCGTTTGTATATATTGCCAAAAATACAAAGGAGGAGGAAAAGATACATTTCAAAATGTGACAAAAACTGCAAAAATATTTAGAGATAAATTTAATCATATGTGATGAACCTATATGAAGAACATTACAAAAATACAACCAAAAGATTTTAATGATGTACCAAAATTCTCAAATATTTACAATTAATATTATTATTAAAATCATCCTCTAATAGAAATGCAGAAATGTAATACAGTTCTAAGACATCACACTTTTTTTAAAAAGTGGAAGGAACATTGACAATTTCATATGAAAGAATTAATGTCTAGGACAAATTACATAAAAGGAAAAAAATAACATAGTGACAGGGGACTTGCTTTACCAAAGTCCAAAGTTTATGGTCAAGCTAGTACAATTAAAATAATGTGATACTGGCTCAGAAACTGGAAAATGGGTGATTTATTTAATAAATGTGATAGCATAACCAAGTATACAAAGTGAACAAAATGTGTAGTTGGACATCTATCTTATGCCATACACAAAAATAAATTCCTGATGGATCACATAGTTATTAGTGACACGCCGAGGCTTTAATGTGGAAATAATGTAGGTAAATATTTGTATGACTAGGGGTGGGAGCATTCAGCTGAAAAAGACAAGAAACCTAAAAGCTTAAAAGGATATAGGAATCTATCTAAATTAAAAAAAATGTACAGTAAACAAGAGAAGATATCAATAAAGTCAATATTAATGATAGAATGGAGAAAATCATAACACATGTGGGCTACTACTGACTAATAAGCACCACATAGAAAATATATTTAGAATTACTACAGATTTATAAGGAAAAAAATCAACTATTCGATAGAAAATGAACAAAAGATAAGAATTAGCAATCACAAAAGGTCCAAATAGTAAAAGATAAAAACAAAACACTCATTGAGTTTGTCAAATAAAGAGACAATGCTCTGTAATTTTTCACCATTCAGGTTTGTAAATGCTAAGATGTGCTGCTGTAGGAGATGCTGGAAAATGATCACTTTCATTTTGGATGGCAATTTTGTAGTAACTCTTAAATATACAATTTCTGGGAGGCTACTCTATAGAAATAAAAGCATCAGTATGTATTGTAGCAGTGCTACGGTGGAAAAAAAAGAAAATAACTTAAAAGACCATCAAAAATGTAATGATACATAAATTGTATCATTTTGGTAAATAAGTATGTATTGTGTATGCAGCTGTTAGAAAGAAGGAAGACAAGGAGAAATAGAAGGAAAGGGGAAATGAGTGATTCACTTAACAAATGTGATGGTACAATCAAGCATTCAATATAAGTACAATGCATAGTTGGATCTCTGTCTTATACCATATACAAAAATAAATTCCAGGGGGAGATGGAAAAGAGACAAAGGCATGGGAGAGATAGAGAGATATCTGTAGTTACTGACCAGAAGGATATGTCAAGTGAGAAAAGCAATTACAGAGAAATAATGTGGCATGCTATTTCTGTAGAAAGGACAACAAATTTCCTTTAGGAAAATGGAGAAAACATGGAAGGATATAAATTATGTTCTTAACATTTGTTACCTGGGGAGAAAAAATGGTAAGGCAAAGAATGGAGGAGGGGAAGATATAGTGTGTATACACCATTTATTTTTCTTTATCTAGTTTTCCTTTGTGGAAATTTTATGAACATTTTTCAATTTTCTATTAGCATCCTATTTAAAAATTTTGTTACAGAACAAGGTCATATAAAAAGTACCAAAGTATAATTGGGGCAAAATTGTGGAACTAGTCAATGTAAATTTGGTGCACAGTAATTAATAACTTCTTTAACCTCTGACACCAAAACTGTTCTCAAAAGTTCACACAACATATTTTACATTTAATAGTTCCACAACTTCTGCAATAGTATAATGAATCTTTAGGGCGTTTTCACCAAACCATAGACATAAATGTGAATATCATCATCAAACTTAATGAAGTAGACAGATGGCTTAGCCACAACTTGGTGGATGAAAATGCCGGTTCTCTTGGACCCATCATCTTTGGCATGCTCCACCTGCTTGCCCACAAGGCTGTCAACAACTTCTCCAGGCTCCCGTTCTGCTGCAGGGAAATAGTAGTTGGAATCTGGAATGATGCGCAGGTCACCATCTTTGTAGTCATCCAGCAGTGTGTACATATAAAGGACTGGATCTTTTTCATAGGTGATGTAAAACCAAGTGTCCATCACAGGAGCTCGCGCCAGGACCATGCCCTTCCATTCATCTTTCGTACCGTGCTCACCCTCAAACACATGACCTACGGCCTTGCCAATCAGGGAATCTGCCAGGCGCGAATCAATGCGAGGAGTTGGCACTCTCTCAGGAAGGATCTCTAGCGCTAAAACTCTCTTATCTCGGTGCAGTTCTAGCCCATATACACTATCCTTGCCATCATATTTGATGATGTAGAGAGTGGGCTTCACAGAAACCTGCTCAAGCACGGTGCCTTTCCACTGCTCCACAGGCTCGTTGCCTTCCTTCCAGCCGTGCTGAATGCGGCAGCCAACGATATTCCTACGAGTGAGGAAAGTGGGCTTGCGCCGCTGCTTCCTGTGGGTGTGCCTTTTCTTCATCAGGTATGCGGACACGCCATCTACGCCCATTGGAGGCACTGTTGGGGGCGACATGGCTAGGGTTTAAGGAGGCTCAGCAACGTTGCCACTTGCTAGATTAAACTAACAAAAAGTCAACGCTATCCAGTATGAGATCTTTTTTTCGTGATCTCCCAAAAAGACAGATCCTGTCCTGTCCGTTCTCCTCCTTTCCCGAAAGGCAAGACTTTCACTAAGGCTCGGCAGAAACGCTCTAAATCTGGGCACTAAAACAGAGGGGGCCTCCTGACAGTATTCTCTCCCGCTCCGGAGAGGTATCTGCAAGCAGTGGCGGTTTGCCGCTGGAGATGGCGGGCTTGCGTGTGTTGTCCGCGCCTTGAGCCCGCCCCCGAGTCCCAACCCTAAGTCCCAGAATTGACCACTTAGCTGTTATCGATGGTGCGATGGATGCGGAACGGCGACGGAGGAGAGGACGGGAAAGAGATAAGAGGATGGCTGCAGCGCCAAAGTCGCCGGTGGCGGCGGTTCTTTGAGAAGTCCGTGCGGCCTCGGTTTAGCAATGTTTCTCTGCTCGGCCTAACTCTGGCGCCAGGGTTTTTGCCGCTTCGGGAACCCGACCCCTCAGAGCCCGCCAGAGCCTCAGCCTCGGCCCCGCCCCCGCCATTCCGCCTTCCGCTCAGCCAGCAGCAGCCAGCAGCAGCAGCAGTAGGGCGGGTTAGCGCTCACACTGCTTTCGTCCACACAGTCTCAGGCTCTCACTCGTTCATTTCCTCACGCGCCCCCCGACTGCTTCCCCTCAAACCCAAGCCAGACTGTCTGGCTCCCCTCCTCCTACTCTCTGGCCGTCTGTCACCCACTACCCTCCTCCACAGCCTCTCCATCTGCTTTCTATCTTCCAGGAATTCCTCACAAAGCTTTTTAAAAAATAATATTCAACATACACACAGAGTTTGTCCATACAATTTTTTTCAGGATAAGTAAATGCTGTTGTACAGTCCACCATTTTGATCCAAAATCTCCTTTATATTTTCTACTTGGTCAATCATGGTAATGCTTTTTATGTATAGTTTTTTGAATGCAAAATAAATGTACTGACACGGTGGAGATTTTCAGAAATTCAGTGAAATAAAAACCGACACTAACCTTAATCTTACCATCTAGATATACACCAAAATGTTAACACTTCTGATATCTCAATAAATCTATGCTTGCATTTCACAAAATTGGGAGCAACTTTCATATCTTTACAGCTTCTTTTTAAATTCATATCATGAACTTTCCCCAGAGTTATTAAATACTCTGGAAACATTTTTTTAATTGTTCCATAGTGTTTCTTTCTAAAGATCTTCTGTTATCTATCTTAAATATTTTGAAAATGAATAAAACTAGTTTATCCTTATATATGTATTTACTGAGCTAGTATAAACCGTTTTTTTCAAAGAATATTTAATGACAGGGAGATCTATATATAATAACAATGTGTGAAAAAGCAGGACGTTGAAGCAGAATTGTGACCCCCAATTTTACAGAGAAAAGAAAAAAAATTAAGTTTTTTTGTAGTACATATTTGCAGTTTTTTCTGATTATAAAATTACTACATGTTCATATGGAAAATATGAAAACTAGAAAAGAAAGTATTTATAATTTCACCTATTTCAAGTCAAAGGTCTGTTATCAGGATTAAATGAGAATGTCTGCATGTCTATTCCTATATACAATTTACAAGATGGCAATATAAACCAGGGAAGTCTAGACTCCTCATTCTCATTTCTCTACTCTTTACTGGTGAGAAGAGAAGGCCTCATATCATTATGAGCTAAAAAGGCCATAATTCTTCTAAAAATGTAGGAAAACAGGAAAGAGAGGCAAAGCAGAAATTCAGGCTGCCTCCACTTATTACCTTCCAAGATAGGGAAATAATAGCTGATTGGGCAGAATATGTGTGGATCTTTACTTCCTAGTGTTTCTCAAGCTAAAGGCTTTGGAGTTGTGATAACTTTCCAATAGTATATCATAAGAAAGTAATCTCAAGGAAGCAGTTTCGAGAAAGCAGGAAAACTAAAAAGTATGTATGTACATGTATGTACATGTACATGTACACTAAAAAGTATTTCCAAGCTCTCTAGAAGTGCATAGTTGTGTACACACGCATATACAACTTACACACTGAAAGTCAGAAGGTCAGTATGTGTAAATTTCATGTCATTATGTTCCACAAATAATGCCCCACCTCTAAATAATTCCCCAAACCAATATGTGCCAAGTTATTTTTCCTTAGAAGAGTAGGTGACAGGTGGGAGAAGATCATCTACCAGGCACACAGATTCAGGACAAACAGTTAAATCAAGCTCTTTGGTTATATACCTTAATAGAATTCTTGCTCACAATCTTACAGAGTAACCCAAGGAGACAAATAATCCCTAATAACCCTTCTCTAAAACCATGAGTCTGATGTTTCAATCATTCCCTAGCATTATAGATTCAGTAAGCCTCACTACATTAAGATATAATGCTTACTTTGTATGCCTGCCCATTAGACTACAAATCCACTCAAGAAAGAACTTTCATCTTTTATCTCAAGTGCCTTACTCAGAGTAGGTATTCAAAAAGTATTTGTTAAATGAATAATAAGTGATTTCAACTGCCTTGCTACAGTCCAAAGAAGTCCTCCAAAATGAAACAAGTAGTCTTATATAAGCTTCTGAAGATTGCAGTTCTGGTGACTTAAAATCTCTTAGTATAGCTTTATCTCTTCAAAACACTCATATTACTGATGCTATAAATATGTGACTATAAGTCTGAAAATGATAAGGAGAACACCATAAAATGCAACATAGGCATACCTTGGGGATATTGTGGGTTCATTTGCAGACCACTCCAATAAAATGAATATTTCAATAAATGAAGTCACAATTATTTTTTTTGTTTCTCAATGCATGTGTTTACATTATATTTAGCTATAGTACTGAATATTAAGTGTGAAATAAATGACACGATGTTTAAAAATCCAAGATATGTATGTTAATTGAAAATATTAACCATCATATAATCCTTTAAAGTTCAAAATCTTTTTGCTGGTGGAGGATTTTGCCTCCATGTTGATGGCTGCTGAGTTATCAGGTGGCAGCTGCTGAAGGTTGAAGGTTGGGGGCTATGCAATTTCTTAAAATATGATAACAGTGTAGACTGCTATATCCTTGACTCTTTTCACAAATGATTTCCCAGTAGCATGCAGTGCTATTTGATAGCATTTTACCTACAGTAGAACTTGTTTCAAAATTGGAGTTAATCCTCTTAAACCTGCTGCTCCTTTATCAACTAAGTTTATGCAATATTCTAAATGCTTATTTCAACAATCTTCACAGCATCTTAGCCAGGAGTAGACACCACCTCCAAAAACAACTTTCTTTGTTCATTCATAAGAATCAACTTCTCACTCATTTAAGTTTTATTATGTTCAGTTCAGTTCAGTCACTTAGTCGTGTCCGACTGTTTGCGAACCCATGAATCGCAGCACGCCAGGCCTCCCTGCCCATCACCATCTCCTGGATTTCACTCAAACTCATGTCCATCAAGTCAGTGATGCCATCCAGCCATCTCATCCTCTGTCGTCCCCTTCTCCTCCTGCCCCCAATCCCTCCCAGCATCAGAGTCTTTTCCAATGAGTCAACTCTTCGCATGAGGTGGCCAAAGTACTGGAGTTTCAGCTTTAGCATCATTCCTTCCAAAGAAATCCCAGGGCTGATCTCATTCAGAATGGACTGGTTGGATGTCCTTGCAGTCCAAGGGACTCTCAAGAGTCTTCTCCAACACCACAGTTCAAAAGCATCAATTCTTCTGCACTCAGCCTTCTTCACAGTCCAACTCTCACATCCATACATGACCACAGGAAAAACCATAGCCTTGACTAGACAGAACTTAGTCAGCAAAGTAATGTCTCTGCTTTTGAATATGCTATCTAGGTTGGTCATAACTTTTCTTCCAAAGAGTAAGCGTCTTTTCATTTCATGGCTGCAATCACCATCTGCAGTGATTTTGGAGCCCCCAAAATAAAGTCCGACACTGTTTCCACTGTTTCCCCATCTATTTCCCATGAAATGATGAGACCGGATGCCATGATCTTAGTTTTCTGAATGTTGAGCTTTAAGCTAACCTTTTCACTCTCCACTTTCACTTTCATCAAGAGGCTTTTTAGGTCTTTACTTTCTGCCATAAGAGTGGTGTCATCTGCATATCAGGTTATTGATATTTCTCCAGGCAATCTTGATTCCAGCTTGTGCTTCTTCCAGCCCAGCGTTTCTCATGATGTACTCTGCATGTAAGTTAAATAAGCAGAGTGACAGTATACAGCCCTCACATACTCCTTTTCTTATTTGGAACCAGTCTGTTGTTCCATGTTCAGTTCTAACTGCTGATTCCTGACTTGCATACAGGTTTCTCAAGAGGCAGGTCAGGTGGTCTGGTATTCCCATCTCTTTCAGAATTTTCTACAGTTTCTTGTGATTCACACAGTCAAAGGCTTTGACATAGTCAATAAAGGAGAAATAGATGTTTTTCTGGAACTCTCTTGCTTTTTCCATGATCCAGGGGATGCTGGCAATTTGCTCTCTGGTTCGTCTGCCTTTTCTAAAACCAGCTTGAACATCAGGAAGTTCACGGTTCACATACTGCTGGAGCTTGGCTTGGAGAATTTTGAGCATTACTTTACTAGCATGTGAGATGAGTGCAATTGTGCAGTAGATAAATCTTAAGGGCCCTAGAATCTGCTGAATAGTACAAGAACATTTTCTTCCACTTAAATTCACCAGCTGCATTAGCCCCTAACAAGAGAGTCAGCCTGTCCTTCAAATATTGGAAGGCAGGCATCAACTTCTCTTTTTAGCTATGAAAGTCCTAGAGGGCATCTTCTTTCAATAAAAGACAGGTATGTTTACATTGAAAATCTCTTGTTTAATGTAGTTACCTTCACTGATTATTTTAGCTAGATTTTCTGGTAAAACTTGCTAAAGCTTCCGCATCAGCAATTGCTGCTTCACCTTGAACTTTGATGTTTTGGAGATGGTTTATTTCCTTTAGCCTCATGAACCAATCTCTGCTAGCTTTAAACTTTTCTTCTGCAGCTTCCCCACCTCTCTCAGTCTTAATAAAAACGAAGAGTTAGGGCCTTGCTCTAGGTTAGGCTAATGTTGTGGTTGGTTTTATCTTTTATCCCAAATATTAAAACTTGCTCTGTAACAGAAATAAGACTGCTTTGGTTTCTTATCATTTGTGTGTTCACTGGAGTAATACTTTTAATTCCTTAAATAACTTTTTTTCTTTCCATTCACAATGTAGCTGTTTGGCCCAATAATGCCTAGCTTTTGGTCCATGTTGCCCCTTGACATGCCTTCCTCACTAAGCTTAATCATTTCCAGCTTTTGATTTAAAGTGAGAGACATGTCTCTTCTTTTCACTGGAAAATTTAGAGGCCATTGTAGGGTTATTAAGTAGCTTATTCAGTATTGTCATATCACAGGGAAGAGACAGGAGGGAGCAGCCAGTTGCTGAAGCTGTCCAAACACACACATTTATCCATTAAGTTTGTCATCTTATAGGGATGCTGTTTGTGGTGCCCCAAAACAATTACAATAACAACATTAAATATCACTGATGCCAGAACACCATAACAGATATAATAATAATGAAAAAGTTAAAAATATTGCAAGAATTAGAAAAACATAATGCAAAGATATAAAGTGAACAAATGCTATTGGAAAAGTGGTACCAATAGGTGCTTGAAATGGGGTTGACACAAACCTTCAATTTGTAAAAGATACAATAAATGTGGAGCATAATAAAGTGAAACTCATTAGAACAAGGTATGCCTGTATGGGGATAACTATAACATCTACCTCAAGGTGTAGCTATGAGGATTAAATAAGAAAAATGCAAGTAAATTTCTTGGTATCTGAACTGTCATGGAAAGTACTTGTATAGACTCTTAATTAGCCATTCCCTAAAACAAGCCTTTTTTCTTATAAGTTCTGATATAGACTCCACATCTAAACCTTTGCTCTATTTCACATTCAAGCTTTCTTAGTCAAGGGCAAAATGTGTCAAAGAGACACTGTTGTGGGGTTTTGCTCCTTATGGTTGGTTTCAAAGCAATCTTTCAAATGCTACAAGGTTCTGGAAGTCAAAACTTTGGATAAACAAACTGTTGAGGAGCTTCCTGGTGGTTCAGTAGTTAAGAATCCACCTGACAGTGTAGGGACATGGGCTCGATCCCTGATCTGGGGAGATCCCACATGCTGCAGAGCAACCAAATCCATGAACTAAACCCATGAATGTGGAGCAACTGAGCCCTAGTGCTGCAGCTACTGAAAGTTGAATATCTACAGCCTGAGCACCACTACAAGAGAAGCCACCACAAAGAGAAGCCCACACACTGCAAGAGAGAGTAGCCCTCACTCGCCACAACTAGAGAAAACACTTGCACAGCAATGAAGACTCAGCACAGCCAAGAATAGAATAAGTGAAACTGAAAATCACTCAGTCATATCCGACTCTTTGTGACCCTATGGACTATACAGCCCATGGAATTCTCCAGGCCAGAATACTGGAGTAGGTAGCATTTCCCTTAAGGGGATCTTCCCAACCCAGGGATCAAACCCAGATCTCCTGCATTGCAGGTGGATTCTTTACCAGCTGAGCCACAAGGGAAGGCCAAGAATACTGGAGTGGGTAGCCCTATCCCTTCTCCAGTGGATCTTCCCAACCCCAGAATCGAACTGGGGTCTCTGCATTGCAGGTGGATTCTTTACCAACTGAGCTATCAGGGAAGTTCGTAGAATAAATAAATACAATTTAAAACACTGAGAATAAATTTGGGAGATACAGTGATAATTTGTAACTGGAAGGGTTATAGATATAAGCATAAATATTAACTCCATTGTACAAGGCAGATTATAATACATACTATGAAAGATACAAGTTGAGCCCTGGGGACTAAAAAGAGGTAGTGATTTCTTACTGCTGGGGAGATTGGAAGACAACTTGAAATGGTAAAACAACAAAAGGAAGACATTCAGTAGGTGATAGTATAGTGAGATCTATTCAGCCTAAGCAGGAAAGAGCTAAAGACACAGAGATATGCCTGGGCATAAAGCAGTTAAAATATTGGTAACCAACTCCAGTACTCTTGCCTGGAAAATCCTATGGACGGAGGAGCCTGGTAGGCCGCAGTCCATGGGGTCGCGAAGAGTTGGACACGACTGAGCGACTTCACTTTCACTTTTCACTTTCATGCCTTGGAGAAGGAAATGACAACCCACTCCAGTGTTCTTGCCTAGAGAATCCCAGGGACAGGGGAGCCTGGTGGGCTGCCGTTTATGGGGTCGCACAGAGTCGGACATGACTGAAGCGATTTAGCTGCAGCAGCAGCTTGTGGTTGGAGCACAGAGTGTGCCAGGGTAAGGAATTGGATATGTGGTAGGAAACGAGATCAACAGCTTCAAATGCAGGGAGGGACTTGGCATTCTATCCACTACTGGGTGGGAGAAGATGATGTTCCAGTTCTTCTGATAGTGTAGTTTTGGCAGGTCCAAGTAGAGAGTTGAACTTCCATATCCTACCTGGTGGAAGCAGGTAGTTTTTCCCCAAACAGGCAGTACTTCCCTGTCAGAGTAGTATTAAGTGATATGATATCAAGATCATAGCTTATCTTCTGCCCTCCACTCACCAGAACCAAGCAGTGCTATGCTATGATTTTCTTCCCCAGAGTAGTGTCAGTGATAAGCTGTTATTCCAGAGTCATCTGGTGGTATGAGGTAGTGCTAGTGACATCTATGCTATAACCTCTCCTAACTATCCCCCTATGTCAACTCAGCAGCAATGAGACTAAACAGTGTAGAGTAAGGCAGGCCTAGTCAGAACTCAAGTTCCCCAAACTCACTGTATCAGTGAAACCTAGTGAGGAGTTGAGCTGCCATACACAACCACTATTCAATGAAGCTGAATCAGGAGAAAAAGATGGTAATAAATGGTACTCAATTCTCCCTACATCTTTGGTGTTAGTGAAGCTCAGTGGTCAGATAAGCCTCTACCCTGACTTGGAGGCAATGAGATGACATGAGTCATTACACAACTTTCATCATTAAGGCATTGGAGATCTAAGAAGGGAGCTAAACTTATCCATCCAACCCATGTGCAATGAGACAGCTTGAGTCACTGCTCTACTTTTGCAAAGGTAGCCCCATGAGAAGAAAGAAACTAAACATGAACATACATCAAACCCTCTAGCTACATAACAGAGGGATAATCTGTTAAAGAAAAGTCAAATAGAAGGGAGTCTCATAGTATAATAAGAAAAATGATAAGGAAAATCATAAACAACAAAATCACAACTTGAAGGAGACAATGCACCTAATAATGCTGAAACCAAGATAGGCCAAATGTTGAAATTATCTGAAATAGATTTTAAAGCATTAAAGTGCTTTTAATATAAAATTTTGAATTATCTTGAAACAGAAGTAAAAATTGAAAATATTAGCTAAGAAATACAAGGTATAAAAAGGAACTAAATGAAAATTTTATTTTTTAAATTTTTAATACTTTATTCTACATTACAATACTGTATTTGTTTTGCCATACATTGACATGAATCAGCCACAGGTGTACACGATCTCCCAATGCCGAAGCCCCCTCCCACCTCCCACCCCATATCATCTCCCTGGATCATCCCGTGCACCAGCCCCAAGCATCCTGTATAACATAGACTGGCGCTTCGTTTCTTACATGCTAGACCTCTTTCTAACACCATACACAAAAATAAACTCAAAATGGATTAAAGATCTAAATGTAAGACCAGAAACTATAAAACTCCTAGAGGAAAACATAGGCAAAACACTCTCCGACATAAATCACAGCAGGATCCTCTATGATCCAACTCCCAGTATACTGGAAATAAAAGCAAAGATAAACAAATGGGATCTAATTAAAATTAAAAGCTTCTGCACAACAAAGGAAACTATAAGCAAGGTGAAAAGACAGCCTTCTGAATGGGAGAAAACAATAGCAAATGAAACAACTGACAAACAACTAATCTCAAAGATATACAAGCAACTTATGCAGCTCAACTCGAGAAAGAAAAATAAACGAACCAATCAAAAAATGGGCCAAAGAACTAAATAGGCATTTCTCCAAAGAAGACATACGGATGGCTAACAAACACATGAAAAGAGCTCAACATCACTCATTATCAGAGAAATGCAAATCAAGACCACAATGAGGTACCATTTCACACCAGTCAGAATGGCTGTGATACAAAAGTCTACAAGCAATAAATGCTGGAGAGGATGTGGAGAAAAGGGAACCCTCTTACACTGCTGGTGGGAATGCAAACTAGTACAGCCACTATGGAAAACAGTGTGGAGATTCCTTAAAAAATTGCAAATAGAATTGCCTTATGACCCAGCAATACCCCTGCTGGGCATACACACCGAGGAAACCAGAACTGAAAGAGACACATGTACCCCAATGTTCATTGCAGCACTGTTTATAATAGCCAGGACATGGAAACACCTAAATGAAAATTTTAGAATTGAAAAATGAAATAACAAGAATAAAAATCTCAATTGAATAAAAATGAATATAAGACTAGAAAGATCAAAAGACAGAATCAACAAACTTGAGGTTAGATAAATAGAATTTACCCCATGTGAATAACAGAGAGAAAATAGACCAAGATAGACTCAGGAATTTTGTGAGACAATAACAAAAGAGCTAACATTTACAATTGTTTTAAAAGAAATGACATTCATATATATATATATATACATACACATATATATGTGTGTTTATGTATATATATATCTTTCAATGCATGTACAAAGCCTGTATACTAAAAATTAAAAATGTTAATGAAAGAAATTAAAAAGTCACCTAAGGAAATGGAAGAATATGCTACATTTACAAATTAGAAGGCTCAGCTTAATAAAGATGTCAACTCTCTCCAAATCAATCTATAAATTTAATGCAATTTCTATAAAAAATGGGCAAAGTTTTTCATAGAAATATACAGAATTCTTCTTAGATTTATATGGACATGCACAGTATCAAGAAAATCTAAAATTTTGAAATAGAGCTATATAGTTTTAATAGAAAGAATCATTCCATCTTGAAGTTGAATAGCTGCATTAATCAAGGAAGTGTGGTGCTTACAGACCAATAGACACATAGATAAATGAAACAGAGGGAGAACTCAGAAATTGGCTCACACATTTACATCCATCGGATTTTCAACACATATTCAAAAGCAATTCAGTGGAGAAAGGATAGCCATTCGAAAAATACTGTTGGGGGAATTGAACATCCTGAAGCATGCATGCACACACACACAAACATACATAAATGCACAAGATCTACACAGAAACTTCTTATCTTATACAAAAATTAACTTGAAATGAAAAACTGACTAAAATGTAAACTGGAAAGCTATAAAATGTTTACAAAAACAAACAAACAAAAAACTTTGGCACCTAGTGCAAGCAGAAAAATTCTTATACTTGACATCAAAAGTAGGATTCTTCATAGGAACAATTGGTAAATTTGACTTCATTAAATTTTTTTAAAAATATGTTCTGTGAAACACTCTATTAAAAGGATGAATATACAAGCTACAGAAAGGAAGAAAATATTTGTAAATTAAACAATTAACAAAAGTCTTGTATCTCAAAATCATAAAGTAATTTTTTCTTCAACAATAAAATAGCCAATAATCCAATCAGAAAATGGTAAAAGACATGAACAAACATTTCCATAAAGGATATACACTCAGCAAATAAGCACAAGAAATCATTCACCATAAGGAAAATATCAATTATGATCATAATAAAATATCATTACACATCTATCAGAGTAGGCAAAATTTTAAAAATAGTGACTATAAAAATGTTGGGCAGGTTGCAGAGAAACTAGTTCTTTCTTTATTTTTTTTTAAATTTTACTTTATTTTACTTTACAGTACTGTATTGGTTTTGCCATACATTGACATGAATCTGCCATGGGTGTACATGAGTTCCCAATCCCAAAACCCCCCTTACCATCTCTCTGGGTCATCCCAGTGCACCAGCCCCAAGCATCCTGTATCCTGCATCGAACCTAGGCTGGCGATTCGTTTCTTACATGATATTATACACGTTTCAACACCATTCTCCCAAATCATCCTACCCTCTCCCTCTCCGACAGAGTTCAAAAGTCTGTTTTATACATCTGTGTCTCTTTGCTCTCTCACATACAGGGTTATCGTTACCATCTTTCTAAATTCCCTATATTTGCATTAGTATGCTGTATTGGTGTTTTTTTTTCTTTCTGACTTACTTCACTCTGTATAATAGGCTCCAGTTTCACCCACCTCATTTCAACTGATTCAAATGCACTCCTTTTATTAGCTGAGTAATATTTCATGGTGTATACGTACCACAGCTTTCTTATCCATTCATCTGCTGATGGACATCTAGGTTGCTTCCATATCCTAGCTATTGTAAATAGTGCTGTCATGAACGGAGAAGGCGATGGCACCCCACTCCAGTAATCTTGCCTAGAAAATCCCATGGATGGAAGAGCCTGTAGGGCTGCAGTCTATGGGGTCATACAGAGTCGGACATGACTGAAGTGACTTAGCAGCAGCAGCAGCAGTAGCTGTTATGAATATTGCAGTACATATGTCTCTTTCAATTCTGGTTTCCTTGGTGTGTATGCCCAGCAGTGGAATTGCTGGGTCAAACGGAGGTTCTATTTCCAGTTTTTTAAGGAATATCCACACTGTTCTCCAAAGTGGCTGTACTAGTTTGCATTCCCACCAACAGTTTAAGAGAGTTCCCTTTTCTCTGCACCCTGTCCAGCATTTATGGTTTGTAGACTTTCTGAGAGCAGCCATTCTGTGAGATGGTATCACATTGTGGTTTTGATTTGCATTTCTCTGATAATGAGTGATGTTGAGCATTTTTTCATATGTTTCTTGTTAGCCATCTGTATGTTTTCTTTGAAGAAATGTCTGTTTAGTTCTTTGGCCCATTTTTTTATTGGATCATTTATTTTTCTGGAATTAAGCTGCATGACGTGCTTGTATATATTTGAGATTAATTCTTTGTCAGTTGCTTTGTTTGCTATTGTTTTCTCCCATTCTGAAGGTTGTCTTTTCACTTTGCTTATAGGTTCCTTCTGTTGTGCAAAAGCTTTTAAGTTTAAATAGATCTAATTTTTTTACTTTCGCTTTTGTTTCCATTACTCTGGGAGGTGGTTCATAGATGATCCTGCTGTGATTTATGTCAGAGAGTGTTTTGCCTATGTTCTCCTCTCTAGGAGTTTTATAGTTTCTGGGCATACATTTAGATCTTTAATCCATTTTGAGTTTATTTTTGTGTATGGTGTTAGAAAGTGTTCTAATTTTATGCTTTTACAAGTGGTTGACCAGTTTTCCCAGCACCACTTGTTAAAGAGATTGTCTTTTCTCCATTGTATATTCTTGCCTCCTTTGTCAAAGATAAGGGGCCCATAGGTGCATGGATTTATCTCTGGGCTTTCTATTTTGTTCCATTTATTTATATTTCTGTTTTTGTGTCAGTACTGTACTGTCTTGAGGACTGTAGCTTTTTAATATAGTCTGAAGACAGGAAGGCTGATTCTTCAAGTTCCATTCTTCTTTCTCAAGATTGCTTTGGCTATTCAAGGTTTTTTTTTTTTTAAATTTCCATACAAACTGTGAAATTATTTGTTCTAGTTCTCTGAAAAATACCATTGGTAGCTTGATAGGGATTGCATTGAATCTACAGAATGCTTTGGGTAGTATAATCATTTTCACTATGTTGATTCTTCCAATCCATGAGCATGGTATATTTCCCATCTATTTGTGTCATCTTTGATTTCTTTCATCAGTGCTTTATACTTTTCTTATACATAGGTCTTTTGTTTCTTTGGATAGATTTATTCCTATTTTATTCTTTTCATTACAATGGTGAATGGAATTGTTTTCCTAATTTTTCTTTCTCTTTTCTCATTGTTAGTGTATAGGAATGCAAGAGATTTCTGTGTGTTGTTTTTATATCTTGCAACTTTGCTATATTCATTGATTAGCTCTAGTAATTTTCTGGTGGAGTCTTTAGGGTTTTCTATGTAGAGGATCATGTCATCTGCAAACAGTGAGAGTTTTACTTCTTCTTTTCCAATTTGGATTCCTTTTATTTCTTTTTCTGCTCTGATTGCTGTGGTTAAAACTTCCAAAACTATGTTGAATAGTAGTGGTGAAAGTGGGCAAGCTTGTCTTGTTCCTGACTTTAGGGGAAATGCTTTCAATTTTTCACCATTGAGGATGATGTTTGCTGTGGTGTTGTCATACATAGCTTTTATGTTGAGGCATGTTTTTTCTATTCCTGCCTTCTGGAGAGTTTTTTTTAAATCACAAATGGATGCTGAATTTTGTCAAAGGCTTTCTCTGCATCTATTGAGATAATCGTATGGCTTTTATTTTTCAATATGTTAATGTGGTATATTACACTGATTGATTTGCAGATATTGAAGAATACTTGTATCCCTGGGATAAAGCCCACTTCGTCATGGTGTATGATCTTTTAATGTGTTGTTGGATTCTGATTGCTAGAATTTTATTAAGGATTTTTGCATCTATGTTCATCAGTGATATTGTCCTGCAATTTTCTTTTGTGTGGCATCTTTGTCAGGTTCTGGTATTAGGGTGATGTGGCCTCATAGAATGAGTTTGAAAGTTTACCTTCCTCTGTGATTTTCTGGAAGAGTTTGAGTAGGATAGGTGTTAGCTCTTTTCTAAATTTTTGTTAGAATTCAGCTGTGAAGCCGTCTGGAAAGAGACACATGTACCCCAATGTTCATCGCAGCACTGTTTATAATAGACAGGACATGGAAGCAACCTACATGTCCATTAGCAGATGAATGGATAAGAAAGCTGTGGTATATATACACAGTGGAGTATTACTCAGCCATTAAAAAGAATACATTCAAATCAGTTCTAATGAGGTGATGAAACTGGAGCCTATTATACAGAGTGAAGTAAGCCAGAAAGAAAAACACCAATACAGCATACTCATGCATATATATGGAATTAAGAAAGATGGTAACGATAACCCTGTATGCGAGAGAGCAAAAGAGACACAGATGTATAGAACAGTCTTTTTGACTCTGAGGGAGAGGGAGACGGTGGGATGATTTGGGAGAATGGCACTGAAACATGTATAATATTATATAAGAAACAAATCACCAGTCCAGGTTCGATGTAGGATACAGGATGCTTGGGGCTGGTGCACTGGGATGACCCAGAGGGATGATATGGGCAGGGAAGAGGGAAGGGGGTTCAGGATGAGGAACATGTGTACACCCGTGGTGGATTCATGTTGATATATGGCAAAACCAATAAAATATTGTAAAGTAATTAGCCTCCAATATAAATAAATAAATTTAAATTTAAAAAAAAAGAGTTCAAGCAGGATAGGATTTAACTCTTGTCTAAATTTTTGGTAGAATTCACTTTTGAAGCCATCTGGTCCTTGGCTTTTGTTTGTTAGAAGAATTTTGTTTACACTTTTGTTTTCTGTGCCTGTGATGGCTTTCTGAAGATTTTCTATTTCTTCCTGGTTCAGTTTTGGAAGGTTACAGATTTCTAATATTTCATCCATTTCTTCCAAGTCGTCCATTTTATTGTCATAAGTTGCTGATAATAGTGTCTTATGATCCTTGGTATATCTGTGTTGTCTGCTGTGATTTCTCCATTTTCATTTCTAATTTTATTTATTTGATTCTTCTCCCTTTTTTTCTTGATGTGTCTGGCTAATGGTTTGTCTGTTCTATTTATCTTCTCAAAGAACCAGATTTCAGTTTTGTTGATTTTTGCTATAGTCTCCTTTGTTTCTTTTTCATACACTTCTGCCCTAGTTTTTATGATTTCTTTCCTTCTACTAATTCTAGGGTACTACATTTCTTCTTTTTCGTGTTGCTTTAGGAGTAAAGTTGGTTACTTATTTGATTTTTCTCTTGTTTCTTGAGAAAGTTCATTTACTATGAACCTTCCCCTTGCACTGCTTTTACTGAATCCCATAGGGTTTGGTTTGTTGTGTCTTCATTTTCGTTCATTTCTTTTATTTTTTTTTAAATATAAATTTATTTATTTAATTGGAGGTTAATTACTTTACAATATTAATGAGGTGGATGAAACTGCAGCCTATTATACAGAGTGAAGTAAGCCAGAAAGAAAAACACCAATACAGTATATTAATGCATTTTCATTTATTTCTATGCATATTTTGATTTCTTTTTAATTTCTTCCATGATTACCTGGTTATTCAGAAGTGTGTTGTTTAGCCTCCATATGTTTGTATTGTTAATATTATCTTTCCTGTAGTTGACATTTAATCACTGCATTTTTATCAGAAAAGATGCTTGGAATGATTTTAATTTTTTTTTAATTTACCAAAGCTAGATTTATGGCCCAGGATATGACCTACCCTGGAGAAGGGACCATGTGAACTTGAGAAAAAGGTGAAATTCACTGTTTTGGGGTGAAATGTCCTATAGCTATAAACTAGGTCTAACTGGTCCATTCCATAATTTAAAGTTTGTGTTTCCTAGCTGATTTTCTGTTTAGTTGATCTATCCATAGGTGTAAGTGGGGTATTAAAGTCTCCCACTATTATTGTGTTATTGTTAATTTTCCTTCCATACTTGTTAGCATTTGCCTCACATATTGCGGTGCTCCTATGTTGGGTGCACCAACATATTTGTAATTGTTATATCTTCTTCTTAGATTGATCCTTGATCATTATGTAGTGTCCTTTGTCTCTTTTCACAGCCTTTATTTCAAAGTCCATTTTATCTGATATGAGTATTGCTACTCCTGCTTCCTTTTGGTCTCCATTTGGATGAAATATTTTTTTCCAGCCCTTCACTTTCAGTCTGTATGTGTCCCTTGGTTTGAGGTGGCTTTCTTTTGACACCATACCTAGGGGTTTTATGTTTGTATCCATTCAGCCAGTCTTTGTCTTTTGGTTGGGGCATTCAACCCTTTTATATTTAAGGTAATTATTGATAAGTATGATCTTGTTGCCACTTACCTTGTTGTTTTGGGCTTGAGTTTATAAACCTTTTCTTTGTTTCCTGCCTAAAAAAGAATCTTTAGTATTTGTTGAAGAGTTGGTTTTGTGGTGCTGAATTCTCTCAGCTTTTGCTTGTCTGTAAAGCTTTTGATTTCTCCTTCATATTTGAATGAGACCCTTGCTGGGTATAGTAATCTGTGTTGTAGATTTTTCTCTTTCATCACTTTAAGAATGTCCTGCCATTCCCTTCTGACCTGAAGAGTTTCTATTGAAAGATCAGCTGTTATCCTTATGGAAATCCTTTTTGTGTTATTTGATATTTTTTTTCCTTGCTGCTTTTAATATTTATTCTTTGTGTTTCACCTTGGTTAATTTGTTTAATATGTGTCTTGGGGTGTTTTGCCTTGTGTTTATCCTGCTTGGGACTCTCTGGGTTTCTTGGACTTGGTTGGCTATTTCCTTTCCCATTTTAGGGAATTTTTCAACTATTATCTCCTCAAGTATTTTCTCACCGCCTTTCTTTCTGTCTTCTTCTTCTGGGACTCCTATGATTCGAATGTTGGGGCATTTGACATTGTCCCAGAGGTCTCTGAATTTGTCCTCATTTTTTAAAATTCTTTTTTCCCCTCTCTGCTTCATATATTTCCATCATTCTGTCTTCCACAACAATTATCTTATCTTCTGCCACATTTATTCTACTGTTGGTTCCCTCCAGAGTGCTTTTGATATCAGTTATTGCATTATTCTCTATAGACTGACTTTTTTATTTCTTTTAGGACCTTGTTAAACATTTCTTGCATCTTCTCATCCTTGTCTCCAGTCTATTTATCTTTAACTCCATTTTGTTTTCAAGATTTTGGATCATCTTTACTATTATTATTCTGAGTTCTCTTTCAGGTAGACTCTCTATCTCTTCCACTTCTGTTTCATTTGGTGGACATTTATCATATTCCTTTGCCTGCTGAATATTTCTCTGCCTTTTCATTTTGTTTAGATTGCTGTGTTTGGGATGGCCTTTCTGTATGCTGTAAATTTGTGGTTCTTCTTTATTGTGGAGGTTCCTCCTTGTGGGTGGGGGTTGGAAGATTGGCTTGTCAAGGTTTCCTTGTTAAGGAAGCTTGCATTGGTGTTCTGGTGGGTGGAGCTGGGTCTCTTCTCTCTGGAGTGCAATGAAGTGTCCAGTAGTGAGTTTTGAGGTATCTGTGGGTTTGGTGTGACTTTTGGACACCTGTATTTTAATGCTGAGGGCTATGTTCCTGCATTGCTGGAGAATTAGCATGGTAAGTCTTGCTCTGGGACTTGTTGGCTCTTGGGTGGAGCTTGGTTTCAGTGTAGGTATGGAGGCTTTTGGATGAGCTGTTATCAATTAATGTTCCCTGGAGTCAGGAGTTTTCTGGTGTTCTCAAGTTTTGGATTTAAGCCTCCTGCCTCTGGCTTTCAGTATTATTCTTACAGTAGCTTCAAGATTTCATCCATACAGCACCAATAATAAAATATTTAGGTTAATGGTTAAAAGGCTCTCCACAGTGAGGGACACCCAGAGGGGTTCACAGAGTTACATGGAGAAAAGGGAGGAGGGAAATAGAGGTGACCAGGAGGAGAAGAGGGGGAATCAAAACAGGAGAGAGCAGTCTAGCCAGTAACCAATTTCCTATTTGCTCTCCACAGTCTGGAACACTCAGAGAGGTTCATGGAGTTACACAGAGAAGAGAAGAGGGAGGAAGGAGATGAAGGTGACCAGGAGAAGAAGAGGGGGAGTCAAAAGGAGAGAAACCAATCTAGCCAGTAATCAGTTCCCTAAGCGTTCTCCACAGCCCAGAACACCCAAAGAGATTCAGAGTTAACTAGAGAAGAGAAGAAAAGGGGAAGGGAAGAGATAGAGGTGACCTCGGGGAGAAAAAGGAGAGTCAAAAGGGGAGAGATCAATCAAGCCAATAATCACACTCCTAAGTAAAAATGGGAACTGAAGATTAGATTTTTAAAGTTACAAAATTGATAACAAATATCAAGAAGCAAACATTAAAAATCTAGAGTAATAGTTAGACTCTCAAAATACAATATTAAAAATACGAAACAAAATTACAAAACCATTAAAAAATATAGACATGAAATTTATACAAATAGGTTTTAAAAATAGGGCCTTTTTGCAAGGTAATAGTAGGTTATAAAAATGAAAATCAAAGGAATAATAAAGAACTTAAAATTTTCAAAAATTAAACAAATTAAAAAGTGATAATAGTAAAATATATATAGGAATTTCTCTGAAACTGTTGAGGGCAGTGTGGGGTCAGTTCAGTTTCAGATAGTTCCTTGCTCCAGCTTACACTTCTCAAGTTCTATAGGCCCCTTCCAATGTAGTCGATGCTAACTACAGACTTTTATCTGTTGCACATGTCACTTTCAAAGTGGTTCCCTCTTCTTTGTTTATTTTGGCTTCTTCTCTTTGAAAGTCTCTTCAGTGTCTAATTTCTGCCTGACGTAATGGGATGAAGGTGGTCACTTATTTAGGTTCACTTCTTTAGCTGTGCTGTGTTAATGGAGGAACATTGCAAACAAATATTCCTGGCTTATGTGAGGCATGCTCACAGTGTATGGACCACACTAGGTTTCCCCCAGCTTTCCCATCTACTCTGCTCAGGCTTCTGATTGCTCTGCAGGGGTACTGTTCAAAGTGGGCCTTGGGTTTCATGCACTTCCCAGGTCTAAGCTGCTCAGGTTTGGGTTCTCAGGTACTCCACAAAGGCACAGAGTTGTTTGGGCCTGTGTTTTGTGCCCTTCCCATGTCTGAGAAGCCCAGGCAATCAGGTGCCTGGCAAGCACACTGTCTCCTGCTTAGGACTTGAACTCATGTGTCTGGGACTCAAGCCTAGCCAAAATCCTGCTTGGGACTTGAACCCACCTGAGTGGGACTCGAACTCAGCCAAAACTTTACTTGGAACTTGAACCTACATGGTTGGGACTCAAATCCAGCCAAAACCCATGGTACCTGGTTTCAGGATCTAACGAAGCTTGGGTTCTTGATGTCTCATCACAGAAAGAATTCAGTGAGAGACAACGTGGTGGATAAGAATTGGATTTATTCAGATACAGAGAGAAGCTCACTCCACAGACAGAGTGTGGGCCATTGCAGATGGCAAATGTGACCCTGAAATTTGGTGTGGTTAGTTTTTATAGGCTAGGTAATTTAACATGCTAATGAGTGGGAGAATTATTTCAGCTATTTTTGGGAAGAGGCAGAGATTTCCAAGATTTGGGCCACTGCCCATTTCTTGGTCCTTTAACAATGCCTTGGAACTGTCGTGGCACATCTGGGTATATCATTTCACTTGCTGATTGAGGATCAAGGTCTAGTCTTATCTGCCATCTTGGTCCCATTTGATTCTAATTGGTTTCATGTTGTGTCCTTGGGCCATATCATTTTTTCAAAAGTTGTGCCCTGCCCCTTTCCTGCCTGTTACAGTATGTATACTAGTGACAAGGTGATTTTGGAGTTATAACTTGAAAGTAAGCAAAATAGCGGAGTAGAAAGAAATGTGCTCATTTTCTCCTGAGAGAACTCCAAAATTTCAACTCACTGCTGAACAACCATTGACAGGAGAATGTTGGATCCCACCAAAAAGATATTGCATGTCCAAAGGCAAAGGAGACATCCCAGCAAGATGGTAGGAGAAGAGAAATCATGTTTATAATCAAACCTCACACCTGCTAGAGATGCCTGGAGGGCTCAAACAAAACCTTGGTTCCACCAGGACTCAGAGACCCCCACAGAGACTGAGCCAGACCTCCTTTTGAGTGTTTTTTGAGTGTTTGAGTGTCTCCTGGGGAGGCATAGGTAAGCAGTGGCCTACCATGGGGGCAGGGGCTCTGACTTCAGGAGACCTGTATCACAAGTGTGTGGCATAAGACTTCTTGGAGGAGGTCACCATTAGACCCACCAAAGAGCCACTGATCAGATGACCCACAAACTGTAGAACAACTATACCAAAGAAATTCTCAAAGTGTTAAGAAAGTTCTAGGACCGAAAACAGATTTCACAACCTGGGGATCTGGCAAAGAGACTGAGAAACCCCAGGGAATTTTACTTTGGAGGCCAGTGGGATTTGATTACAAAACTTTCACAGGACTAGGGAAACAAACAGGTGGAGGGAACAAACAAAACATTGTGTGTACCAGGAGCCAGAAGAAAAGAACAGTGTCCCCATAAGAGACTGAGTCATGCTTGCCTGTGAGTGTTAGGAGTCTCTGGCAGAGGTGTGCGTTGACAACGGCCTGCTGCAGGGTCAGGGATTTAAAACAAGAGTGCATGCATAAGTCCTATTGAAGGAGGTTGCCATTATCTTCATTACCATTAACATAGTTTGGCCTTAGTCCAAACAACAAGGACAGAACAGAGTCCCACCCATTAAAAAAATTGCACTAAAGATTATTGAGCATGACCCTGCGATGTGAAGCACTGGAGTGGCAAATGCATGGCACTAGAGCGACTGTGAAGAGATACCCCATGTTCATGGACAGAGAGGCCACAGCAAGATGGCAGGAACTGGAGAGGTGGCTGCACGGTCCTGGAGTGACTTTCAAATCCTAAAAGATGATGATATGAAAGTACTACACTCAATATGCCAGTAAATTTGGAAAACTCAGCAGTGGCCACAGGACTGGAAAAGGTCAGTTTTCATTCCAATCTCAAAGAAACGTTATGCCAAAGAAGGCTCAAACTACCACACAATTGCACTAATCTCACATGCTAGCAAAGTAATGCTCAAAATTCTCCAAGCCAGGCTTCAGCAGTACATGAAACATAAATTTCCATATGGTCAGGTTGGATGTAGAAAAGGAAGAAGAACCAGACAGCAAATTGCCAAAATCTGTTGAATCAACAAAAAGAAAGAGAGTTCCAGAAAAATATCTATTTTTGCTTTATTGACTATGCCAAAGCCTTAACTGTGTGGATCACAACAAACTGTGGAAAATTCTTCAAGAGATGAGAATACCAGATCACCTTACCTGCTTCCTGAGAAATCTGTATACAGGTGAAAAAGCAACAGTTAGAACTGAACATGGAACAACAGACTGGTTCCAAATTGGGAAAAGAGTGTGTCAAGGCTGTATATTGTCACTCTGTGTATTTAACTTATATGCAGAGTACATCATGAGAAACGCTGGGCTGGATGAAGCACAAGCTGGAATCAAGATTGCCAGAAGAAATATCAATAACCTCAGATATGCAGATGACACCACACTTATGGCAGAAAGTGAAGAAGAACTAAAGAGCCTCTTGATGAAAGTGAAAGAGGCGAGTGAAAAAGGTTGACTTAAAGCTCAACATTCAGAAAACTAGGATCATGGCATCTGGTCCCATTACTTCATGGCAAATAGATGGGGAAACAATGGAAACAGTGAGAGACTTAATTTGGGGGAGGGTGCTCCAAAATCACTGCAGATGGTGATTGCAGCCATGAAATTAAAAGACACTTGCTCCTTGAAAGAGAAGTTATGACCAATATAGACAGTATATTAAAAAGAAGAGACAATACTTTGTCAAACATTACTTTGTCTAGTCAAAGCTATGTTTTTCTAGTAGTCAGGTATAGATGTGAGAATTCGACTATAAAGAATGCTGAAGGCTGAAGAATTGATGCTTTTGAACTGTGGTGTTGGAAAAAAAAACTCTTTGAGTCCTTGGACTGCAAGAAGATACAACTAGTCCATCTTAATGGAAGTTAGTCCTGAAAATTCACTCAAGGACCAATGCTGAAGCTGAAACTCCAATACTTGGTAGCCTGATGTGAAGAACTGACTTGTTGGAAAAGACTTTGATGCTGGGAAAGACTGAGGGCAAGAGGAGAAGGGGATGACAGAGGAGGAGGAGATGGTTGGATGTAATCACCAACTCAGTGGACATGAGTTTAAGTAAACTCCTGGAGTTGGTGATGGACAGGGAAGCCTGGCATGCTGCAGTCCATGGGATTGCAAAGAGTTGGACATGACTGAGCAACTGAACTGAACTGAGTTGAGCATGGACCCGCCCATCAGAACAAGTCAGTCTCTCCCATTGGGAAGCTTCCATAAGCCTCTTATCCTACCTATCACAGGGCAAACAAAATGAAAAACACAGTCACAGAAGAACAACCAAACTGTTCACATATAATACAGCCATGTCTACCTCAATGAAGCTATGAGCCATGACATGTAAGGCTACCCAAGATGGAAAGGTCAGAGTGGAGAATTCTGACAAAATGTGGTCCACTAGAAAAAGGAATGGCAAATCACTTCAGCATTCTTGTCTTGAGAACTCCATGAAAAGGCAAAAGATATGATGCTGAAAGATGAACTCAAGTCAGTAGGTGTGCAGTCTTCTCCTGGAGAAAACTGGAGAAATAACTCTATAAAGAATGAAGAGACAGAGCCAAAGTAAAAACAACAGTTGTGGATGTGACTGCATATGGAAGTAAAGTACAATGTTATAAAAAACACTATTGCATAGGAACCTGGAATGTTAGGTCCGTGGAATTAAAGTAAATTGAAAGTGGTCAAACAGGTGATGGCAAGAGGGAACATCGATATTTTAGCAATCAGTAAACTAAAATGGACTGTAATGGGGAAATTTATTTCAGATGACCATTATATCTACTAGGTGGGCAAAAATCCCCTAGAAGAAAAGGAGTAGCCATCATCGTCAACAAAAGAGTATGAAATGCAGTACTTGGGTACAATGATCTCTGTTCATTTCCAATGCAAACCATTCAATATCACAGTAATCCAAGCCTATGCCTCAACCACTAATGCTGAAGAGGCTTAAGTTCGATGGTTCTAGGAAGACCTACAAGTTCCCTTCAAGACGTACAAGACCTATAAGACCTTCAGGAAAGAACACCAAAAAGACATGTCCTCTTTGTCATAGGGAACTGGAAAAGTAGGAAGTCAGGAGATACCTGGAGTAACAGACAAGTTTGGCCTTGGGTACAAAATGGAGATGGGCCAAGGCTAACAGAGTTTTGTCAAGAGAATGCACAGGTCATAGCAAACAACAATTTCCAACAACACAAGAACGACTACACAAGGACATTACCAAGCACAGATGGTCAATGGTCAGATGGTCAATACTGAAATCAGTTTGATTATATTCTTTGTAGCCAAAAATGGAAAAGCTCCGTAAGGTCAGCAGAAACAAGACAGAGAGCTGACTGTGGCTCACATCAAAAACTCCTTATTGTAAAATTCAGATTTAAATTGAAAAAAAAAAAAAAGGAAAACCACTAGGCCATTCAGGTATGACCTAAGTCAAATCTCTTATGACTATACAGTGGAAGGAAGAAATAGATTTAAGGGACTAGATCTAATAGACAGGGATTCAAGTGATTAGTTTTGATTAAATGCATGAAGAACTATGGAATGCAGAATGAAGAAGGGCAAAGACTAATAGAGTTTTGCCAAGAAAATGCACTGGTCATAGCAAACACCCTCTTCCAACAACATTAGAGAAGACTCTACACATGGACATCACTAGATGGTCAACACTGAAATCAGGTTGATTATATTCTTTGCAGCCAAAGATGGAGAAGCTCTATACAGTCAACAAAAGCAAGACCAGGAGCTGACTGTGGCTCAGATCATGAACTCCTTATTGCCAAATTCAGACTCAAATTGAAGAAAGTAAGGAAAACCACTAGACCATTCAGGTATGACCTAAATCAAATCCCTTATGATTATACAGTGGAAGTGAGAAATAGATTTAAGGGCCTAGATCTGATAGATAGAGTGCCTGATGAACTACGGACCGAGGTTCATGACATTGTACAGGAGACAGGGATCAAACCATCCCCATGGAAAAGAAATGCAAAAAAGCAAAATAGCTGTCTGGGGAGGCCTTGCAAATAGCTGTGAAAAGAAGAGAAATGAAAAGCAAAGGAGAAAAAGAAAGATATAAGCATCTGAATGCAGAGTTCCAAAGAATAGCAAGAAGAGAGAAGAAAGTCTTCTTCAGCAATCTGTGCAAAGAAATAGAGAAAAAGAACAGAATGTGAAAGACTAGATGTCTCTTCAAGAAAATTAGAGATACCAAGGGAACATTTCATGCAAAGATGGGCTCGATAAAGGACAGAAATGGTATAGACCTAACAGAAGCAGAAGATATTAAGAAGAGGTGGCAAGAATACACAGAAGAACTGTACAAAAAAGATCTTCACGACACAGATAATCATGATGGTGTGATCACTAATCTAGAGCCAGACATCTTGGAATGTGAAGTCAAGTGGGCCGTGGAAAGCATCGCTATGAACAAAGCTAGTGGAGGTGATGGAATTCCAGTGGAGCTGTTTCAAATCCTGAAAGATGATGCTGTGAAAGTGCTGCACTCAATAGCCAGCAAATTTGGAAAACTCAGCAGTGGCCACAGGACTGGAAAAGGTCAGTTTTCATTCCAATTCCAATTAAAGGCAATGCCGAAGAATGCTCAAACTACCACACAATTGCACTCATCTCACATGCTAGTAAAGTAATGCTCAAAATTCTCCAAGCCAGGCTTCAGCAATACATGAACCATGAACTCCCTGATGTTCAAGCTGGTTTTAGAAAAGGCAGAGGAACCAGAGTTCAAATTGCCAATATCCACTGGATCATGGAAAAAGCAAGAGAGTTCCAGAAAAACATCTATTTCTGCTTTATTGACTATGCCAAAGCCTTTGTGTGGATCACAAGAAACTATGGAAAATTCTGAAAGAGATGGGAATACCAAACCTCCTGACCTGCCTCTTGAGAAATCTGTATGCAAGTCAGGAAGCAACAGTTAGAACTGGACATGAAACAACAGACTAGTTCCAAATAGGAAAAGGAGTCCGTCAAGGCTGTATACTGTCACCCTGCTTATTGAACTTCTATGCAGAGTACATCATGAGAAACGCTGGACTGGAAGAAACATAAGCTGGAATCAAGATTGCCAGGAGAAATATCAATAACCTCAGATATGCAGATAACACCACCCTTATGGCAGAAAGTGAAAAGGAACTTAAAAGCCTCTAGATGAAAGTGAAAGAGGAGAGTGAAAAAGTTGGCCTAATGCTTAACATTCAGAAAACGAAGATCATGGCATCTGGCCCCATCACTTCATGGAAATAGACGGGGAAACAGTGGAAACAGTGTCAGACTTTATTTTGGGGGGCTCCAAAATAACTGCAGATGGTGATTGCAGCCATGAAATGAAGACACTTACTCCTTGGAAGAAAAGTTATGACCAACCTAGATAGTATATTCAAAAGCAGAGACATTATTTTGCCAACTAAGGTCCGTCTAGTCAAGGCTGTGATTTTTCCAGTGGTCATGTATGGATGTGAGAGTTGGACTGTGAAGAAGGCTGAGCACCGAACAATTGATGCTTTTGAACTTGTGGTGTTGGAGAAGACTCTTGAGTGTCCCTTGGACTGCAAGGAGATCCAACCAGTCCAATCTGAAGGAGATCAGCCCTGGGATTTCTTTGGAAGGAATGATGCTAAAGCTGAAACTCCAGTACTTTGACCACCTCACACAAAGAGTTGACTCATTGGAAACGATTCTGATGCTGGGAGGGATTGGGGGCAGGAGGAGAAGGGGATGACCAAGGATGAGATGGCTGGATGGCATCACTGACTCGATGGATATGAGTCTGAGTGAACTCTGGGCATTAGTGATGGATAGGGAGGCCTGGCGTGCTGCGATTCATGGGGTCACAAACAGTCAGACACAAGTGAGCGACTGAACTGAACTGAACTGATAGGAGGGAGTGTTCCAGACCTTGTCCAACGAAAAGAAATGGAAAAAGGCAAAATGGTTTTCTGAGGAGAGCTTACAAATATCTGAGAACAAAGAGAATCTAAAAGCAAAGGAAGAAAGATATGCCCATCTGAATGCAGAGTTCCAAAGAATCTCAAGGAGAGATAAGAAAGACTTCCTAAGTGAAAAATGCAAAGAAACAAAAGAAAACAATAGAATGGGAAAGACTAGAGATCACTTCAAGAAAATTAGAGATACCAGTGGAACTTTTCATGCAAAGATGGGAACAATAAAGAACAAAAATGGTATGGACCTACAAGAAGCAGAAGATATCAAGAAGAGGTGGCAAGAATACACAGAAGAACTATACAAAAATATACTAATGACCTAGGTAACCATGATGGTGTGATCACACACCTAGAGCCAGACTTCACAGAGTGCAAAGTAAAGTGAGTCTTAGGAAGCATCACTATGAACAAACCTAGTGGAGGTGATGAAATTCCAGCTGAGCTATTTCAAATCCTAAAAGACGATGCTGTGAATATGCTGCACTCAATTTGCCAGAAAATTTGGAAAAGTCAGCAGTGGCCATAAGAGTGGAAAAGGTAGGTTTTCCTTCCAATCCCAAAGAAAGGTAATGCCAAAGAATGTTGAAATTACCACACAATTTCACTCATCACACATACTACTAAAGTAATGCTCAAAATTCTACAATCGAGGATTCAACTGTACATGAACTGAGAACTCCGGGATGTTCAAGCTGGATTTAGAAAAGGCGGAGGAAGCAGAGATCAAATTTCCAGTATCTGTGGGATCATAAAAAGGCATTTAAGTTCCAGAAAAAAACATCTACATATGCTTTATTGACTACACCAAAGACTTTGACTGTGTGGATCACCACAAACTGTGGAATAGTCTTCAAGAGATGTGCGTACCAGACCACCTTATCTGCCTCATGAGAAACCTGTATTCAGGTTAAAAAGAAACAGTTAGAACCGTACATGGAACAACAGACTGGTTCCAAATAGGGAAAGAAGTACATCAAGGCAGTATACTGTCACTCTGCTTATTTAACTTCTTTGCGGAGTACATTGTGTGAAATGCCAGGCTGTATGAAACTCAGGCTGTAATTAAGATTGCCAGGAGACATATGAATAACCTCAGATACACAGATGCTGCCACGGTTATGGCAGAAAGTGAAGAACTAAAGACCTTCTTGATGAAAGTGAAAGAGGAGACTGAAAAAAGCTGTATTAAACTCAGCATTCAAAAAGTAAGATCATGGCATCTGTTCCCATTACTTCATGGCAAACAGATGAGGAAACACTGGAAACCGCGACAGACTTTATTTTCTTGGGCTCCGAAATCACTTCAGATGGAGACTGCAGCCATGAAATTAAAAGATACATGCTCCTTTGAAGAAAAGCTGTGACCAACATAGACAGCATATTAAAAAACAGAGACAATACTTTGCTGACAAAAGTCCACCTAGTCAAAGCAATGGTTTTCCCAGTAGTCATGTATGGATGTGAGAGTTAGACTATAAAGAAAGCTGAGCACTGAAGAATTGATGCTTTTGAACTGTGGTGTTGGAGAAGACACTTGTGAGTCCCTTGGACAGCAAGGAGATCCAACCAGTCCATCCTAGAGGAAATCAATCCTGAATACTCATTGGAAGGACTGATGCTGAAGCTGAGACTCCAATACTTTGGCCACCTGATGCAAAGAACTCACTCATTGGAAAAGACCTTGATGCTGGGAAAGACTGAGGGCAGGAGGAGAAGTAGATGACAGAGTATGAGATGGTTGGATGGCATCACTGACTGGATGGAAATTAGTTTAGGCAAGCTCTGGGAGTTGCTGATGAACAGGGAAGCCTGGCATGCTGCAGTCCATGGAGTCACAAAATGTCAGCAATGACTGAGTGACTGTACTGAACTGACCTGAACTGAATTTGGCATTACAATTTGGGCATTACCCTTTTTATGGGAAAATAACATTCTCTAATTTTCATTAGATTATCACTTCATGCGAAATAGATGGGGAAACAGGGGAAACAGTGGCTGATTTTGTTTTTCTGGGCTCCAAAATCACTGCAGATGGTGATTGCAGCCATGAAATTAAAAACACTTACTCCCTGGAAGGAAAGTTATGATCAACTTAGACAGCATATTAAAAAGCAGAGACATTACTTTACTGACAAAGATCTGTATAGTTTAGAAAAATGGTTCCTGTAACCAAAAAAAATCTCTGTTTATGCTTATGTATTTGAAATCAGAGAGCAAACAACTGTTATCTGGAACACTATCTCAGTAGTCAGAATCACCAACGGAGGTCAACAGTGGGAGCTGAGGAATTTGATCAGATATTGAAGATAATCAAATTTAAAAGGTGGAGACTCTCACTAAATTAGAAGGGCTCTTCTTACAACTAGACTAGGTAGGCCAACAACAGTGCTCAAGTATGAGACCTAGTATAAAAGAGGACTTAGTGGAGCTTGTCTAAAGTTTGTAAAAGAGAGTCTTTTTCACAGTTCCCCCAGCAATTTATAAATACAACAAATTACCCTAAGTTTTGAATTTGGGATTTTGAGGGTAAAATGGGAGAAATTTTACCATGTGTTGTTGTTGTTCAGTTGCTCAGTTGTGTGCAAATATTCATTGGAAGGACTGATGCTGAAGCTGAAACTCCAATACTTTGGCCACTTCATGCAAAGAGTTGATTCATTGGAAAAGACTCTGATGCTGGGAGGGATTGAGGGCAGGAGGTGAATGGGATGATAGAGGATGAGATGGCTGGATGGCATCGCCGACTCGATGGACATGAGTTTCTAGGTTGGCCGTTTGCATCAGATGGCCAAGGTATTGGAGCTTCAACTTCAGCATCAGTTCTTTCAATGAATATTCAGGATTGATATCCTTTATGATTGACTGGTTTGATCTCCTTGCAGTCCAATGGACTCTCAATAGTTTTCTCCAATACCACAATTCAAAAGCATCAATTCTTCAATGCTCAGCCTTCTTTATGGTCCAACTCTCACATCTATACATGACTACTGGAAAACCATAGCTTTGACTATACGGACCTCTGCTTAGTATGTTTTATTATAATTTTGCATATTCCCCTGCCTTTTCTAACCAACTTGAACGTCTGGAAGTTCACGGTTCTATTGTGACCCAATGGACTGTAGCCCACCAGGCTCCTCTGTCCTTGGGATTTCCCAGGCAAGAATACTGGAGTGGGTTGCCGTTTCCTTCTACAAGGGGATCTTCCTGACTCAGCAATCGAAACCATGTTTCTTACATTTAGCAAGTGGATTTTTACCACTGAGCCACCAGGGAAGCCCACAATGGAATATTACTCAGCCATAAAAACAAATGAAATATTATCATTTGCAGCAACATGGATGGCCCTAAGAATGTTATGCATATTGAACTAAGTCAGAGAAAGATGAATATTATATAGTACCACCTATATGTAGAATTTAAAATTTACTACAAATGAAAACTATATACAAAATAGACTCACAGACATTGAAAACAAATTTATGGTTACCATATGAAAGAGGGAGGCAGAAAGAGACAAATTAGGAGTATGGGATTAACTGATGTAAATTGCTCCAAGTTCAGTTCAGTCGATCAGTCATATCCGACTTTTTAGACCCCATGAATCACAGCATGCCAGGCCTCCAATCCATCACCAATTCAGAGTTCACTCAAACTCATGTCCATCGAGTTGGTGATGCTATCCAGCCATCTCATCCTCTGTCGTACCCCTCTGCTCCTGTCCTAGTCCCTTCCAGCATCAGGGTTTTTTCCAGTGAGTCAACTCTTCGCATGAGGTGGCCAAAGTATTGGAGTTTCAGCTTCAGTATCAGTCCTTCCAATGAGCACCCAGGACTGATCTCCTTTAGGATGCACTGGTTGGATTTCCTTGAAGACCAAGGGACTCTCAAGAGTCTTCTCCAACACCACAGTTCAAAAGCATCAATTCTTTGGCACTCAGTTTTCTTGAAGGTCCAACTCTCACATCCATACATGACCAATGGGAAAACCATAGCCTTGACTAGACGGACTTTGTTGGCAAAGTAATGTCTCTGCTTTTGAATATACTATCTAGATTGGTCATAACATTTCTTCCAAGGAGTAAGCGTCTTCTAATTTCATGGCTGCAGTCACCATCTGCAGTGATTTGGGAGCCCCCAAAATAAAGTCTGCCACTGTTTCCCCATATGTTTCCCATGAAGTAATGGAACCGGATGCCATGATGTTAGTTTTCTGAATGTTGAGCTCTAAGCCCACTTTTTCACTCTCCTCTTTTACTTTCATCAAGAGGCTTTTGAGTTCCTCTTCACTTTCTGCCATAAGGGTGGTGACATCTGAATATCTGAGGTTATTGATATTTCTCCCGGCAATTTTTTTTTATTTTATTTTTTTTCAGTTTTATTATTGAATTTATTTATTTTTTAAATTACAATACTGTATTTGTTTTGCCATACATTGACACGAATCAGCCATAGGTGAACACAATCTCCCAATGCCGAAGCCCCCTCCCACCTCCCACCCCACATCCTCTACTTGAATCATCCTGTGCATCAGCCCCATGCATCCTGCATCCTACATTGAACATAGATTGGCGCTTCGTTTCTTACAAGAAAATATACATGTTTCATTGCCATTCTCCCAAACCATCCCACCCTTTCCTCTCCCTCAGAGTCCAAAAGTCCACTCTATACCTCTGTGTCTCTTTGTTGTCTCACATATAGGGTCATCATTACTGTCTTCTAAATTCCATATATATGTGTCAGTGTACTGTATTGGTGTTTTTCTTTCTGGCTTACTTCACTCTGTATAATCGGTTCCAATTTCATCCATTTCATTAGAACTGAGTCAAATTTATTCTTTTTAAGGGCTGAGTAATATTTCAGAGTGTATATGTACCACGGCTTTCTTATCCAATCATCTGCTGATGGACATCTAGGTTGCTTCCATGTCCTGGCTATTATAAACAGCGCTGCAATGAACATTGGGGTACATGTGTCTCTTTCAATTCTGGTTTCCTCGGTGTGTATGCCCAGCAGGGGGATTGCTGGGTCATAAGGCAGTTCTATTTGCAATTTTTTAAGGAATCTCCACACTGTTTTCCATAGTGGCTGTACTAGTTTGCATTCCCACCAGCAGTGTAAGAGGGTTCCCTTTTCTCCACATCCTCTCCAGCATTTATTGCTTGTAGACTTTTGGATCGCAGCCCTTCTGCCTGGTGTGAAATGGTACCTCATTGTGGTCTTGATTTGCATTTCTCTGATAATGAGTGATGTTGAACATCTTTTCATGTGTTTGTTAGCCATCCACATGTCTTCTTTGGAGAAATGCCTATTTAGTTCTTTGGCCCATATTTTTTATTGGATCGTTTATTTTTCTGGAGTTGAGCTGCATAAGTTGCTTATATATCTTTGAGATTAGTTGTTTGTCAGTTGTTTCATTTGCTATTGTTTTCTCCCATTCAGAAGGCTGTGTTTTCACCTTGCTGATAGTTTCCTTTGTTGTGCAGAAGCTTTTAATTTTAATTAGATCCCATTTGTTTATCTTTGCTTTTATTTCCATTATACTGGGAGTTGGATCATAGAGGATCCTGCTGTGATTTATGTCGGAGAGTGTTTTGCCTATGTTTTCCTCTAGGAGTTTTATAGTTTCTGGTCTTACATTTAGATCTTTAATCCTATTTTGAGTTTATTTTTGTGTATGGTGTTAGAAAGGGGTCTAGTTTCATTCTTTTACAAGTGGTTGACCAGTTTTCCCAGCACCACCTGTTAAAGGGACTGTCTTTACTCCATTGTATATTCTTGCCTCCTTTGTCGAAGATAAGGTGTCCATAGGTGTGTGGGTTAATCTCAGGGCTTTCTATTTTGTTCCATTGATCTATATTTCTGTCTTTGTGCCAGTACCATACTGTCTTAATGACTGTGGCTTTGTAGTAGAGCCTGAAGTCAGGCAAGTTGATTCTTCCAGTTCCATTTTTCTTTCTCAAGATTGCTTTGGCTATTCGAGGTTTTTTGCATTTCCATACAAATCTTGAGATTATTTGATCTAGTTCTGTGAAAAATACTGCTGGTAGCTTGATGGGAATTGCATTGAATCTGTAGATTGCTTTAGGTAGTATACTCATTTTCACTATATTGACTCTTCCAACCCATGAGCATGGTATATTTCTCCATCTATTAGTGTCCTCTTTGATTTCTTTCATCAGTGTTTTATAGTTTTCGATATATAGGTCTTTAGTTTCTTTAGGTAGGAATATTCCTAAGTATTTTATTCTTTTCGTTGCAATGGTGAATGGAATTGTTTCCTTAACTTCTTTTTCTACTTTCTCATTATTAGTGTATAGGAATGCAAGGGATTTCTGAGTGTTGATTTTATATCCTGCAACTTTACTATATTCATTGATTAGCTCTAGTAGTTTTCTGGTCGAGTCTTAATTCCAGCTTGTGCTTCTTCCAGTCCAGCATTTCTCATGATGTACTCTGCATAGAAGTTAAAAAAGCAGGATGACTAGATACAGCCTTGACGTACTCCTTTTCCTATTTGGAACCAGTCTGGTGTTCCATGTCCAGTTCTAACTGTTGATTCCTGACCTGTATATAGGTTTCTCAAGAGGCAGATCAGGTGGTCTGGTATTCCCATCTCTTTCAGAATTTTCCACAGTTTCTTGTGATCCACACAGTCAAAGGCTTTGGCATAGTTAATAAAGCAGAAATAGATGTTTTTCTGGAACTCTTTTGCTTTTTCCATGATCCAGTGGATGTTGCCAATTTGATCTCTGATTCCTCTGCCTTTTCTGAAACCAGCTTGAACATCAGAAAGTCGACGGTTCACGTATTGCTGAAGCCTGGCTTGGAGAATTTTGAGCATTACTTTACTAGCGTGTGAGATGAGTGCAATTGTGTGGTAGTTTGAGCATTTCCTTTGTCATTGCCTTTCTTTGGGATTAGAATGAAAACTGACCTTTTCCATTCCTGTGGCCACTGCTGAGTTTTCCAAATTTGCTGGCATATTGAGTGCAGCACTTTCACAGCATCATCTTTCAGGATTTGAAATAGCTCAACTGGAATTTCATCAACTCCACTAGCTTTGTTTGTAGTGATGCTTTCTATGGCCCAATTGACTTCCTGTCCAGGATGTCTGGCTCTAGGTGAGTGATCACACCATCGTGACTATCTGGTTCATGAAGATCTTTTTGTACGGTTCTTCTGTGTATTCCTGCCACCTCTTCTTAATATCTTCTGCTTCTGTTATGTCCAGACCATTTCTGTTCTTTGTTGAGCCCATTGTTGCATGAAATATTCCCTTGGTATCTCTAATTTTCTTGAAGAGATCTTTAGTCTTTCCCATTCTGTTGTTTGCATCTATTTCTTTGCCTTGGTCACTGAGGAAGGCTTTCTTATCTCTCCTTGCTATTCTTTGGATCTCTGCATTTAGCTACTTATATCTTTCCTTTTCTCCTTCACTTTTCTCTTCTTTTCACAGCTATTTGTAAGGCCTCCTCAGACAGCCCTTTGCTTTTTTGCATTTCTTTTCCATGGGGATGGCCTTGATCCCTGTCTCCCTGTACAATGTCATGAACTTCTGTCAGTAGTTCATCAGGCATTCTATCTATCAGATCTAGTCCCTTAAATCTATTTCTCATTTCCACTGTATAATCATAAGCAATTTGATTTAGGTCATACTTGAATGGTCTAGTGGTTTTCCTCTCTTTCTTAAATTTAAGTCTGAGTTTGGCAATAAGGAGTTCATGATCTAAGCCACAGTCCACTCCCAATCTTATTTTTGCTGACTGTATAGACTTTCTCCATCTTTGGCTGCAAAGAATATAATCAATCTGATTTCAGTGTTGACCATCTGGTGATGTTCATGTGTAGAGTCTTCTCTAATGTTGTTGGAAGAGGGTGCTTGCTATGACCAGTGCATTCTCTTGGCAAAACTCTATTAGCCTTTGCCCTGCTTCATTCCACATACCAAGGCCAAATTTGCCTATAACTCCAGGTGTTTCTTGACTTCCTACTTTTGCATTCCCATCCCCCATAATGAAAAGCACATCTTTTTGGGTGTTAGTTCTAAAAGGTCTTGTAGGTCTTCATAGAACTGTTCAACTTCAGCTTCTTCAGCATTACTGGTTGGGGCAGAGACTTGGATTACCATGATATTGAATGGTTTGCCTTGGAAACGAACAGAGATCATTCTCTCATTTTTGAGATTGCATCCAAGTACTGCATTTTGGACTCTTTTGTTGACCATGATGCCCACTCCATTTCTTCTGAGGGATTCCTGCCCACAGTAATAGATATAATGCTCATCTGAGTTAAATTCACTCATTCCAGTCCATTTTAGTTCACTGATTCCTAGAACGTTGATGTTCACTCTTGCCATCTCCTGTTTGACCACTTCCAATTTGCCTTGATTCATGGACCTGACATTCCAGGTTCCTGTGCAATATTGTTCTTTACAACATTGGCCCTTGCTTCTATCACCAGTTACATCCACAGCTGGGTATTGTGTTTGCTTTGGCTCCATCCCTTCATTCTTTCTGGAGTTATTTCTCCACTGATCTCCAGTAGCATATTGGGTACCTACCAACCCAGGGAGTTCCCTTCAGTATTCTATCATTTTGCCTTTTCGTGCTGTTGAAGGGGTTCTCAAGGCAAGAATACTGAAGTGGTTTGCCATTTCCTTCTCCAGTGGACCACATTGTGTCAGACCTCTCCACCATGACCCTCCTGTCTTGGGTGGCCCCACACGGCATGTCTTAGTTTCTTTGATTTAGACAAGGCTATGGTCTGTGTGATCAGATTGACTAGTTTTTCTGTGATTATGGTTTCAGTGCATTTGCCCTCTGATTCCCTCTCGCAATGCCTACCATCTCTGGGGTATCTCTTGACGGCTGTTCCAGCAAAGCGTAGCAAATGCGGAGGGGTATCTCCCACCATCACCCCTCCTGATCTTCAGCACAGAGTGGCTCCTCTCAGCCTTCCTGTGCCCATGCAGCCACTGCTCCTTGGATGTGGGGTTGGTCCTGTAGTTACTGGATAGCCTCAAAAATTTTTCTTATAACCAATTGCCATTCCTCTTGTAAATTAATACTTATCTATATACAGTTACAACTTTGAAGAAAAAAAGTGAAAGAGTTAGTCACTCTGTCGTGTATGACTCTTTGTGACTCCATGGACTATAGCCTACCAGGCTCCTCAGTCCATGGAATTTTCCAGGCAAGAATACTGTAGTGGGTTGCCATTCCCTTCTTCAGGGTATCTTCCCAACCTGAGGATCGAACCTGGGTCTCCTGCATTCAAGGTAGATTCGTTGCCATCTTAGCCACCAGGGAAGCCCACACATAGCTTTGGAACATTTTATTAACAATTATGATGATCTAGGCTGCTAGGGTCCAGCCCCAGCAGGATCCAGGGGTACCTTCAGGGAGACGGCATCAGTGAGAGAGATTTAGAGAGAGACAAAGAAAGAATGTTGCAGATAAGAAAATAGAGGAGAGAAAGAGGTTGGATATTCCTTGGTTTACGCAGAAAGCCAATAAAGCCCCAGCATGGGACTTGCTCTGTTTACATAGGCCACAGGCGCCCTCTTGATGGGCAGAAGGTGCAGAGCACCTTCTCGAGAGGGTCTTAGAAGCCCGGGCAGGAAAGTGAACTCAAAGAGCCTCTGCACTCCAAGGGATCAGCCTGAAAAAGAAAGGGAGAGAGAGAAAGAAAGAACGACACGGGGTGACCAAGCTTCAGTGAGCGAGGCCTGTAACTTTATTTTCAAAAGGAACTTTTATACCTTGACTTGTACATAGAGAGAAATGAAAGATGCAAAGTCATGCAGAGTCAGCCCAAACATCTGTTTTGTCTTTATCGAAACCAGGATTTTTCTGCATACCTTTTCCATAAACAATGTTGTGTACATTATCTTCTGGCCTTGGAGGCCTGTGGACATTTTATGACCCTCTTTGATAAGGGCTGCTCAACCAGAAAACTTATTTTCCCTTGAAGTGTTTTTTTTCCTTTAAATTTCTAATCTGTGTCAGCCTCAGAAAGTATTAAACAGAGTTACATTCTCAGGGAGCAAAGGTGCAGTGAGTTACAACAAAGAAAGAACCAATTAGCTCAAAGGTCTGATGTGGTTAATTCCAATGCTACTGCTTGTTTTTCTTACATTACAACTATGTTAACTAATGCACTCCCAGGTGCACAATGGATAAGGGATATGGGAACTTGGCAGCAAGCATTGGCTCTACAGTGAAATCCTACACCAGCACTATTCTAATAGTTTTTAACTCTTAGAAAGGCTCTATATTTTTATAATGTTTTAGGCTTTCCGTGTCTCTCACGGTTGGGAGGCTGTGAACAATCACATGCGTAGCTGCAAGAATCTGGATAAACCTTCCAAGCAAGCTAGAATGCCAACAGAGGGGGGTTTGAATTGAAATATTCCTTTCATGCCCAAGAGACTTATCAACTAGAACCCTAAGTTGATTTTTTCCAGAGAAAGGTGGTCGGGGATAGCCCCCTGTTAATGTCAGAAGAGTTGGTGAAAGGCATAAAATAGCAAGACAGACAGATTCTGGTTTGGGGGTAGATGCTTGAGCAGGTCCAGGGGGTACCTCAAGTCCTGATCCACCTTGCTTGTCAGATCTCTTCCACACGACCTTGTCATGGTTGGGATCTCCCGTGCTGGCTCCCAGCACTAGGCCTTCTAAACAGAGAAAGCAATGGCACTCCACTCCAGTACTCTTGCCTGGAAAATCCCATAGATGGATGAGCCTGGTAGGCTGCAGTCCATGGTGTCGCTAAGAGTCAGACATGACTGAGCGACTTCACTTTCACTCTTCACTTTCATGCATTGGAGAAGGAAATGGCAACCCACTCCACTGTTCTTGCCTGGAGAATCCCAGGGATGGGGGAGCCTGGTGGGGTCTATGGGGTCGCACAGAGTCGGACACGACTGAAGTGATTTAGCAGCAGCAGCAGCAGGCCTTCTAAAATGACTCCAAGAAATAAGCTTCCTGGGAAAACAGAACAAAGATTTTTGACAAGGGCAAACTATCTATTTAAGAGACTTTTAGGCACCCAGGAAGAGAGTAAATAATATGATTTCTGTAAAATATCAACAAAGTGTTTTCTGACTACTCTGGGATATATTTTAGGTAGTTGAACAACTGAATAAGTTAACTGCAGGAAGACTCAATTAGATTATTAAACTCAAGATTTCTTCAATCTCTCTTTGAGCTTTCCTAGAGAAACAAATGAGTAACAATTTGCCAAATGTTACTGCAAGAATGGAAGCCCAAGGTTGGAATATATGTCTTATACCTTAAGAGGGTGGTATTTGTCTAAACAAACAAACAAAAAAACAGCAACAAAAATTATACTTTCTACCCCTTGGAGGAGAGCATGGCAACCCACCAGTATTCTTGCCTGGAGAATTTCCATGGACAGAGAAGCCTGGAAGGCTGCAGTCATGGGGTCACAAAGACTTGAACACAACTGAGTGACTACACAGCAGCATAGCACATGCTTCTGAACAAAACCTCATTAACTCACAGTCTAGTCTGAAATCAACTTGAGTGCAATTTCCTTCAATTGGTGTATACTATTTCAATTCTGAAAGAGTGTACAGATGTATTGATCAGGGTTCAGAAACACAGTCAATAGGATATATACATACACTATATATATATATATATATATATATGTATATATATAAAAGGAAATTTATTATAAAGAATTAGGTCATTCAGTTGGAGAGACTGTGTCCCACAATCTGCTGTCTGCGAGCTGGATATCCAGAAAAGCCTATGGTATAGCTCCTCTTGTAGTCCGAAAGCCTGAGAACTAGGGGAACTGATATTATAAGTATCAGTCCAGAGGCAAGAGAAAACCAATGCCCCAATCCAAGCATGAAGGCAATAAGGGAATTAATCTTACCTCCTTCCGCATTTTCTTCTATTCAGGATCTCAATGGATAGGTTGATGCTCACCCACACTGGGGAAGACAATCTACTTCACTGAGTCTACCAATTAAAATATTAATCTCATCTGTAAACACCCTGGCAGAAACACCCAGAAATAATGTTTAATCAGGGCATCTTGTAGCCCAATCAAGTTGACAAGTAAAATTAGCCATCACAACTGAGGCCTATTTCAAATCTAGAGCCTTGTCTAGGCTTGCTTTCACAGTGTGATCTTGGAAATCACTTAGCTTTTCTAGTCATCAGTTTTCTCACCTATAAAATCAGTGGAGTGGATTGGATAATTTTCATCTCTTTGGTTTCTATAATTCTGTGACTCTGATAGTTTTTTCTAGACCAAACTGTGGTGTCCCAAGGATGAAAGAATAGAAAAACAAAAAACAAAGAGGGCTTTGGAATGCAGGAACAGAAAAACTGGACCCTTATCCTTCCCTCCCCCATGTTGTAACTATTAATGGATTTCAGGTCTTCCTGAGAAGTACAGCCTGTTTCCCTTCCTAACTCATGGGGAGAAGGTATTTGCCTTACTCTTCCCCCACCCAGTATACATGCCTCATGCAATGAGCAAATGACCCACAAGACCCCTATCCCATTCCTTGTACCCTGGATATAAAAATGGACTAAAGACCCCTGTTCAACATTGGCTCTCCCTTGAGCTGGCCCACTGTTCTAACAGCATCTCCCACTCTAATAGACTTTATTCTCTTCTCATTCTGCTTCATGTCTGTAAATTCTTTTCCAACCCATGCATGGACCATGACATTTTTGGTGGTCCATATGGGGACTTAGGGTCTCTTTCCCCACCTCCTCACTTCTCCTTTCTCATAAGGACCCTGTGCAAACAGGTGAGTGCTTTGGAAGCAACTAAGGAACTCTGGCCAGAGTTACCCTCTGGTGTGTTCCAAAGGCCCCCAATGCTCACTGCTCCAATAGCTGTTGGCCAAATGGGTAAAGGTCTTTCCATTTTCTTCTTTCCAACTGAGGACTAGGCCAACCAATCTTGTGTGAGCATGAGTCAGGCATTTAAAAGCCATTAGGGAGCCTGTCACATGAAGACTCCCATGTGACGGTAAGGGGAACATGGAATGGATCAGGCCACAAGGGCATTCGCCCCCAGCATGGCAACTTCTGTGCATCATGTTAGGCACATAGTGTTTGAAGCAAAACATAGAATCCATTGTCCCCTGGCCATTGCCTCCCTGATAGGATTATAAGGCAGATTTCTCAGCATATCTTCCCTGTCATTTTCACTCCTTTCCATTTTGGTCTGGATTGATTTATGAGAGCTCTAGGTGTTGCTCCTGAGCCATCCCAGGAGTGTCTTCAATGTTTCAAGGAATAGCAGAATGGTGAGTCACCAAGTTGCTCCTGGGAATCTCTTTCTCTGCCAGGATCATATGGTACCTTAGCCATGTAGTTCTCAGGGATCACCTCTCACTGTTAGACATGACTGTTTGGAAAGTCAGCCATTTTTTGCTATTAGTCACACAGAGATATTACTGGAACAAAAGGGATGCCTTTCTGTTGTCTGGTGACTCTCAATACTCACTTTTATGGTATGTAGGCTAAGAGTGAGTTCTGGTACATTTTGGGAGCCTTTCTCAGACTCACTCCTTGGCTATATTTTCAGGAACTGGAAAAATTTGACACTGCAAAAGCCTGGTCCCAATACAAACTGGGGAACACTCCCCCAAAAAGTTTCTGAATGGCACACTCAATTCAGTTTAGTCACTCAGTCATGTTCAATTCTTTGCGACCCCATGAACTGCAGCACACCAGGCCTCCCTGTCCATCACCAACTCCTGGAGTTCACTCAGACTCACATCCATCAAGTTGGTGATGCCATCCAGCCATCTCATCCTCTGTCGTCCCTTTCTCCTCCTGCCCCCAATCCCTCCTAGCATCAGAGTATTTTCCAATGAGTCAACTCTTTGCATGAAGTGGCCAAAGTATGAGTTTCAGCTTCAACATCAGTCCTTCCAATGAACACCCAGGACTGATCTCCTTTAGGATGGACTGGTTGGATCTCCTTGCAGTCCAAGGGATTCTCAAGAGTCTTCCCCAACACCACAGTTAAAAAGCATCAATTCTTCAGTGCTCAGCTTTCTTCACAGTCCAGCTTTCACATCCATACATGACCAATGGAAAAACCATAGCCTTGACTAGATGAACCTTAGTCGTCAAAGTAATGTCTCTGCTTTTAAACGTGCTATCTAGGTTGGTCATAACTTTCCTTTCAAGGAGTCTTTTAATTTCATGGCTGCAATCATCATCTGCAGTGATTTTGGAGCCCCCCAAAATAAAAGTCTGACACTGTTTCCACTGTTTCCCCATCTATCTGCTATGAAGTGATGGGACCAGATGCCATGATCCTAGTTTTCTGAATGTTGAGTTTTAAGCCAACTTTTTCATTCTCCTCTTTCACTTTCATCAAGAGGCTTTTAGTTCCTCTTCACTTTCTGCCATAAGGGTGGTGTCATTTGCATATAGCTGGTAATACTGTATTACATAATTGAAAGTTACTAAAAGACATGTAAAGAACAGACTTTTGGACTATGTGGGAGAAGTCAAGGGTGGGACGATATGAAAGAATAGCATTCTTCATAATAGTATATTATCATAGATAGAATGGATGAGCAGTGCAAGTTCAATACATGAAGCTGGGCACTCAAAGCTGGTGCTCTGGGATAACCCAGAGGGATGGGCTGGGGTAGCAGGTAGGAGGGGTGTTCAGGATGGGGGACACATGTACACCCATGGCTGATTCATGTTGATGTATGGCAAAAGCCACCACAATATTGTAAGGCAATTAGGCTCCATTTAAAATAAATAAATAAATTTTAGAAAAATAAATCTGCATCACAAGAAAAAATTTTTAACTATGTATGGTGATGGATTTTAACTAGAGTTATTGTGGTGATTATTTTGCATTATATTGAATTACTATGATGTACACCAAAATTAATGTAGTGTTATAATATGCTAATTGTAATTCAATAATAAAAAAATTTCACAAAACACACACAATTCACTTTTCAAAATTACTACATCAGTAATAAGAAGAATACTTAACACTTATATAACACAGACATTATTCTCTTTTCTAATTACATTTTAGATAATATACAGTATTCTATACGTTTCAGGTATACAGTATAGTGATTCAGTACTTTAAAGACTATGAAATGATCACCACAGTAAGACTCCTTACCCTCCATCACCATACAAAATCGTTACAGCATCACTGATTGTTACATTCCCTTAACATTTATTTTATGGCTGGAAGTTTGTATCTTTTACTCTCTTTCACCTATGTCTTCCATTCCCTAAACTCCAGCCCTCTGGTAATTACCAGTTGGTTCACTATCTATGAGTCTGTTTTCTTGCACATTTGCTTTGATTTATATATTCTACATATAAATGAAATTATATAGTATTTGTTTCTCAATCTTTGCTATACTTCACTTAGCATGGTTTCCTCAAGCTCCATCCATATTGTTGCAAAATGACAAGGTGTCATTCTTCTTTATGGCTTATTAATATTCCTTCACATGTACATAATGTATCCTCTTTATCCATTAATCTATGGATGGACACTTAGATTGCTTTCACACCTTAGATATTGAAAGTAGTGCTGTAACAAACATCAGTTCAGTTCAGTTGCTCAGTCATGTTCGACTCTTTCCAACTCCATGAACTGCAGCACGCCAGGCCTCCCCTGTCCATCATCAACTCCCAGAGTTCACCCAAACTCATGTTTATTGAGTCGGTGATGCCATCCAACCATCTCCCATCCCTTCATTCTTTGTGGAGTTATTTCTCTGCTGATCTCCAGTAGCATATTGGCACTTACCAACCTGGGGAGTTCATCTTTCAGTGTCCTATCTTTTTCCCTTTTCATACTGTTCATGGGGTTCTCAAGGCAAGAATACTGTTTTCCCATTCCTTTCTCCAATAATAAACATAGGGATAAATATATCTTTTTGAAATAGTGTTTTCACTTTCTTCAAATAAAAGCTCAAAAGTAGAATTCCTGGATCATATGGTAGTTCTGGGCTCTTAAAAGAAATTCAGGCTTTATAAGGGATCAAATAGAATGCACTCCAAAGGGTGTTATGCATACCCTGCCAAAATTCCAGTCCTGGTGCATCATCCCTCTGCAACTTAAAAACTAGTGGTGGGCTGCCTTGTCACACTTCAGACCCCTTGATTAATGGCTCTGAGAGCATAGGCTATAAGAGGTAGCAGAAATGGGAAAGTGGCCTGGATTTGGCTTATGCTTTTATTGTGGAGTATTTCAAGAAAATGAATGCACTCTTTGAGATAGATTGGAATGGAAGGTGTATGCCAGCTATGACAGTGAGCACACTTCAGTACTACTTGACCTCTCTCTTGTCTTTGTATCATATCCTGACATTCAGGAAAGAAGGGATATCATGATGCTCCATGGTTTCCAGGTGCTTTGTTAACAAAGGTAGCTCTCTTGGGGTTAGCTCAGTTCTTTCTAAATGGCATGGCTGGCATGTAGGCAAGAAACTAGCAGAGTGGCACTGGACTTTTGTGCTCATTTCAATGCCACGCTTGAAATGAGCACAGATTGCCTTTCTTTTCTGTTCAAGTTGGGAGGTGTATGCAGCTCTTCATATGTAAGGTCACATATTTATTCGGTCACCAAGGAAACTATATTTGGTCACAAAGAAAGCTATGGGCTTCCTGGTGACTCAGTGGTAAAGAATCTGCTTGTCAATGCAGGAGATGGGAAATCAATCCCTGGATCAGGAAGATCTCCTGGAGGTGGAAATGGCAATCCACTCCAGTATTTTTGCCTCGCAAATCCCATGGACAGGGGAGCCTGGAGAGCTATGGTCCATGGGGCCACAAAGAGTTGGACATGACTGAAGTGACTGAGCACACATTAGTACATGGTAGTTCTATTTTTTGAAGAACTATCATACTGTTTTCCATAATGGTTTCACTAACATATGTTCCAACCACCAGTACTCAAGGGCTCCCTTTTCTCCTCATCCTCACCAACACTTGCTGTTACTTGTCTTTTTGATGACAGTCATTCTGATAGGTATGAAGTGATATCTCACTGGTTTCTGACTTGCATTTCCCTGATAATGAGTGATGTTGAGCAAATTTTCACATGCTTGTTGGTCGTCTCTATGTCTTCTTTGGAGAAATATCAATATAGGTTCCTCTGCCAATTTTTAATTGGGCTTTTTTTTATACTAAATTGTATTAAATCCTTATTTATTTTAGATATCAACTTTTTATTGTATATATTATTTACACATCATCTCCTATTCAGTAGATTGCTTTTTTAGTCTGCTGATGGTATCCTTCACTGATGTACAAAAGCTTTTGAGGTTAATAGTCCTATTTGCATATTTTTGCTTTTGTTGCTTTGTCTGAGAACACCTTGATAAAAAATTACTTATAAGAGTGATTTCAAAGAGGATACTGCCTGTATTTTCTTATAAAATTTTTATGATTTCAGGTTTTACATTTAAGTATTTAATCCACGTTGAATTTACTTTTGTATAAGGTATAAGAAAGATGTCTAGTCGCATATAGCTGTTCAGTTTTCCCAGCACCATTTGTTGAAGATTATCCTTTCCCTATTGCATATCTTTGTCTCCCTTTCTCTAGATTAACTGATCATATTTATTGTTGCTATTCAGTTTCTCAGAGTTTTTGCGACCACACGGACTGCAGCATACCAGGCTTCCCTGTCCTTCATTATCTCTCATATTTGGCTCAAACTTTTGTCCATTGAGTTGATGATACCATCAAATATTTCATTATCTCTCTCCAACTTCTCCTCATGCCTCCAATCTTTAACAGCATCAAGGTCTTTTCCAATCAGTTGGCTCTTCAATCAGGTGGCCAAAAGTATTGGCATTTAAGCATCAGTCCTTCCAATGAATATTCAGAACTGATTTCCTTTAAGATTGACTGGTTTGATCTCCTTGCTGTCCAAAGGATTCTCAAAAGTCTTCTCCAGCACCACAGTTGGAAAGTATTAATTCTTTGGTGCTCAGCATTATTTATGGTCCACTCTCATATCCATACATGACTAGTAAAGTTCAGTTGCTCAGTTGTGTCCGACTCTTTGCGACTCCATGAATCACAGCACGCCAGGCCTCCCTGTTCATCACCAACTCCCAGAGTTCACTCAGACTCACATCCATCGAGTCAGTGATGCCATCCAGCCATCTCATCATCTATTGTCCCCTTCTCCTCCTGCCCCCAGTCCCTCCCAGCATCAGAGTCTTTTCCAGTGAGTCAACTCTTCACATGAGGTGGCCAAAGTACTGGAGTTTCAGCTTTAGCATCATTCCTTCCAAAGAAATCCCAGGGCTGATCTCCTTCATAATGGACTGGTTGGATCTCCTTGCAGTCCAAGGGACTCTCAAGAGTCTTCTCCAACACCACAGTTCAAAAGCATGAATTCTTTGGCACACAGCCTTCTTCACAGTCCAACTCTCACATCCATACATGACCACTGGAAAAACCATAGCCTTGACTAGACTGACCTTAGTCAGCAAAGTAATGTCTCTGCTTTTGAATATATTATCTAGGTTGGTCATAACTTTTCTTCCAAGGAGTAAGCACCTTCCAATTTCATGGCTGCAGTCACAATCTGAAGTAATTTTGGAGCCCCCAAAATAAGGTCTGATACTGTTTCCACTGTTTCCCCATCTATCTGCCATGAAGTGATGGGACCAGATGCCATGATCCTAGTTTTCTGAATGTTGAGCTTTAAGCCAACTTCTTCACTCTCCTCTTTCACTTTCATCAAGAGGCTTTTAGCTCCTCTTCACTTTCTGCCATAAGGGTGGTGTCATCTGCATATCTGAGGTTATTGATATTTCTCCCGGCAATCTTGATTCCAGCTTGTGCTTCTTCCAGTCCAGCGTTTCTCATGATGTACTCTGCATAGAAGTTAAATAAGTAGGCTAACAATATACAGCCTTGACATACTCCTTTTACTATTTGGAACCAGTGTGTTGTTCCATGTCCAGTTCTGTTTCTTCCTGACCTATATGCAGGTTTCTCAAGAGGCAGGTCAGGTGGTCTGGTATTCCTATCTCTTTCAGAATTTTCCACAGTTTCTTGTGATCCACACAGTCAAAGGCTTTGGCATAGTCAATAAAGCAGAAATAGATGTTTTTCTGGAACTCTCTTGCTTTTTCCATGATCCAGTAGATGTTGACAATTTGATCTCTGGTTCCTCTACCTTTTCTAAAAACCAGCTTGAACATCAGGAGTTCACAGTTCACGTATTGCTGAAGCCTGGCTTGCAGAATTTTGAGCATTACTTTACTATCATGTGAGATGAGTGCAACTGTGCAGTAGTTTGAGCATTCTTTGGCATTGCCTTTTCTTTGGTATTGGAATGAAAACTGACCTTTTCCAGTCCTGTGGCCACTGCTGAGTTTTCCAAATTTGCTGGCTATTGAGTGCAGCACTTTCACAGCATCATCTTTCAGGATTTGAAACAGCTCCACTGGAATTCCATCACCTCCACTAGCTTTGTTCGCAGTGATGCTTTCCACGGCCCACTTGACTTCACATTCCAAGATGTCTGGCTCTAGATTAGTGATCACATCATCATGATTATCTGGGTCGTGAAGATCTTTTTTGTACAGTTCTTCTGTGTATTCTCGCCACCTCTTCTTAATATCTTCTGCTTCTGTTAGGTCCATACCATTTCTGTCCTTTATCGAGCCCATTTTTGCATGAAATGTTCCCTTAGTATCTCTAGTTTTCTTGAAGAGATCTCCAGTCTTTCCCATTGGGTCCTTTTTCTCTATTTCTTTGCATTGATCGCTGAAGAAGGCTTTCTTATCTCTTCTTGCTATTCTTTAGAATTCTACATTCAGATGCCTATATCTTTCCTTTTCTCCTTTGCTTTTCACCTCTCTTCTTTTCACAGCTATTTGTAAGGTCTCCCCAGACAGTCATTTTGCTTTTTTGCATTTCTTTTCCATGAGGATGGTCTTGATCCCTGTCTCCTGTACAATGTCACGAGCCTCATTCCATAGTTCATCAGGCACTCACTCTATTTATCAGATCTAAGCCCTTAAATCTATTTCTCATTTCCACTGTATAATCATAAGGGATTTGATTTAGGTCATACCTGAATGGTCTAGCGGTTTTTCCTACTTTCTTCAATTTCAGTCTGAATTTGGTAATAAGGAGTTCATGATCTGAGCCACAGTCAACTCCTGGTCTTTTTGTTGTTGTTGTTGACTGTATAGAGCTTTTCCATCTTTGGCTGCAGAGAATATAATTAATCTGATTTTGGTGTTGACCATCTGGTGATGTGCATGTGTAGAGTCTTCTCTTGTGTTGTTAGAAGAGGGTGTTTGCTATGACCAGTGCATTTTCTTGGCAAAACTCTATTAGTCTTTGCTGTGCTTCATTCTGCATTCCAAGGCCAAATTTGCCTGTTACTCCAGGTGTTTCTTGACTTCCTACTTTAGCATTCCAGTCCCCTATAATGAAAAGGACATCTTTTTTGGGTGTTAGTTCTAAAAGGTCTTGTAGGTCTTCATAAACCGTTCAACTTCAGCTTCTTCAGCATTATTGGTTGGGGCATAGACTTGGATAATTGTGATATTGAATGGTTTGCCTTGGAGACAAACAGAGATCATTCTGTCGTTTTTGAGACTGCATCCAAGTACTGCATTTTGGACTCTTTTGTTGACCATGATGGCTACTCCATTTCTTCTGAGGGATTCCTGCCCACAGTAATAGATATAATGGTCATCTAAGATAAATTCACTCATTCCAGTCCATTTTAGTTCGCTGATTCCTAGAATGTCGACGTTCACCCTTGCCATCTCCTGTTTGACCACATCCAATTTACCTTGATTCATGGACCTGACATTCCAGATTCCTATGCAATATTGCTCTTTACAGCATCTGATCTTGTTTCTATCACTAGTCATATCCACAACTGGGTATTGTTTTTGCTTTGGCTCCATCCCTTCATTCTTTCTGGAGTTATTTCTCCACTGATCTCCAGTAGCATATTGGACACCAAATGACCTGGGAGTTCCTCTTTTGGTATCCTATCATTTTGCCTTTTCCTACTGTTCATGGGGTTCTCAAGGCAAGAATACTGAAGTGGCTTGCCGTTCCCTTCTCCAGTGGACCATGTTCTGTCAGACCTCTCCACCATGACCCACCCGTCTTGGGTTGGCCCACAGACATGGCTTGGTTTCATTGAGTTAGACAAGGCTGTGGTCCTAGTGTGATTAGGTTGACTAGTTTTCTGTGAGTATGGTTTCAGTGTGTCTGCCCTCTGATGCCCTCTTGCAACACCTACCATCTTACTTGAGTTTCTCTTACCTTGGGCATGGGGTGGGTATCTCTTCACGGCTGCTCCAGCAAGGTGCAGCCACTGTTCCTTATCTTGAATGAGGGGTATCTCCTCACTGCTGCCCTTCCTGACCTTCAATGTGGGATGGCTCCTCTAGGCCGTCCTGCACCCAGGCAGCCACCACTCCTTGGGCGTGGGATTGGTCCTCCCAGCAACCGCCCCTGGCCTCGGGCATGGGGTAGCCCCTCTCAGTAGCCATCCCTGACCTTGGACACGGGTAGCTCCTTTCAGGCACTGTCTCTGGCCTTGGACACGGGGTAGCTCCTCTCAGACATATCCCCTGACCTTGGACGTGGGGTAGCTCCTCCCAGCTGATGCCCCTGACCTCGGCCGTGGGGTAGCTCCTCTCAGCCATCCCTGTGCCAATGCAGCCTGGCACTCTCGGCTTCTGCCCCTGACCTCAGACATGGGGTAGCTCCTCTTGGCCATTGTTTTGGAAATACCATCCATAGCAGTCAGAGAAGAAAAGTAGATAAAGAAATCCAGACTGGAAAAGAAGAATTAAAACTTTCCATGTTTGCAGATGACATGATCCTCTACATAGAAAACCTTAAAGATAACACGAGAAAATTACTAGAGCTAATCAATGAATATAGTAAAGTTGCAGGATATAAAATCAATATACAGAAATCCCTTTCATTCTTATATACAAACAGTGAAAAAATAGAGAAATTAAGGAAACATTCCCATTCACCACTGCAACAGAAAGAATAAAGTATCTTGAAATAAATTTACCTAAAGTCACAAACGACCTATGTATATATAACTGCAAAACACTGATGAAATAAATTTAGAAAGTGACACAAAAAATGGAGAATTATACCATGTTCGTGGATTGGAAGAATCAATATAGTGAAAATAAGTATACTACCCAAAGCAATCTATGGATTCAATGCAATCCCTACCAAGCTACCAATGGTATTTTTCACAGACCTAGAACAAATAATTGCACAGTTTTTTTTGGAAACACAAAAACTTCGAATAGCTAAAACAACCTTGAGAAAGAAGAGAGGAAATTTCTTATTTATGTCAAATAGCACACAATTCCAGTCCCCAAAAGATAACAATAAAGTGGACATTATATTATATAACAATATAGGGGGAAATTCATCAAGAAAACATATCCTTTATTAGTATATGTGAATCTTACATAAGACCATCAAAATAAAAGCAATTATTAACTGACACAAAGAGAGAAACTGACAGCCACACAATAATAGTAGAGGTATTAATACTCCAGTGATAGCAGTGGATGAAACATCTAAACAGAAAGTAAACAGGAAAAAAATGTCTTAAACGAAGCATTTAGCTAGGAGGACATAACAGATTTATACAGAACATTCCACACAAATGCAGTAGAATGATACTCTTCTCGAGTGAAAATGGGACATCCTGAAGAATAGGCAGTAAGTCGGGACACAAAAAGGAAGGTTAAAATCATATCAAACATCTTTTCTTATCACAACAGTATGATACTAGAAATCAACTAAAGGAAGAAAGCTGGAAAAATCACAAATATGTGGAGACTGAAAAGCATGCTACCAAACAATACTGAGTCAACAAACAAATTAAAGGAGAAATTAAAAGCTACTGAAAGAAAAATGAAAATGAAAATACAGCACATCAAAATTTATGGGATGCAGAAAAACAGTACTAAGGAAAGTTTAGAGCAATTCAAGCTTACATCAAGCCACAAGAAAATCTTAAATAAATAATCTCACTTTACACCTAAAGGAAGCAGAAAAAGAAGAGGAAAAATGAAGCTCTAAGTCAGTAGAAGGAAGGAATAATAAAGACCAGAATGAGAGGGTGGTCCTAAGATGGCAGAGGAATAGGACGGGGTGACCACAAATTCATCAAAAGAACATTTGAACGCTGAGTAAATTCTACAAAACAACTTCTGAATACTGGCAGAGGACATCAGGCACCCAGAAAAGCAGCCCATTGTCTTCGAAAGGAAGTAGGAAAAAATATAGAAAGCAAAAATAGAGACAGAAGAGGTAGGGACGGAGCTCTGTCCCAGGAAGGGAGTTTTAAAAAGAGAGAAGTTTTCAAACACCAGGAAACATTCTCACTGCTGAGTCTGTGGTGAACCTTGGAACCGCAGAGGGCAACATAACAGGGAGGAAAAATAAGTAAATAATTAAAACCCACAGATTATGTGCCCAACAGTAACTCCCCCAGCAAGGAAACAGCTCAGACGCCTGCACCTGCTGCTAGCAAGTGGGGGCTGGGCAGGGAGGTGCGGGCTGCATTGCTTAGAGTAAGGACACGGCCTGAATACCCTGAGGGCAATCTGAGGAAACTAAAGGGCTAGCAAAACAGACTGTGGGATAGCTACCACGCGAAAAGCCCTAACATAAGACACTGCTAGGCCTGCTCACAGAACAAAGGACTGTACAGAGCTAGTCGGCTGCAGACCATCCCCCTCTGGTGACAGGCAGCCAGAGCTGGAAGGGGCAATCGCAGCCCCAGAGAGACATTATCTACCAAATTGTAAGCAGGCTTCTTTGCTAAGACTTCTTGGGGTTCTGGACAGTCAACATCTGCCTGAGAAGGTGTGCCGGTTGTACACCCAGAAAACTGAGTGGCAGGGACAGGGAAGGTGATAAGTCACAGCTACCGCACTCACCAAACACTTCATCACCTGAGCTTCTCGGACCTGGGAAGGGCACAAAATGCAGACCCAACCGAGTCTGAGCCTCTGAGGACTTCCTGAGTGCCTGAACCTGAGCGGCTTAGAACTGGGAGGTACATGCAACCCAGGGCCGGCCTCAGATGGTTCCTGGTGGAGCAACATAGAGCCTGAGCAGTGTGGGCAGGGGAAGGCACATGCACCGTGAGTGAGGACAGGCCCAGTGAGGCTGAGACACTGTGAGCACATGCCAATGTTATTTGTTAGCAGCATCTGTCCCTCTCCACAGCGTGACTAAACAAGTGTCCACCACTGCCCTCCTTGTGTCAGGGCAGAAATCAGACACTGAAGAGACCAGCAAACAGAAGAAGCTAAAACAGAGGGAACCACCTTGGAAGTGACAGGTGCAATAGATTAAAACCCTGTCGTTAGTACTGACTACATAGGAAGGGGCCGATAGATCTTGAGAAATATAAGCCAGATCAAGGAACTCTCCAAAAATGAACTGACCTCACACTGCCCACAGCGACACCAGAGAAAGTCCTAGATATATTTTTACTACTTTTATGATCATTATTTTTTTGTAATTTTTAAGTCCTCTATTACTCCTTTAATTTTCATTTTTATAACCTACTATTACTTTGCAAAAAAAAAACGTATTTTTAAAGCAAACTTCATATATATCTTTTATAATTTTTGTGACTTTATTTTCTTTTATTTAAATATTGTATTTTTGAAAATCCAATCTTAACTCTAGATATTTTAATCTTTGCTTTTTGGTATTTCTAATCAATTGTGTACCTTTAAGAACCCAATCTACAGTACCCATTTTTACTTGGGAGAGATTACTGGCTTGACTGCTTTCTCTCCTTTTGGACTCTCCTTTTTCTCCACCAGGTTGCCTCTCTCTCCTCCCTCCCCTTCTCTTATCTACCCAAATCTGTGAATCTCTTTGTGTGTTCCAGATGGTGGAGAACACTTAGGGAACTGATTACTGGCTGGATCTGTCTAGCTTCTTTTGATTCCCTCCTTTATCCTCCTGGTCACTTCCGTCTCCTTCCTCCTTCTTCTCTTCTCTGTAAAACTCCATGAACATCTCTGAGTGGTCCAGACTGTGGACCACACATAAGGAAGTGAATACTGGCTAGTTTGCTCTCTCCTCTTTTGATTCCACTTCATCTCATTTGGATCAACTCTAACTTCCTCCTCCCTCTTCTCTTGTCCATGTAACTCTGTGAACCTCTCTGGGTGTCCCTCACTGTGGAGAAACTTTTCATCTTTAACCTAGATGTTTTATCAGTGGTGCTGTATAGATGGAAAAGTTTTGAGACTACTGTAAAAAGTAAGACTGAAAACCAGAAACAAGAGGCTTAAGTCCAAATCCTGAGAACACCAGAGAACTCCTGAATCCAGGGAATATTAATTGACAGGAGCTCATCAAACACCTACACACCTACACTGAAACCAAGCACTACACAAGGGCCAACAAGTTCCAGAGCAAGACATACCATGCAAATTCTCCAGCAACACAAGAACACAGCCCTGAACTTCAATATACAGGCTGTCCAAAGTTACTCCAAAACCATTGACATCTCATAACTCATTACTGGACACTTCATTGCACTCCAGAGAGAAGAAATCTAGCTCCACCTACCAGAACACCGACACAGCTTCCTAACCAGGAAACCTTGGCAAGCCACCTGTACAACCCCACCCAGAGCAAGGAAACTCCACAATAAATAGAACTCCACAAACTGCCAGTATACAGAAAAGACACCCCAAACTCAGTAATATAAACAAGATGAAGGACAGAGAAATATCCAGCAGGAAAAGGAACAGGATAAATGCCCACCAAACCAAACAAAAGAGGAAGAGATAAGGAATCTACCTGATAAAGAATTCTGAATAATGATAGTGAAAATGTTCCAAAATCTTGAAATAAAAATGGAATCACAAATAAATAGCCTGGAGGAAAGGATGGAGAAGATGCAATAAAGGTTTACAATGGACCTAGATAAAATAAAAAAGAATCAATATATAAAAAATAATTCAATAAATGAGATCAAAAATACTCTGGAGGCAAAAAAAAAAAAAAGTAGAATAACAGAGGCAGAAGATAGGACTACTGAAGTAGAAGATAGAATGGTAGAAATAAATGAATCAGAGAGGAAAAAGAAAACTGAATTAAAAGAAATGACAACAATCTCAGATACCCCCAGGATAATATTAAACACCCCAACATTCGAATCATAAGAGTCCCAGAAGAAGAAGACAAAAAGAAAGACCATGAGAAAATACTTCATGAGATAATAGTTAAAAACTTCTCTACAATGGGGAAGGAAATAACCACCCAACTCCAAGAAACCCAGAGAGGCCCAAAGAGGATAAACCCAAGGCAAAACACCCCAAGACACATATTAATCAAATTAACAAAGATCAAATATTAAAAATGGTAAGGGAAAAACAACAAATAACACACAAGGGGATTCCCATAAGGATAACAGCTGCTCTTTCAATAGAAACTCTTCATGCCAGGAGGGAATGGTAGGACATACTTAAGTCATGAAAGAAAATAGCCTACAGCCCAGATTATTGTACCCAGCAAGGAGTTCATTCAAATATGAAGGAGAAATCAAAGGCTTTAGAGACAAGCAAAAGCTGAGAGAATACAGCAGCAACAAACCAGCTCCCCAACAAATGCTAAAGAATATTTTCTAGAAAGGAAACACAAAAAGGGTGTATAAACTCAAACCCCAAACGATAAACTAAATGGCAACGGGATAATTCTTATCAATAATTACCTTAAACGTAATGGGTTGAATGCCCCAACCAAAAGTCAAAGACTGGCTGATGGATACGAAAACAAGACCCCTATATATGTTGTCTACAAGAGACCCACCTCAAAACAGGGGACACATACAGACTTAAAGTGAAGGGCTGGAAAAAGATATTCCATGCAAATAGAAACCAAAAGAAAGCAGGAGTACCAATACTCATATCAGATGAAATAGATTTTAAAACAGAGGCTGTGAAAAGAGACAAAGAAGGGCACTACATAGTGATCAAAGGCTCAATCCAAGAAGAATATATAACAATTATAAATATATACGCACCCAACATAGGAGCACCACAATATGCAAGACAAATGCTAACAAGTATGATAGGGGACACGAACAATAACACAATAATAGTGGGAGACTTTAATACCCCACTCACACCTATGGAGAGATCAACTAAACAGAAAATTAACAAGGAAACACAAGCTTTAAATGATACAATGGACCAGTTAGACCTAATTGACATCTATAGGATATTTCACCCCAAAACAATGAATTTCACCTTTTTCTCAAGTGCACACGGAACTTTTGCAAGATAGATCACACCCTGGACCATAAATCTAGCCTTGGTAAATTCAAACAAATTGAAATAATTCCAAGCATCTTTTCTGACCATAATGTGGTAAGATTAGATCTCAATTACAGAAGAAAAACTCTTAAAAGTTCCCACATATGGAGGCTGAACAACACGCTGCTGAATAACCAACAAATAACAGAAGAAATAAAAAAGAAATCAAAATATGCATAGAAACGAATGAAAATGAAAACACAACAACTCAAAACCTGTGGGACACTGTAAAAGCAGTGCTAAGGGGAAAGCTCATAGCAATATAGGCATACCTCAAGAAACAAGAAAAAGCCAAATAAATAACTTAACTCTACCCCCCCAAAGCAACTAGAAAAGGAAGAAATGGAGAGCCCCAGGGTTAGTGGAAGGAAAGCAATCTTAAAAATTAGGGCAGAAATAAATGCAAAAGAAACACGAGAGACCATAGCAAAAATCAACAAAGCCAAAAGCTAGTTCTTTGAAAAGATATATAAAATTGACAAACCATTAGCCAGACTCATCAAGAAACAAAGGGAGAAAAATCAAATCAGTAAAATTAGAAATGAAAATGGAGCAACCACAACAGACAACACAGAAATACAAAGGATCATAAGAGACTACTATCAGCAATTATATGCCAATAAAATGGACAACGTGGAAGAAATAGACAGATCCTTAGCAAAGTACAACTTTCCAAAACCGAACCAGGAAGAAATAGAAAATCTAAACAGACCCATCACAGGCACGGAAATTGAAACTGTAGTCAGAAATCTTCCAGCAAACAAAAGCCCGGGTCCAGACAGCTTCACAGCTGAATTCTACCAAAAGTTTAGAGAAGAGCTAGCACTTATCCTACTCAAACCCTTCCAGAAAATTGCAGAGGAAGATAAACTTCCAAACTCATTCTATGAGGCCACCATCACCCTAATACCAAAACCTGACAAAGATGGCAAACAAAAAAGAAAACTACAGGCCAATATCACTGATGAACATAGATGCAAAAATCCTTAACAAAATTATAGCAATCAGAATCCAACAACACATTAAAAAGATCATACACCATGACCAAGTGGGCTTCATCCCAGGGATGCAAGGATTCTTCAATATCCACAAATCAATCAATGTAATACACCACACTAACAGATTGAAAAATAAAAGCCATATGATTATCTCAGTAGATGCAGAGAAAGCCTTTGACAAAGTTCAACACCCATTTATGATTTAAAAAAAAAGTCTCCAGAAAGCAGGAATAGAAGGAACATACCTCAACATAATAAAAGCTATATATGACAAACCCACAGCAAACATCATCTTCAATGGTGAAACATTGAAAGCATTTCCCCCAAAGTCAGGAACAAGACAAGCTTGCCCACTTTCACCACTACTATTCAACATAGTTTTGGAAGTTTTAGCCACAGCAATCAGAGCAGAAAAAGAAATAAAAGGAATCCAAATTGGAAAAGAAGTAAAACTCTCACTGTTTGCGGATGACATGATTGTCTACGTAGAAAACCCTAAAGACTCCATCAGAAAAGTACTAGAGCTAATCAATGAATATAGTTGCAAGATAAGAAAACAGACAGAAATCCCTTGCATTCCTATATGCTAATAATGAGAAAATAGAAAGAGAAATTAAGGAAACAATTCCATTCACCATTGCAATGAAAAGAATAAAATACTTAGGAATATATCTACCTAAAGAAACTAAAGACCTATATATAGAACAGTGGTGAAAGAAATCAAAGAGGACAATAATAGATGGAGAAATATACCATGTTCATGGATCAGAAGAATCAATATAGCGAAGATGAGTATACTACCCAAAGCAATCTATAGATTCAATGCAGTCCCTATCAAGCTACCAGTGGTATTTTTCACAGAGCTAGAACAAATAATTTCACAATTTGTATGGAAATACCAAAACCTCTAATAGCCAAAGCAATCTTGTGAAAGAAGAATGGAACTGAAGGAATCAGCCTGCCTGACTTCAGGCTTTGCTACAAAGCCACAGTCATCAAGACAGTATGGTACTGGCACAAAGACAGAAACATAGATCAACGGAACAAAACAGAAAGCCCAGAGATAAATCTACGCACCTATGGACATCTTATCTTTGACAAAGGGGGCAAGAATATACAATGGAAAAAAGACAATCTCTTTCAACAGGTGATGCTTGAGAAAATGGTCAACTTCGTGTAAAAGAATGAAACTAGAACACTTTCTAACACCATACACAAAAAAATAAACTCAAAATGGATTAAAGATCTAAACGCAAGACCAGAAACTATAAAACTCCTAGAAAAGAACATAGAGCAATACCCTCCCCGACATAAACTACACCAGGATCCCCTATGACCCACCTCCCAGCATATTGGAAATAAAAGCAGAAATAAACAAACGGGACCTAATTAAAGGTAAAAGCTTCTGCACACCAAGGAAACTATAAGCAAGGTGAAAAGACAGCCTTCAGAATGGGAGAAAATAATAGCAAATGTCAACTGGCAAACAACTAATCTCAAAAATATACAAGCAACTCCTGCAGCTCAATTCCAGAAAAATAAATGGGCCAAAGAACTAAATAGACATTTATGCAGAGAAGACATACAGATGGCTAACAAACACATGAAAAGATGCTCAACATCACTCATTATCAGAGAAATGCAAGTCAAAGCCACAATGAGGTACCATTTCATCCCAGTCAGAATGGCTATTATCCAAAAGTCTATAAGCAATAAATTCTGGAGAGGGTGTGGAGAAAGGGAACCCTCTTACATTGTTGGTGGGAATGCAAACTAGTTCAGTCACTATGGAGAACAGTGTGGAAATTCTTTAAAAACTGGAAATAGAACTGCCTTATGACCCAACAATCCCACTTCTGGGTATACACACTGAGGAAATCAGAATTGAAAGAGACACAGGTACCCTAATGTTCATTGCAGCACTGTTTATAATAGCCAGGACATAGAAACAACCTAGATGTCTATCAGCAGACGAATGGATAAGAAAGCTGTGGTACATGTACACAATGGAATATTACTCAGCCATTAGAAAGAATACATTTGAATCAGTTCTAATGAGGTGGATGAAACTGGAGCCTATTATGCAGAATGAAGTAAGCCAGAAAGAAAAACACCAATACAGTATACTAATGCATATATATGGAATTTAGAAAGATGGTAACAATAACCCCGTATGCAAGACAGAAAAAGAGACACAGATGTATAGAACAATCTTTTGGACTCTGTGGGAGAGGGAGAGGGTCAGATGATTTCGGTGAATGGCATTGAAACATGTATAGTATCATATATGAAACGAATCACCAGTCCAGGTCTGATGCATGATACAGGGTGCTTGGGGCTGGTGCACTGGGATGACCCAGAGGGATGGTATGGAGAGGGAGGTGGGACAGGGGGGTTCAGGATGGGGAACACATGTACACCCATGGCTGATTCATGTCATTATATGGCAAAACCTATACAATATGGTAAAGTAAAGTTATATATATATATATATATATATTTTAAAAAGGTCCTTATAGTCAAAGCTAAAAAAAAAAAAAAAAAAGTCACAGAGCCTCTGTTTGAATTCCTGAGTCATATAGCGAATTCCCATTGGCTGTGTATTTTATATTTGGTACTGTAAATTTCCATGTTACTGTCTCCATACATCTCACCCTCTCCCTCCTCCCCTTTCCCTATGTCCATAGATCTGTTCTCCATGTCTGTTTCTCCATTACTGTCCTGAAAATTAATTCATCAGTACCACCTTTCTAGGTTCCATATATATGCCTCAGTATATGATATTTATATTTCTCTTTCTGACTTACTTCAGTCTGGACATTAGGCTATAGGTCTGTCCACCTCATTAGAACTGACTCAAATGCATTCCTTTTTATGGCTGAGTAGTATTCCATTGTATGTATATACCACAGCTTCTTCATCCAATGCTCTGTTGATGGACATTTAGGTTGCTTCCATGTCTTGACTGTTGTAAACAATACTGCAATGAACATTGAGGTGCATGTATCCTTTTGGATCGTGTTTTTCTCTGGATATATGCCTAGGAGTGGGACTGCAGGATCGTATGGCAATTACATTTTTAGTTTTTTAGTTTTTTTCCATACTGTTCTCCATAGTGGCTGTACTAATTTACATTCCAACTGACAGTGTAGGAGAGTTCCCTTCTCTCCACATCCTCTCCAGCATTTCTTTATGGATCTTTTGATGATAGCCATTCTGACTGGTGTGAGGTGATATCTCATTGTAGAGAAATCATTAGCATTTCTCTAATAACTAGCAATGTTGAACATCTTTTCTTGTGCCTGTTGGCCATCTGGGCTTCTCAAGTGGCACTAGTGGTAAAGAACAAGCCTGCCAATACAGAAGACATAAGAAACATGGATTTGATTCCTGGGTAGGGAAGATCCCCTGGAGGAGGGCATGCCAACCCACTCCAGTATTCTTTCCTGGTGAATCCCATGGACAAGAAAGCTGGGCAGGCTTCAGTTCATAGATTTGCAAAGAATTGGACATGAATGAAGCAACTTAGTATGTGTGCACATTGGCCATCTGTATGTCCTCTTTGGAGAAATGTCTATTCAGGTCTTCTGCTCATTTTTGGAGTGGGCTGTTTGTTTTAATGTTGTTAAGTAACATATACTGTTAGTAACTTTTAGTGACTGATTCCTTATCAGTCATACCATTTACAAATAATTTCTCCCAATCTATGGTTGTCTTTTTGTTTTGTTTATTTTTCTTTTGCTTTACAAAAGGTTTTGAGTTTAAGTAGGTCTATCCTAAAGGAGATCCAGTTCTGGTTGTTCATTGGAAGGACTGATGCTGAAGCTGAAACTCAAGTACTTTGGCCACCTCATGCGAAGAGTTGACTCATTGGAAAAGACCCTGATGCTCGGAGGGATTGGGGCCAGGAGGAGAAGGGGACGCCAGAGGATGAGATGGTTGGATGGTGTCATTGATTCGATGGACATGAGTTGGAGTGAACTCCTGGAGTTGGTGATGGACAGGGAGGACTGGCATGCTGTGATTCATGGGGTCGCAAAGAGTTGGACACAACTGAGTGAATGAACTGAAGTGAACTGAACTGAGGTCCCATTTGTTTATTTTTGTTTTTATTTCCATTATTCTGGGAGATGGATGGAAAAAGATGTTACTGCAATTTATGTCAGAAAATGTTCTATGTTTTACTCTAGGAGTTTTATAGGGTCTAGTCTCATTATTTAATCCATTTTGAGCTTATTTTATCGAGCTTATTTTTTTGAGCTGAATTTAACTCAGATGACCATTATATATACTCCTGCGGGTGGGAATCCCTTAGAAGAATGGAGTAGCCATCATAGCCAACAAAACTGTCCAAAATGCAGTACTTGAATGCAATCTCAAAAATGACAGAATGATCTCTGTTCATTTCCAGCCAAACCATTCAGTATCGTGATAATCCAAGTCTATGCCCCAACCAGTAATCCTGAAGGAGCTGAAATCGAATGGATTTAAGAATATCTACAATAACTTTTAGAACTAACACCCAAAAAAAGATGTCCTTTTGATTATAGGGGACTGGAATGCAAAGTAGGAAGTCAAGAAACACCTGGAGTAACAGGCAAATTTGGCCTTGGAGTACAGAATGAATCAGGGCAAAGGCTAATAGAGTTTGGCCAAGAGAATGCACTGGTCAGAGCAAACACTGTCTTCCAACAACACAAGAGAAGACTCTACACACGGACATCACCAGATGGTCAACAGCAAAATCAGATTGATTATATTCTTTGCAGCCAAAGATGGGGAAGCCCTATACAGTTAGCAGAAACAAGACCGGGAGATGACTGTGGCTCAGATCATGAACTCTTTATTGCCAAATTCAGACTTAAATTGAAAAAAGTGGAGAAAACCGCTAGACCATTCAGATATGACCTAAGTTAAATCCCTTATGATTATACAGTGGAAGTGAGAAATAGACTGAAGGGACTAGATCTCATAGACAGAGTGCCTGATGAACTATGGATATAAATTTCTGACATTGTACAGGAGACAGGGATCAAGACAATCCTCAAGAAAAGAAATGCAAAAAGCAAAATGGCTGTCTGAGGAGGCCTTATGAATAGCTGTGAAAAGAAGAGAAGTGAAAAACAAAGGAGAAAAAGGAAAGATATAAGCATCTGAATTCAGAGTTCCAAAGAATAGCAAGGAGGGATAAGAAAGCCTTCCTCAGCAATCAATGCAAAGAAATAGAGGCAAACAACAGAATGGGAACGACTAGAGATCTCTTCAAGAAAATTAGAGATACCAAAGGAACATTTCACACAAAAATGGGCTCAATAAAGGACAGAAATGATATGGACCTAACAGAAGCAGAAGATATTAAGAAACAGTGGAAAGAATATACAGAAGAACTGAACAAAAGATCTTCATGACGCAAAGCCATATAATCATGATGGTGTGATAATTCTCCTAGAGCAAGACATCCTGGAATGTGAAGTCAAGTGGATCTTAGGAAACATCACTATGAACAAAGCTAGTGGAGGTGATGGGATTCCATTTGAGCTATTTCAAATCCTGGAAGATGATGCTGTGAAAGTTCTGCACTCAGTATGTCAACAAATTTGGAAAACTTAGCAGTGGCCACAGGATTGGAAAATGTCAATTTTCATTCTGATTCCAAAGAAAGGCAATGCCAAAGAATGCTCAAACTACCACACAATTGCACTCATCTCACACACTAGTAAAGTAATGCTCAAAATTCTCCAAGGCAGGCTTCAGCAATATGTGAACCATGAACTTCCAGGTGTTCAAGCTAGTTTTAGAAAAGGAAGAGGAAACAGAGATCAAATTGCCAACATCCACTGAATTATTGAAAAAGCAAGAGAGTTCTAGAAAAACATCTATTTCTGCTTTATTGACTATGCCAAAACCTTTGAATGTGTGGATCACCAAAACCTGTAGAAAATTCTGAAAGAGATAGGAATACCAGACCACCTGACCTGCCTCTTGAGAAATTTGTATGCAGGTCAGGAAGTAACAGTTAGAACTGGACATGAAACAATATACTGGTTCCAAATAGGAAAAGGAGTACATCAAGGCTGTATATTGTCACCACGCTAATTTAAATTATATGCAGATTACATCATGAGAAATACTGGGCTGGATGAAGGACAAGCTGGAATCAAGATTGCTGGGAGGAATATCAATAACCTCAGATATGCAGATGACACCACCCTTATGGCAGAAAGTGAAGAAGAACTAAAGAATCTCTTGACAAAAGTGAAAGAGGAGAGTGAAAAGGTTGGCTTAAAGCTCAACATTCAGAAAACTAAGATCATGACATCTGGTCCCATCACTTCATGGCAAATAAATGGGGAAACAGTGGAAACAGTGACTGAATTTATCTTTTTGGGCTCCAAAATCACTACAGATGGTGATTGCAGCCATGAAATTAAAAGATGCTTACTCCTTGGAAGGAAAGTTATGACCAACCTAGGCAGCATATCAATAACCTCAGATATGCAGATGACACCACCCTTACGGCAGAAAGTGAAGAGGAACTAAAAAGCCTCTTGAGGAAAGTGAAAGAGGAGAGTAAAAAAAAGTTGGATTAAAACTTAACATTCAGAAAACTAAGATCATGGCATCTGGTCCCATCACTTCATGGGAAATAGATGTGGAAACAGTGTCAGACTTTATTTTTTGGGTTCCAAAATCACTGCAGATGATGACTGCAGCCATGAAATTAAAAGATGCTTACTCCTTGGAAGGAAAGTTATGACCAACCTAGATAGCAAATTCAAAAGCAGACATTACTTTGCCAACAGAGGTCCGTCTAGTCAAGGCTGTGGTTTTTCCAGTAGTCACGTATGGATGTGAGAGTTGGACTGTGAAGAAAGCTGAGCGCTAAGGAATTGATGCTTTTGAACTATGGTGTTGGAGAAGACTCTTGAGCATCCCTTGGACTGCAAGGAGATCCAACTAGTTCATTCTGGAAGGAGATCAGTCCTGGGTGTTCATTGGAAGGACTGATGCTAAAACTGAAACTTCAGTATTTTGGCCACCTCATGCAAAGAGTTGACTCACTGGAAAAGGCTCTGATGCTGGGAGGGATTGAGGGCAGGAGGAAATGGGGATGACAGAGGATGAGATGGCCGGGATGATATTACCAACTCAATGGACGTGAGTCTGAGTGAACTCCGGGGAGTTAGTGATGGACAAGGAGGCCTGGCATGCTGCCATTCATGGAGTTGCAAAGCGTCGGAAACAACTGAGCAACTGAACTGAACTGAACTGAGACAGCATATTAACAAGCTGTGGTACATATACACAATGGAGTACTACTCAGCCCTTAAAAAGAATAAATTTGACTCAGTTCTAATGAGATGGATGAAATTGGAGCCGATTATACAGAGTGAAGTAAGCCAGAAAGAAAAACACCAATACAGTATACTGACATATATATATGGAATTTAGAAAGATAGTAATGATGACCCTGTATGTGAGACAACAAAAGAGACACAGAGGTATAGAACGGACTTTTGGACTCTGAGGGGAGAGGGAGAGGGTGGGTTGATTTGGGAGAATGGCATTGAAACATGTATACTCTCTTGTAAGAAACGAAGCGCCAGTCTATGTTCAATACAGGATACAGGATGCATGGGGCTGGTGCACAGGATGATTCAGGGAGATGATATGGGGTGGGAGGTGGGAGGGGCTTCAGCATTGGGAGATCGTGGACACCTGTGGCTGATTCATGTCAATGTATGGCAAAACAAATACAGTATTGTAATGTAGAATAAAGTATTAAAAAATAATAAAAAATAAAAGGTAAAAATAAAAAGCATAGACATTACTTTGCCAACAAAGGTCAGACTAGTCAAGGCTGAGACTTTTTCAGTAGTTCTGTATGGATGTGACAGTTGGACTGTAAAGAATGTTGAACATCAAAGAATTGATGCTTTTGAACTGTGGTGTTGGAGAAGACTCTTGAGAATCCCTTGGACTGCAAGGAGATCCAACCAATCCATCCTAAAGAAGATCAGCCCTGATTGTTCATTGGCGGGACTGATGTTGAACCTGAAACTCCAGTATTTTGGCCAGCTGATGTGAAGAGCTGACTCTTTGAAAAAGACCCTGATGCTGGGAAAGATTGAAGGCAGGAGGAGAAGGGGACCACAGAGTACGAGATAGTTAGATGGCATCACTGACTCAATGGACATGATTTTGGGTAACCTCTGGGAGTTGGTTATGTACAGGGAGGCCTTGTGTGCTGCAGTTCATGGGGTTGCAAAGAGTTGGACATGACTGAATGACTGAACTCAACTGAACTGAGCTTATTTTTGTGTAGGGAATTAAAGAATGATCTAATTTCACTTATTTACATGTCACTGCCCTGTTTTCCCAGCACCATTTGTTGAAGAAACTGTCTTTCCAACATTGTGTAGCCTTGCCTCCTTTGTCAGAGATTAATTGATTTAAAAGAAAAGATTTAATATACTTTCTTAGCAAAATAAAAGGAAGCACAGATTTACTTGCTTGAAAAAGAAAATCTCTAAGACAAGGTAAACAAAAACTTATAAGCAGTACTGGAAGACTGCAGAAGAGCACCAATTAAAATAGCTTCGACTATTGCAATTGATATTTTTGGAATATAATCTTCAATTATAGAGAGGAAAGGAGATTTTGCTCAGTTTTCTCACAACTCATAAACAGTAAGGTTGTCAATGAAACTATCAACCCAAAGTTTTTTATCTCCATCATTTCATGTTGGGCCTTTATTTTCCTGCATGCCAATGATTGTTCTCTGATACAATTTAATATACTACCAAACGCTGCTTTGTACCAGATGCAGGTTCTCTGGGTACAGCAAGAGCAAAACTTACAAAGTCTCTGCCTTTAAGGATCCAACATTCTTGGCGGCAGAGGACAGACAAATAAGGTCTGGAAGTGATAACTGTCATGAATAAATTTAATCAGGAAAACACATGACAGTTGCAGTGCAAGTGTGTTCCTTTGGCTAGAACAGTCTGGGGAAGCCTCTGATGTCGACCTATGGGAAGGGAACTGAAATACAGGTAGAACATCTAGGAGTTAAAAGAAATCTACGGGAAGTGTTCCAGCCAGAGGGAACAGCAAGTGCAATGTCCTGAAGTGAATCAACCCTGTGTGTTGTAGGAACAGAGAGAAAGCCGAAAAGATGAGCCAAAATGGTGAGTATGTGGTTGGAGAAGAGGTAGGCAGGAGAATATACAATATACACAAACAGATACTTTTCCATCTGAGATCACATCGCTTAGGAAGGAGGGTGTACAAATCTCTAAAGAGGTCACAAATGACAGGTTGAAGCAGACTTTCAATCACAGCTCTACAAGGACGCCTTTACTCCAAGGTTAGGGCCAAGTTAGACAACCACAGGGGATGAACTGGTCCCGCCTTGAAAAGACCAACCCTTGCACAGGAGTATGGGCAGATCATGGAGGGGCCAACCTCGGCTGCCCCAGGTGGCCTGGCCCTCCGCTAAGTCGTGAATACCAGCAGGTAGTATACTGACCACGCCTGCAGCCACAGCTGATTGTCAGTCCCAGTGAGGGGGAGAAAGGAGGGGACCAGAAGGGGTCGCTGGTGCTGTGAGAAGTGGAAGGAATGGTAGGCGGGGACCCACCTGAAATCTCCACGTGCTGGTGCTGCTGTGGGACTTACTGAAGTGCCCAGGTGGTAGTAGGGTACAGAGACGGGCCACAATTTCAGCACCTCCCCAAGTGGAGTGGCCTGAGGCATTGGCTCCGTGCAAAAAGTGACCAGGTGCTCTTGGTACATAGTAGGGGCCAGATTGGGGGCAGGGAGTGGAATCGACGAGGATACTCTGGGACAATAGGCTGTGAAATGCAGATTTGGAACCTAGTAGTGAGAGGGATAGTGATAATTCTTTCAATTTTTGGTAGAGTTAACTACAGAAACCACCTGGTAGTAGAATTTTTTGTTAAGAGGTTTCTGATTACTGATTCATTCTCCTTACTATTAATGATCATTTTGGTTTTTCTGTTTCTTCCTGATAAAATCTGGATAGTGTGTACGTTTTTAAGAATTTTCCATTTCTTCTGGGTTGTCTAGTTCCTTGGTGTAAAGTTATTCACAGTAGCTTCTTTGAGATATCAGTTTTGATAGCTCATCTTTTATTCATTGTTATTTTGGGCTCTCTTTGTTTCCTTTATTAGTTCAAGGTTTGTGGGTTGTTTTTTTTTTTATTTCTTCAAAGGCAAACTCTTTGGTTAATTTTTTTGTTTTCCTGTTCTCTATTACATTTCTTAATATTTTTATCTAATCTTTATTATTTTCTTTCTTCTGCTACATTTGGGCTTTCTTTTATTTTAGTTCATTACTGTGTACAGTTAGACTATTTTTATATCTGTTTTCTTGGTGTATGTGTTTATAGCTATACATTTTCCTATTAGAACTGCTTTTACTTTATCCTATAAATTTTGGATTGTTTTGTTTCCATTTTTATTTGTCTCAAGATACTTTTCAAATATTCCCTTTACTTTCTTCCTTAACCCACTGCTTGTTCAGAAGATGTGTTGTTCAATTTCCACATACACAGGAGTTTTTGTTTTCCTCTGTAATTGATCTCTAGCTTCATACTGCTGACTTTAAAAAAAATGTACAGTGTGAGAGTTGTGAGGTAAATTTTATTTGGGGCAAAATGAGGACTTCAGCCTGGGAGCCAGATTGCTCTGAGAAACTGCTCCAAAGAGGTAGGAGGAAAGGACAGTATATATGTGATTTTGGTGAAGGGAGAGTACATGCAACCAAGCACATTTTTTTTTCCCCCCAGGTTTGTGTTAGTCTCATGAAGTTTTCTGCTAGCTATGAGGAACTGTCATCATCATGAAGGATTTTAGTGCTTTTCTAAATATGAGGAGATACAAGAATTGGGCTCATAAAATCTGTTCCTGAAAATATCCAACTATCAAGACCTGTCTTGTCAGTTTTTCCCATGAGCACAAAGTACCTCATTTCTGCTGGTCCACTCTGAACTCCTTCCATGGGTGTTGAAAATCCGCAGCTGCAGCAGCACATGATAAGCAAAGCACACTGTTTTAAACTTCACTTTAATAGCATTCCTAGACTTTATACCTTTTCTTCTCCTCCCAAGTAGTTTTTAGATCACTAATGTTACAATTTACATAGATTTTTATAAGGTTTGTCATTTAACCAATTTATTATAGTTATGGCAAATTTTAATCCTTTTACATTTTAAACTAGAGTAGGGAATGAATAATGTACCATTATCATATTAGGGAGTCTGACTTTGAATATATATGTGTTATATACATATATATATATATATATATATATATATATATCCCACTACCTGTGAGTTTTACATTTATTTCATATGTTTTTACTATGTTAATTAACATCTTTTTACTTCCACTTGAAGAATTTCTTCAGCATTTCTTGTACAACAGGTCCAGTGGTGAGGAATTCCCTCAGTTTTTGTTTGTTAAAATATTAGTTTTTCCTTAGTTTCTGGAAAGCATCTTTGGAGGGCATTGTACTCTTCATTGACTTTTTTCATTTAATATTGTGATTATGGGAAGAGCCACGTGCAAAGCTCCCCACTCAAGTATTGTTAAGCCAAGCAGCTTCTCAGGTGCTTAGGCCAAGCTTCCTTGTTGGTAGAAGCCAGGAGTTACACTGAGCATGGCTATGAATTAGGTTCCCTGCCTAAGCAAAGCAGCAAAATCAGTTACAAAGCCAGCAAAACTGGAGTCCTGAATCAAATAGAATTGTATGTCAAGTTTCCTAGCCAAACAACAACTGTGTCCTGGCTCTGCAGTTGTACACGACTATTAGCAAGGCTCTCTGCTCAAGTGCTGCTGGGTTAAGCAGCTTCCTGAATGTTTAGACCAGGTTTCCTGGTTGGGAAGTGCCAACAGCTATACTCAGTAATAGGCAGGGTTATAAATTAGCTCTTCTGCCTGGGGAGAGAAAGAGAATCGGTTCTAATAATGAGAAGGTGCTTTGACTTGAAGGTGGCATTGGCTTTGCTTGGGACACAGGCAACCCCTCTGGATAGGCTCTCTGCTCGAGTGCTGCTTCGTTAAGCAGCAGCCCAGGTGCTGTGAACAGGCTATCATATCAGGAGCCACACTCAGCAGTGGTGAGTATTATAAATTAGCTCACTTGCCTGTGAAGAGTGTCAGGCTCAAATACCAGCAAAACTCTTAGTTTGGTATCCAAGGCCTGTGGCCTGCTGAGTTCCCTGGTTAGACTGCACTACCATCTTGGCTCTGTAGATGTTCCAGTATTTCACCTGGGCACTGTGACATGTAGCAACTCAGTTTGCTATGTCTTTAATTTCTTTTATCAATGCTTTATAGTTTTCAGTATACAACTCTTTTGCCTCTTCGGTTAAGTTTATTCTTAGTTTAAATGTTTTTATGTTTTTGTGAGTGTCACTTTAAAAAAATGTTAAATTAGTTTCCTTTTAAGATTTTTTGTTGTTATTACTGTATACAAACACAGCTAATTTTTGTACATTGTTTTATAACCTGCATCTTTACTGAGTTCCTGTATTAGTTCTAATAGTTTTGGTTTTGGTGTGTATATATGTGCATGCACACACATGTAGTCTTTAGGGTTTTCTACTCCAATACTTTGGCCACCTGATGCAAAGAACTGACTCATTGGAAAAGACCCTGATGCTGGGAAAGATTGAAGGCAGGAGGTGAAGGGGAAGACAGAGAATGAGATGGTTGGATGGCATCACCGACTCTATGGACATGAGTGTGAGTAAGCTCTGGGAATTGGTGATGGACAGGGAAGCCTGGCGTGCTGCGGTCCATGAGGTTGCAGAGAGTTGGACATGACTGAGCTACTGAACTGAACTGATGTATGCAATCATGACATCATGATTCAGTGTAGATATTGAATAGAAGTGGTGACAGTAGGTACCCTTGAGTAGCTTTTGATCTTAGAGGAAAAGCTTTCACTTTTCTTTGTTGCATCTGATGTCAGTTGTGCACTTTTTATATCTGTCTTTTATCATATTGAGTTCATTTACTTTTATTCCTAGTTTGTTGAATGCTCTTATCATGAAATAGTTTTAATTTTGTCAAATTCTTTTTGTGAAGTTAGTGGTAAAGAACCTGCTTGCCAATGCAAGAGACTTAAGAGGCACAGGTTAGATCCCTGAGTAAGGAGGAGGGCATGTCAACCGACTCCAGTATTCTTGCCTGGAGAATCCCATGGACACAGGAGCCTGGCAGGCTATAGTCCATAGGGTTGCAAAGAGTCAGACATGACTGAAGCTACTTAGCAGAAAAGAGCAGAACTGAACTGAACTGAGATTATTATGTAATTTTATCCTTTGTATTTTATTGGAATGTATCACATGAATTGATTTGCATATGTTGAACCAACATACAGTTTACCAAGACTGAGTCATAAATTAATAGAAAAGCTGAATTGGCTTTTAAAGAGTGAGGAGATTAAATTAGTGATTAATAACCTCCCAACAAAGAAAAGTCCAGATCTACATGGTTTCCCAGGTGGCTCAGTGGTAAAGAATCCACTTGCCAATGCAGGAGACACAGGAAACACAGGTTCAATCTCCGGGTTAGGAAGATTTCCTGGAAGAGGAAATGACAACCCATTTCAGTATTCTTACCTAGATAATCCCGTGGATGGAGGAGCCTGATGGGCACAGTCCACGGGGTCGTAAGAGTCAGACATGACTGAGTGACTAAGCACACATACACATGGTTTCATTGATTAATTCTACCATTTAATGAAGAGTTAACTCTAACACTTCTTTAATCTTTCAAAAATTGAAGAGGAAGGAATACTTTCAAACTAATTTGATAAGAATAGCATTATTTCATTACCAAATCCACAGGCTCTACAAGAAGAGAAAACCGCAAGCCAGTATTTCTTATTATCATAGAAGCAAAAATCATCATGAAATACTAGACAAACCAAATTCAACAGCACATGGCAAAGGTTTATAAACCATAAACAAGTGGGATTTTCCCTGGAATGCAAGTATGATTTCACAGACTCTCTGAGACAGGTAAAACAGGCACTTCAGCAGTTCTTCAAAAAGTCTGAACATTGGACATGTTTTAGTCTTTTCTTTCTCTGCTCAGGGCGAAGCTAGAGGCTATGAATTTTCTCAGTTATGTTGCATTGAGTCAGGTTTTAGGCTCTTGCAGTGTGTACTAGTTCAACCCATTTTCTCTGTGTTCAGTGTTCCCCAGGAATTTAAAGTATGCCAGGTCTCAACAGCACTATGAGACAGTTGATACCCAAGCCAGCCCTTTAGGCATCCCTGCCAAAAAAGTCAGAACATTGAAAAGACCCTTTAACTCTTTTTTTTTCTCAAAGGAAAAGCTTGGATTTCAAGGTTTTGCTCACTTGATTCATAATAAGAGGGACTGGCTATGACCCATGAGTGTATACTAGTTTAAACTTTCACTTTTTGTTTTCATTGGCTCCCAACCTAGGTCCTCTCTTTCAGTGCTCAGGTGCAGGAAAGACAGAAACCAGTCCCTCGGGAAGCCTCCTGGAAAATAAGAATATTAGACATATGGTCCAGTCTTCTTCTAGCCCCAGGGAGAAGTTGAGAGCTTGAATTTTCCTTCCAATGGTGTGGCACTATGTCATAAGGAAGGATTATGGTGAAAAAGTGCCACGTAGTTTTGATGCAGCTGATTTGATAATCATGTTGGATACAAGGGCCTTTCATCCAGTGTCTGGATTTATCACAAAGGGTGTCACAAAGGAATTTGTGTGTCTGTGGCGAGGAAGAACAGTCCAGGGCCTCCTATTCTGCCATCTTGCTGATGGTACTCTGGTCTTTAGTTTTCTAACGTGTGATTATGATGCATCTAAGTGTGGAGAGCTTTATCTTATTAGGGGTCCATTCAGTTCTTTCATCTGTAGTAGTACATCTTTCAAACTTAGAAAAATATCAGCCACCATTATTTTATAAACTTTTCAGCCCCAGCACTTTCTTCTATTCTTCTGGTACTCTGACGTCATAAATGTTAGAGCCTACCCATTAAGTTGTTATTTTTGCTTATTAAATTTTTCAGGTCTATAGCTCATTTTTTTAAGTTCTCCATTTGGGAGAGATATTTTCTACAGTTTTGTTTCAAGATTGCAATTGCTTGCTGAACTGTTTTTATGACTGCTGCTTTAAAATCTCTTTCAGATATCCAACATCTCCATTATCTCAGTATTGGTGTCTACTGAATGTATTTTTTCATTCAGTTGTGAGAAAACTGAATCTTGGTGTGTTCAGTAACTTTTTCTCTATTCTAGATATTTTGGGTATTATGAGAATCCATATCTTACTTAATATATTTTTTAAGCAGTCATTTTTCCTGTTGAAAAGTAATGCACAGTTCCATGTAGATTTGTATGTTCAGCTCCTTTCTGGGTTCTCCTGACAATATCTCAGCAAATGGAAACTGCTGGCTCACACTGCCTTGCTAAAGATGACTGGGTTTCTGTTCAGTTCAGTTGCTCAGTCATGTCCGACTCTTTGCGACCCCATGGACTGCAGTACGCCAGGCTTCCTGTCCGTCTCCAACTCCCTGAAGCTTACTCAAACTCATGCCATTGCATTGGTGATGGATGGGTTTAGAGTTTGTCAATCCTCCTGCCCTGTTTATACCTGCCAATGAAAATAGAGCACTGACTTGAATTGCCTTATTGCCTCCAAGTGGGGAGGCCCATTGACATCAGGGAATTGGGAAGCAGAAGACAAATTATTATCACCTTATTGCTATAGGGTGGGGTCATTAGCTCAGCTCCTCATTGGGCACCAAGGATCTCAGTAGGTGGGAGGGAAACATAGAACTCATTAGCCTTACCTCTCACCACTTTATTTTACCTCTTTGATGCTAAATGAAGGTGGAGATGCAACTCCCTGTTGAACTCTAATCACACCTAAGTGTGAAGGATAACTAGATTGCCAACTAGCCCTACTTTGTGTCACCTTATTTAGTCTCTGTTCCTGGATGAGGGTGGCAGTTATACTCCTTACTAGGCCTTACTCTCACCCAGGAATGGGGAGTGGATTGCTGATTAGACCTGATACACACCATCTTGTTCAGTCTTGCTGCTGCTGGTGATAGATGTTCCAGCTCCCACAGGGCCCTCATCTAGGGTAAAATGTGGTAGTGGAAATGATGTGCTTATTAACCCTGACTCAAACCATTTCTCTCCTCTCATTGCTGCAGGTTGTGTGGGAAGCTCTGTTCTCTGCTGCATCTAGTTATTCAGGGAAGGGGAGGAATATAGTACCACATAGACTGTTCCATACCATCTTAAGTCTTCCTTCTGTTGAACAGGGGTAGGAACTCGGATCACTGCTGAACCCCACTATACTGCCATTCAGGCCAGGGAATTAGGGCCCTGTCTGCTTTCTCTGGATTGAGAATGGAATATTACCTCCCTGCTCAACCTATCTAAATCATTATGACAGTGGAATTAGTATACTGCTCCCTGATTCTGCTACATAGGCGGGTTGAAGATAAGTTACCTGCTTGGCCCCACAAATAGCATTCATTGGGTGCTAATTCTTAAGCCAGAGTTCCTGCTGCCACTATTCCATGTCTATTAGATCCAGGTGAGTATCAGGGAACCTAGAAGATATGCACCCAGAGGATGTCAATGTCCCATTTAGAAGAATGCAATTATGGTTCAAGTGCATGACTTTTTTGGCATATTTGAGTTTATTATCTGTGGACATGTGCTGAGAACTCCCTCCTCTCAGATTTTCAGGCAACCAGCCCACATTTTACCGGTAGAGATTCTCCCAATACAGATACTGAAACCATCCCAGCCACAATCAAACTAAAACTGAGAATTAGTGGGATCTATTTCAGCAGCACATACATTTAAAAATAATGCTATCAAAAATGGCAAGTGCTTCAGCACTAATAAACCACTAACCAGCACTAAGGCACAATGATGATTGTGACACCACTGCCACCTAGTGGCTAGTGTCAACATACCAAAATGACAGTTCAGTCACTCAATCCTGTCCAACTCTCTGTGACCCCATGGACACCAGGCCTCCCTGTCCATCACCAACGCCTGGAGCTTGCTCAAACTCATGTCCATTGAGTCGGTGATACCATCCAACCATCTCATCCTTTCTCATCCCCTTCTCCTCCCGCCTTCAATCTTTCCCAGCATCAGGCTCTTTTCCAATGAGTCAGTTCTTTGCATCAGGTGGCCAAAGTATTGGAGCTTCAGCTTCAGCATCAGTACCTCCAATGAATATTCAGGACTGATTTCCTTTAGGATTGACTGATTTGATATCCTTGCAGTCCAAGGGACTCTCAAGAGGCTTCTCCAACACCACAGTTCAAAAGCACAAATTCTTTGGTGCTCAGCTTTCTTATGGTCCAACTCTCACATTCATACATGACCACTGGAAAAACCATAGCTTTGACTAGATGGACCTTTGTCAGCAAAGTAATAGCTCTGCTTTTAAATATACTGTTTAACTCTCTGACATAAACCACGGCAGGATCCTCTATGAGCCCCTCCTAGAGTAATGGAAATAAAAGCCAAAAAATAAACAAATGGGGGTCCTAAGATGGCGGAGGAATAGGACAGATGCTGGGAGCCAGCGTAAGGAATCCTGCCCATGGCAAAGGTCATGAGGAAGGAAGCCTGACAAAATGCAAGGGCGTGATCAGGATTCAGGGGTTCCCGCTGGAATTTCCTGAGCATCCACCCTCAAAAACCAGAGTCTGCCTGCTTTACTGTGTTATGCTTTCCACCTACTCTTCTGACATTAACAGGGGGTTGTCCCCCCACCACTTTTTCTGGAAAAAGTTAATTTAGAGCTTTTAGATAATAAATCTCCTGGGTATAATAAGAGTGTTTTAATCCAAAACCCCTCTGATGGCTTTCTAACCTGCCTGCCAGACTCTTATAGCTGCACATGTGATTGTTTGTGGCCTCCCAATCGTGAGGAGGCACAGGAAGCTTAAAACATCCTGGGAATGTAGGGGCTTCCGAGGACTCAAAATCATTAGAATAGAACTGATTAAAGGTTTCATTTGTTGAGCCAATACTTGCTGCTAAATTTTCATATCTTTTGTTTGTAGATATAGTTCGTATATCAAAAAACAGGTAGTAGACCTGGTATTAGCAACATTAGATCTTTGAGTTAAGTGTTTTCTTTGTTATAACCCACTGTACCTTTGTTCTATAGGAATGTGACTTTATTTGGTACTTTGAGGGTGATGCAGAGTAAAGAAAAAAACACTTCTAGGGAAAAAGAGTTTTCTGGTTGATAGACAATTATCTAGGAAGAGAGCCATAAAAATGTTAACAGGTCTCTTGGCCAGAAGATAATGTAAATCATCTGAAATCTTTTGTATACGGGAAGGTATGCAAAAAGAAAGCCTGGTCTCAATGAGGGTCAGGACTGCTGCCCCTGCATAACTCTGCATATTCCATTATTTCTTTATGTACAACTTGGGGTATATAAGCTGATTTTGAAAATAAAGTCTTGAGTCTTGCACCGATACTGGGCTCCCCCATGTCATTCTTTTCTCCCTTTTTCAGCTGAATTCCCATCTGGATCATGGAGGCTCACCAAGTCTACTTACTTGTCCTGGCTTCTAAGATCCACGCGAGAGGGAGCCCAAAGCGGGACACCCTCCACTATTCAAGAGGGCACCGGTGGCCTAACTTAGATGGTGCAAACCTCTTGTCTCAAAGTTTTATTAGTTTTCCATGTAAACCAAGTTATTCAGCATCTTTTCTCCACTAATTTTCCCACTACACTATTCTTTCCTAATCTCTTTATATTTCTAATTAAATAGTCCTTTCCCAGATTCTGACTCCATCCCCACTTCAAATTCCCTGGATCCACCGGGTCTGGACCCTGGCAGATGGGAAGACCACTTTCTCCCACACAAATTCATCAAAACAACATTTAAACGCTGAGTAGATTCCACAAAACAACTTCTGAATGCCGGCAAAGGACATCAGGCACCCAGAAAAGCAGCCCATTGTCTTTGAAAGGAGGCAGGAAAAATATAAGACAGAAAAAGACATAAAAGAGGTAGGGACAGAGCTCCATCCTGGGAAGGGCGTCTTAAAGAGGTTTCCAAACACCAGGAAACACTCTCACTGCCGAGTCTGTGGCAAGCCTTGGAAGCACAGAGGGCAACATAACAGGGAGGAAAAATAAATAAATAATCAAACCCCACAGATTATGTGCCCAATGGTAAATCTCCCAGCAGAGAAGCATCGCAGACGTTTGCACCCGCCACTAGCAAGTGGAGGCTGGGCAGGGAGGCACGGGGCTGCATTGCTAAGAGTAAGGATCTGGCCTGAATGCCCTGAGGGCAATCTGAGTGAACTAACTTGGGCTAGCAAACCAGACTGTGGGGATAGCTACCATGCGAAAAGCCCTAAGACACCACCAGGCCTGCACACAGAACAAAGGACTGAACAGAACTAGCTGGCTGCAGACCATCCCCCTCTGGTGGACAGGCAGCCAGAGCCAAAAGGGGGCAATCGCAGCCCCAGGGAGACATTTTCTACCAAACTGCAAGCAGGTTTCTTTGCTAACTAACACTTCTTGGGGTTCTGGACAGTCAACATCCACCTGAGAAGGAGTGCTGGTTGTACACCCAGAAAACCGAGTGGCAGGGATGGGGGAGGCAATAAGTTGCAGTGACTGCACTCTGCCAAACACCTCATCACCTGAGCTTCTTGGACCTGGGAAAGGGACAAAATGCAGGCCCAACTGAGTCTGCACCTCTGAGGACTACCCAAGTGCCTGAACCTGAGCGGCTTAGACCTGGGAGGTGCACGCAGCCCAGGGCCAGCCTCGGACAGTTCCTGGCAGAGCAAACTGGAGCCCTAAAACAATGTGGGCAGGAGGGCACATGCACCATGAGCGGGGCAAGCCCAGTGTGGCTGAGGCACTGCGAGCACATGCCAGTGTTGTTTGCAGCATCCCTCCCTCCCCATAGCGCGATTGAACAAGTGAGCCTAAAAAAGTGTCCACCACCACCCCCTTTGCGTCAGGGCAGAAATCAGACACTGAAGAGACCAGCAAACAGAAGAAGCTAAAATAGAGGGAACTGCCTTGGAAGTGACAGGTGCAATAGATTAAAACCCTGTCATTAGTACAGACTAAATAGGAAGGGGGGCCTATAGATCTTGAGAAATATAAGCCAGACCAAGGAACTATCTGAAAATGAACTGACCTCACACTGCCCACAACACCACCAGAGAAAGTCCTAGATATATTTTTGCTATTTTTATGATCATTCTTTTTAAAAAAAAATTTTAAGTACTCTATAACTCCTTTAATTTTCACTTTTATAACCTACTATTACATTGCAAAAGAAGACCCTATATTTTAAAGGAAACTACATATATATTTAATAATTTTTGTGACTTTGTTTTTTTTTCTTTTTTTCTTCTTTTCTTTAATATTGTGAATATCCAAACACTAGATTTTTAATCTTTACTTTTGTATTTTTATCATTTTTGTACCTTTAAGAACACAATTTTCAGTACCCATTTTTACATGGGAGAGATTACTGGCTTGAGTGCTCTCTCCCCCTTTGGACACTCCTTTTGTTCCACCAGGTTGCCTTTGTCTCCCTCCCTCACCCTTCTCTTCTCTACCCAACTCTGTGAATCTCTGTGAGTTCCAGATGGTGGAGAACACTTAGGGAACTAATTACTGGCTGGATCTGTCTTTCTCCTTTGATTCCCCACTTTTATCCTCCTGGCCACCTCTGTCTCCTTCCTTCCTCTTCTCTTCTCTGTATAACTCCATGAACACCTCTGAGCAGTCCAGCTGTGGAGTGCACATAGGAAGTGATTACTGGCTAGCTTGCTCTCTCCTCTTTTGATTCCACCTCATCTCATTCGGGTCACCACTAACTCCCTCCTCCCTCTTCTCTTCTCCTTGTAACTCTGTGAACCTCTCCGGATGTCCCTCACTGTGGAGAAACTTTTCATCTTTAACCTAGATGTTTTATCAATGGTGCTGTATAGATGGAAAAGTCTTGAGACTACTGTAAAAATAAGACTGAAAACCAGAAGCAGGAGGCTTAAGTCCAAATCCTGAGAACACTAGAGAACTCCTGACTCCAGGGGACCATTAATCAACAGGAGCTCATCAAATGCCTCCATACGTACACTGAAACCAAGCACCACCTAAAAGCCAACAAGTTCTAGAGCAAGACATACCACACAAATTCTCCAGCAACTTAGGAACACAGCCCTGAGCTCCAATATAAAGGCTGCTCAAAGTTAGTCAAAAATCACTGACATCTCATAACTCATTACTGAACACTTCATTGCACTCCACAGAGAAGAAATACAACTCCACCCACCAAAACACTGACACAAGTTCCCTAACCAAGAAACCTTGACAAGCCAATTGTACAACTCCACCCACAACGAGGAAACTCCACAATAAAGAGAATTCCACAAACTGCCAGAATACAGAAAGGCCACCCCAAATTCAGAAATATAAACAAGAAGATGAGACAGAAGAATAACCAGCAGGTAAAGGAACAGGATAAATGCCCACCAAACCAAACAATATAGGAAGAGACAGGGAATCTAATCTGATAAAGAATTTCGAATAATGATAGTAAAAATGATTCCAAAATTTTGCAATCAAAATGGAATAACAGATAAATACCCTGAGACAAGGATTGAGAAGATGCAAAAAAGGTTTAACAAGGACCTAGAAGAAATTTAAAAAAAAAAAAAGAGTCACTATATAATGAAAAATGCAGTAAATGAGATCAAAAACACTCCAGAGGCAACAAATAGTAGAATAAGAGAGGCAGAAGATAGGATTAGTGAAGTAGAAAAATAGAATGGTAGAAATAAATGAATCAGAGAGAAAAAAGAAAAACTAATTAAAAGAAATGAGGGCAATCTCAGAGACATCCAGGAAAATATTAAACACTCCAACGTTCGAATAATAGAGTCCCAGAAATTGAAGACAAAAAGAAAGATCATGAGAAAATACTTGAGGTGATAAGGTTGAAAACTTCCCTAAAATGGGAAGGAAATAATCACCCAGTTCCAAGAAACCCAGAGAGTCCCAAACAGAATAAACCCAAGGTGAAACACCCCAAGACACATATCAACCAAATTAACAAAGATCAAAGACAAAGAACAAATAGTAAAAGCAGCAAGGAAAAAAACAACAAATAGCACCCAAGAGGATTCCCAAAAGAATAGTGCTGATCTTTCAGTAGAAACTCTTCAGGCCAGGAGGGGAATGGCAAGACATACTTAAAGTGATGAAAGAAAATAACCTACAGCCCAGATTACTGTACCCAGCAAGGATCTCATTCAAATATGAAGGAGAAATCAAAAGCTTTACAGATAAGCAAAAAGCTGAGCGTATTCAACACCACCAAACCAGCTCTCTAACAAATCCTAAAGGATATTCTCTAGACAGGAAACACAAAGGGATGTATAAACTCAAACCCAAAATAATAAAGTAAATGGCAACGGGATTATACTTATCAATAATTACCTTAAACGTAATGGGTTGAATGCCCCAACCAAAAGTCAAAGACTGGCTGATGGATACGAAAACAAGACCCCTATATATGTTGTCTACAAGAGACCCACCTCAAAACAGGGGACACATACAGACTTAAAGTGAAGGGCTGGAAAAAGATATTCCATGCAAATAGAGAACCAAAAGAAAGCAGGAGTACCAATACTCATATCAGATGAAATAGATTTTTAAAACAGAGGCTGTGAAAAGAGACACAAAGAAGGGCACTACATAGTGATCAAAGGCTCAATCCAAGAAGAATATATAACAATTATAAATATATACGCACCCAACATAGAGCACCACAATATGCAAGACAAATGCTAACAAGTATGATAGGGGACACGAACAATAACACAATAATAGTAGGGGAGACTTTAATACCCCACTCACACCTATGGAGAGATCAACTAAACAGAGAAAATTAACAAGGAAACACAAGCTTTTAAATGATACAATGGACCAGTTAGACCTAATTGACATCTATAGGATATTTCACCCCAAAACAATGAATTTCACCTTTTTCTCAAGTGCACACGGAACTTTTGCAAGATAGATCACACCCCTGGACCATAAATCTAGCCTTGGTAAATTCAAACAAATTGAAATAATTCCAAGCATCTTTTCTGACCATAATGTGGTAAGATTAGATCTCAATTACAGAAGAAAAACTCTTAAAAGTTCCCACATATGGAGGCTGAACAACACGCTGCTGAATAACCAACAAATAACAGAAGAAATAAAAAAGAAATCAAAATATGCATAGAAACGAATGAAAATGAAAACACAACAACTCAAAACCTGTGGGACACTGTAAAAGCAGTGCTAAGGGAAAGCTCATAGCAATATAGGCATACCTCAAGAAACAAGAAAAAAGCCAAATAAATAACTTAACTCTACCCCCAAAGCAACTAGAAAAGGGAAGAAATGGAGAGCCCCAGGGTTAGTGGAAGGAAAGCAATCTTAAAAATTAGGCAGAAATAAATGCAAAAGAAACACGAGAGACCATAGCAAAAATCAACAAAGCCAAAAGCTAGTTCTTTGAAAAGATATATAAAATTGACAAACCATTAGCCAGACTCATCAAGAAACAAAGGGAGAAAAATCAAATCAGTAAAATTAGAAATGAAAATGGAGCAACCACAACAGACAACACAGAAATACAAAGGATCATAAGAGACTACTATCAGCAATTATATGCCAATAAAATGGACAACGTGGAAGAAATAGACAGATCCTTAGCAAAGTACAACTTTCCAAAACCGAACCAGGAAGAAATAGAAAATCCTAAACAGACCCATCACAGGCACGGAAATTGAAACTGTAGTCAGAAATCTTCCAGCAAACAAAAGCCCGGGTCCAGACAGCTTCACAGCTGCATTCTACCAAAAGTTTAGAGAAGAGCTAGCACTTATCCTACTCAAACCCTTCCAGAAAATTGCAGAGGAAGATAAACTTCCAAACTCATTCTATGAGGCCACCATCACCCTAATACCAAAACCTGACAAAGATGGCAAACAAAAAAAATACAGGCCAATATCACTGATGAACATAGATGCAAAAATCCTTAACAAAATTATAGCAATCAGAATCCAACAACACATTAAAAGATCATACACCATGACCAAGTGGGCTTCATCCCAGGGATGCAAGGATTCTTCAATATCCACAAATCAATCAATGTAATACACCACACTAACAGATTGAAAAATAAAAGCCATATGATTATCTCAGTAGATGCAGAGAAAGCCTTTGACAAAGTTCAACACCCATTTATGATTTAAAAAAGTCTCCAGAAAGCAGGAATAGAAGGAACATACCTCAACATAATAAAAGCTATATATGACAAACCCACAGCAAACATCATCTTCAATGGTGAAACATTGAAAGCATTTCCCCCAAAGTCAGGGAACAAGACAAGCTTGCCCACTTTCACCACTACTATTCAACATAGTTTTGGAAGTTTTAGCCACAGCAATCAGAGCAGAAAAAGAAATAAAAGGAATCCAAATTGGAAAAGAAGTAAAACTCTCACTGTTTGCGGATGACATGATCGTCTACGTAGAAAACCCTAAAGACTCCATCAGAAAAGTACTAGAGCTAATCAATGAATATAGTTGCAAGATAAGAAAACAACAGACAGAAATCCCTTGCATTCCTATATGCTAATAATGAGAAAATAGAAAGAGAAATTAAGGAAACAATTCCATTCACCATTGCAATGAAAAGAATAAAATACTTAGGAATATATCTACCTAAAGAAACTAAAGACCTATATATAGAACAGTGGTGAAAGAAATCAAAGAGGACAATAATAGATGGAGAAATATACCATGTTCATGGATCAGAAGAATCAATATAAGCGAAGATGAGTATACTACCCAAAGCAATCTATAGATTCAATGCAGTCCCTATCAAGCTACCAGTGGTATTTTTCACAGAGCTAGAACAAATAATTTCACAATTTGTATGGAAATACCAAAAACCTCTAATAGCCAAAGCAATCTTGTGAAAGAAGAATGGAACTGAAGGAATCAGCCTGCCTGACTTCAGGCTTTGCTAAAAGCCACAGTCATCAAGACAGTATGGTACTGGCACAAAGACAGAAACATAGATCAATGGAACAAAACAGAAAGCCCAGAGATAAATCTACGCACCTATGGACACCTTATCTTTGACAAAGGGGCAAGAATATACAATGGAAAAAGACAATCTCTTCAACAGGTGATGCTTGGGAAAATGGTCAACTTCGTGTAAAGAATGAAACTAGAACACTTTCTAACACCATACACAAAAAATAAACTCAAAATGGATTAAAGATCTAAACGCAAGACCAGAAACTATAAAACTCCTAGAAAAGAACATAGAGCAATACACTCCCAGACATAAACTACACCAGGATCCCCTATGACCCACCTCCCAGCATATTGGAAATAAAAGCAGAAATAAACAAATGGGACCTAATTAAAGGTAAAAGCTTCTGCACAACAAAGGAAACTATAAGCAGGTGAAAAGACAGCCTTCGGAATGGGAGAAAAATAATAGCAAATGTCAACTGGCAAACAACTAATCTCAAAAAATATACAAGCAACTCCTGCAGCTCAATTCCAGAAAAATAAATGACCCAATCAAAAAATAGGCCAAAGAGCTAAATAAACACTTATGAAAAAAGAGCATACTGATGGCTAACAAACATAAAAGTTGCTCAACATCACTCATTATCAGAGAAATGCAAATCAAAGCCACAAAGAGGTACCATTTCATCCCAGTCAGAATGACAATTCAAAAGTCTATAAGCAATAAATTCTGGAGAGGGTGTGGAAAAAAGGAAGCCTCGTACACTGTTGGTGGGAATGCAAACTAGTACAGTCTCTATGGAGAACAATGTAGAGATTCCTTAAAAATCTGGAAATAGAACTGCCTTATGACCCAACAGTCCCACTGCTGGGCATACACACTGAGGAAATCAGAATTGAAAGAGACACAGGTACCCTAATATTCATCACAGCACTGTTTATAATAGCCAGGACATGAAAGCAACCTACATGTCCATCAGTAGATGAATGGATAAGAAAGCTGTGGTACATATACACAATGGAGTATTACTCAGCCATTAGAAAGAATACATTTGAATCAGTTCTAATGAGGTGGATGAAACTGGAGCCTATTATACAGAGTGAGGTAAACCAGAAAGAAAAAAACACCAATACAGTATACTAACGCATATGTATGAAATTTAGAAAGATGGTAATGATAACCCTGTATGTGAGACAGTGAAAGAGACACAGATGTATAGAACAGTCTTTTTGGACTCTGTGGGAGAGAACGAGGGTCAGATGATTTGGGAGAAGGACATTGAAACATGGATAATATCATATGTGAAATGAATCACTTGTCCAGGTTTGATGCATGATACAGGATGCTCCAGGCTTGTGCACTGTGATGACCCAGAGGGTTGGTATGGGGAGGGGGGGGGGGGGGGGGTTCTGGATGGGGAACACGTGTACATCTGTGGTGGATTCATGTTGATGTATGGCAAAACCAATAGAATATTGTAAGTTAGCCCCCAATTAAAATAAATAAATTTATATTAAAAAAAACCTAATGGGACCTAATTAACTTTAAAAGCATTTGCACAACGAAGGGCAGTATAAGCAATGTGAAGAGACTAGCCTTCAGAATGGGAGAAAATAATAGCAAATGAAGCACTTGACAAAGAATTAATCTCAGAATATATACAAGCAACTCTTGCAGCTCAATTCCAGGAAAATAAACGACCCAATCAAAAATGGGCCCAAAGTACTAAAGGCAGGCATTTTCTCCAAAGAAGACATACGGATGGCTAACAAACACATTAAAAAGATGCTCAACATCACTCATTATCAGGAGAAATGCAAATCAAGACCACAATGAGGTACCATTTCATACTACTCAGAATGGCTGCTATCCAAAAGTCTACGTAATATCGCTGGAGAGGGTGTAGAGAAAAGGAGAGAACCACTATTACTGTTGGTGGGAATGCCAACTAGTACAGCCCTCATAGAAAATAGTGTAAGAGATTCTTAAAATTGGGTAAATCGAACTTGCCTTATGACCCAGTAATCCCACTGCTGGGCATACACACCAAGAACCAGAATCGAAGAGACAGGTACCCCAATGTTCATTGCAGCACTGTTTATAATAGCCAGACATGGAAGAAACCACAGGTGTCCATCAGCAGATGAATGGATAAGAAAGCTGGAAGGAAAGCAATCTTAAAAATTAGGGCAGAAATAAATGCAAAAGAAACACGAGAGACCATAGCAAAAATCAACAAAGCCAAAAGCTAGTTCTTTGAAAAGATATATAAAATTGACAAACCATTAGCCAGACTCATCAAGAAACAAAGGGAGAAAAATCAAATCAGTAAAATTAGAAATGAAAATGGAGCAACCACAACAGACAACACAGAAATACAAAGGATCATAAGAGACTACTATCAGCAATTATATGCCAATAAAATGGACAACGTGGAAGAAATAGACAGATCCTTAGCAAAGTACAACTTTCCAAAACCGAACCAGGAAGAAATAGAAAATCTAAACAGACCCATCACAGGCACGGAAATTGAAACTGTAGTCAGAAATCTTCCAGCAAACAAAAGCCCGGGTCCAGACAGCTTCACAGCTGAATTCTACCAAAAGTTTAGGAGAAGAGCTAGCACTTATCCTACTCAAACCCTTCCAGAAAATTGCAGAGGAAGATAAACTTCCAAACTCATTCTATGAGGCCACCATCACCCTAATACCAAAACCTGACAAAGATGGCAAACAAAAAGAAAACTACAGGCCAATATCACTGATGAACATAGATGCAAAAATCCTTAACAAAATTATAGCAATCAGAATCCAACAACACATTAAAAGATCATACACCATGACCAAGTGGGCTTCATCCCAGGGATGCAAGGATTCTTCAATATCCACAAATCAATCAATGTAATACACCACACTAACAGATTGAAAAATAAAAGCCATATGATTATCTCAGTAGATGCAGAGAAAGCCTTTGACAAAGTTCAACACCCATTTATGATTTAAAAAAAAGTCTCCAGAAAGCAGGAATAGAAGGAACATACCTCAACATAATAAAAGCTATATATGACAAACCCACAGCAAACATCATCTTCAATGGTGAAACATTGAAAGCATTTCCCCCAAAGTCAGGAACAAGACAAGCTTGCCCACTTTCACCACTACTATTCAACATAGTTTTGGAAGTTTTAGCCACAGCAATCAGAGCAGAAAAAGAAATAAAAGGAATCCAAATTGGAAAAGAAGTAAAACTCTCACTGTTTGCGGATGACATGATCGCCTACGTAGAAAACCCTAAAGACTCCATCAGAAAAGTACTAGAGCTAATCAATGAATATAGTTGCAAGATAAGAAAACAACAGACAGAAATCCCTTGCATTCCTATATGCTAATAATGAGAAAATAGAAAGAGAAATTAAGGAAACAATTCCATTCACCATTGCAATGAAAAGAATAAAATACTTAGGAATATATCTACCTAAAGAAACTAAAGACCTATATATAGAACAGTGGTGAAAGAAATCAAAGAGGACAATAATAGATGGAGAAATATACCATGTTCATGGATCAGAAGAATCAATATAGCGAAGATGAGTATACTACCCAAAGCAATCTATAGATTCAATGCAGTCCCTATCAAGCTACCAGTGGTATTTTTCACAGAGCTAGAACAAATAATTTCACAATTTGTATGGAAATACCAAAAACCTCTAATAGCCAAAGCAATCTTGTGAAAGAAGAATGGAACTGAAGGAATCAGCCTGCCTGACTTCAGGCTTTGCTACAAAGCCACAGTCATCAAGACAGTATGGTACTGGCACAAAGACAGAAACATAGATCAATGGAACAAAACAGAAAGCCCAGAGATAAATCTACGCACCTATGGACACCTTATCTTTGACAAAGGGGGCAAGAATATACAATGGAAAAAGACAATCTCTTCAACAGGTGATGCTTGGGAAAATGGTCAACTTCGTGTAAAAGAATGAAACTAGAACACTTTCTAACACCATACACAAAAAATAAACTCAAAATGGATTAAAGATCTAAACGCAAGACCAGAAACTATAAAACTCCTAGAAAAGAACATAGAGCAATACACTCCCCACATAAACTACACCAGGATCCCCTATGACCCACCTCCCAGCATATTGGAAATAAAAGCAGAAATAAACAAATGGGACCTAATTAAAGGTAAAAGCTTCTGCACAACAAAGGAAACTATAAGCAAGGTGAAAAGACAGCCTTCGGAATGGGAGAAAATAATAGCAAATGTCAACTGGCAAACAACTAATCTCAAAAATATACAAGCAACTCCTGCAGCTCAATTCCAGAAAAATAAATGACCCAATCAAAAAATAGGCCAAAGAGCTAAATAAACACTTATGAAAAAAGACATACTGATGGCTAACAAACATAAAAGTTGCTCAACATCACTCATTATCAGAGAAATGCAAATCAAAGCCACAAAGAGGTACCATTTCATCCCAGTCAGAATGACAATTCAAAAGTCTATAAGCAATAAATTCTGGAGAGGGTGTGGAAAAAGGAAGCCTCGTACACTGTTGGTGGGAATGCAAACTAGTACAGTCTCTATGGAGAACAATGTAGAGATTCCTTAAAAATCTGGAAATAGAACTGCCTTATGACCCAACAGTCCCACTGCTGGGCATACACACTGAGGAAATCAGAATTGAAAGAGACACAGGTACCCTAATATTCATCACAGCACTGTTTATAATAGCCAGGACATGAAAGCAACCTACATGTCCATCAGTAGATGAATGGATAAGAAAGCTGTGGTACATATACACAATGGAGTATTACTCAGCCATTAGAAAGAATACATTTGAATCAGTTCTAATGAGGTGGATGAAACTGGAGCCTATTATACAGAGTGAGGTAAACCAGAAAGAAAAACACCAATACAGTATACTAACGCATATGTATGAAATTTAGAAAGATGGTAATGATAACCCTGTATGTGAGACAGTGAAAGAGACACAGATGTATAGAACAGTCTTTTGGACTCTGTGGGAGAGAACGAGGTCAGATGATTTGGGAGAAGGACATTGAAACATGGATAATATCATATGTGAAATGAATCACTTGTCCAGGTTTGATGCATGATACAGGATGCTCCAGGCTTGTGCACTGTGATGACCCAGAGGGTTGGTATGGGGAGGGAGGTGGGTGGGGGGTTCTGGATGGGGAACACGTGTACATCTGTGGTGGATTCATGTTGATGTATGGCAAAACCAATAGAATGTTGTAATTAGCCCCAATTAAAATAAATAAATTTATATTAAAAAAATAGAAAGAATATGGTACCCAGCAAGACTCTGGTTCAGATTTGATGGAGAAATCAAAAGCTTTCCAGACAAGCAAGAGTTAACAGACTTCAGCACTACTAATCTATCTTTAGAATAAATGCTAAAGGAACTTCTCTAGGCAGGAAACACAAGAGAAGGAAAAGAGCTACAGAAAATAAACCTAAAACAATTAAAAAAATGGTAATAGGGTCATACATATTGATGATTAACTTAAATGTAAATGGATTAAATGCACCAATCAAAAAACATAGGTTGGCTGGGAGGATGAAAAACATGTGCATGTATGCACTTCCACTTACTGCATTACTCTGCTTGACTCCTCAAATTATAGGTAATTATTTTATTTTGTTAGGTTAATCATGTTCGCATTATGGCTTGCTGTTATAATTATCTCTTTTTCTGGATATTGATTGAGAAAACTGTTAAACATCTTTTACTATTGTGAAAAATAAATAAACTTATTGCAATAGAAAAAGGAAAAAAAAAATGGAAATTCTGAAAACTCTCATAGCCAAGAGAAGCTTTGTGTTGTGTTATCCTAGATGGAATCTTAGAAGAGAAGATATTAGGGAAAAAGTGAAAAATCTGAAGAAAGTATAGACTTTAGTTAATAATAATATACCAGTATTGGTTCATTAAGTGGGCAAATGTATCAAATGAATATAAGATATCAATAACAGGGAAAATTGGGTGAAGTGTATATAAGAACTCTTTATGATGTCTTTGTAATAATTCTATAAACCTAAAACTTTTTAAAATTTCGTTTATAAAAAATGAATTATTGATAAAAACAAATGAAATAGCAAGTAATCAAACCATTCCAACTTAACCACTGCTATCATTTTACTTTAATTTTCTTCTTATAGGTTTACTACCTAGAGATATACACGCTGTTGTTCAGTCACTAAGTCTTATCTGAGTCTTTGCAGCCCCATGGAGGATATAAACATAAGGTTTTATAAAAACAGAATCAAACTGTATGCATGGTTCTGTGTAAACTTTGAAGACTATATATATATATATATATATTTTTTTTTTTACACACACACACACACACACATATACACAGGTTTTATCTTGCTCTTGTTGTTCAGATGCCCAGTCGTGCCTGATTCTGTGACCCCATGGACTGCATCATGCCAGGCTGCCCTGTTCATCACCAACTCCTGGAGTTTACTCAGACTCATGTCCATTGAGTCAGTGATGCAATCCAACCATCTCATCCTATGTCATCCCATTCTCCTCCTGTCTTCAATCTTTCCCAGTATCAGGGTCTTTTCAAATAAGTCAGTTCTTCGCATCGGGTAGCAAAGTATTGGAGTTTCAGCTTCAGGATCAGTCCTTCCAATGAACATTCAAAACTGATTTCCTTTAGGAGGAAAATTGGATCTCCTTTTGGCTGGATCTTCTTGCAGTTCAAGGGAATCTCAAGAGTCTTCTCCAACACTACAGTTCAGAAGCATCAATTCTTTGGTGCTCAGCTTTCTTTAGAGCCCAACTCTCACATCTACATGACTACTGGAAAAAACCATAGCTTTGACTAGATGGACCTTTGTTGGCAAAGTAATGTCTCTGCATTTTAATATGCTATCTAGGTTGATCATGGCTTTTCTTCCAAGGAGCAAGCGGCTTTTAATTTCATGGCTGCAGTCACCATCTGCAGTGATTTTGGAACCCAAAAAAGTAGTCTCTCACTATTTTGACTGTTTCTCCCTTCTAATTACAATTAAGAGATGGGACCAGATGTCACGATCTTAGTTTTCTGAATGTTGAGTTTTAAGCCAACTTTTGCACCCTCTTCTTTCAGTTTCATCAAGAGGCTCTTTAATTCTTCTTCACTTTCTGCCATAAGGGTGGTGTCATCTGCATATCTGAGGTTATTGATATTTCTCCTGGCAATCTTGATTCCAGCTTGGGCTTCATCTAGTCCAGCATTTCTCTTGATTACTCTGCATATAAATTAAATAAGCAGGGTGACAGTATATAGCTTTTAGGTATTTCTTTCCCCAATTTTGAACCAGTCTTTTGTTCCATGTCCAGTTCTAACTGTTGCTTCTTTTTTTTTTTTTTGGCTTTTTTTTTTAACTGTTCTCATTTGTTTTTATTTCTTTTTTTATATACTTTATTCTACATTACAATACTATATTTGTTTTGCCATACATTGACATGAATCAGCCACAGGTGTCCATGATCTCTCAATGCCCAAGCCCCTTCCCACCTCTCACCCCACATCCTCTCCCTGAATCATCCCGTGCACCAGCCCCATGCATCCTGCATCCTGTATTTAACTGTTGCTTCTTGACTAGCATACAGATTTCTCAGGAAGCAGGTAAGGTGATCTTGTATTCCCTTCTGTTTAAGAATTCTCCACAGTATTTTGTGATCCACACAGTCAAAGGTTTTGACATAGTCAATAAAACAGAAATAGATGTTTTTCTGGAACTCTCTTCCTTTTGCCATGATCCAACGGATGTTAGTAATTTGATCTCTGGTTCCTCTGACTTTCCTAAATCCAGCTTGAACATCTGGAAGTTCATGGTTCACATACTGTTGAAGCCTGGCTTGGATAATTTTGAGCATTACTTCACTAGCGTGTGAGATGAGTGCAGTTGTGCAGTAGTTTGAGCCTTTCTTTGGGATTGGAATGAAAACTGATCTTTTCCAGTCCTGTGGCCACTGCTGAGTTTTCCAAGTTTGCTGGCATATTGAGCACAGCACTTTCACAGCATTATCTTTTAGGATTTGAGATAGCTCAACTGGAATTCCATCACCTCCACTAGCTTTGTTCGTAGTGATGCTTCCTAAGGCCCACTTGACTTCCCATTCCAGGATGTCTGGCTCTACGTGAGTGATCACACCATCATTATTATCTGGGCTGTGAAGATATTTTTTGTATAGTTGTTTGTATTCTTGCCACTTCTTAATATCTTCTGCTTTTGTTAGGTCCATATATGATCACTTACCTGATTATCCAGGCAGTGGTCTCATCACGGAAGCTTGGGGTCATGGTAGGCCACAGAACTGACTTTCTAAGTTGGACTGGAAATCATCACCATTTTTAGATCCTCCAGCAATGCATCATTCCAGCATAGGATATTCTTCATTTGTAGGCAGAGTTTTTACTGAGGGGAAAAAAACAGTCTAAAATTTAATCCTTTCATGCCTAATCATGCTTTTGACTGCCTCTTCCTTTCTCTCCTTCAATAAGAGTATCTTCCTAAGATGACATACTCTAGCACTCTTATCACGGCTTGTCTTCTATCATCTTTCATTTCCCTAGCCCATTTCCTCCTCAAAAGGCCACAGTGTTCATGTTGATGTTTGACATAAAACAGCAAAGTTTTGAAAAGCAATTAGCCTTCGATTAAAAAAATAGTCTTTTTTAAAACAGACCACAATTTTCAAGTGAAATTAGAAATGTTTGTTGGGCACAAAAATGCATCCTGTATACTGAGATGACAGTGTGATGAGGAAAGAACTCAGTGCTAGCTTCTATTGCTTTATCTGACCAGTTCATGGACTAGAAGTTAATTCATGATGATTACTCACTCATCATTATTTTTATTCTATGGCAATAATGATAAAATTAAAAATGCTAACTCATCATTGTTTTAATTTACTTGCAAGTGAACAGCTGGTTCCATGACACTCCCACTTAAGAATCACTCACACAAGATATTTGTATGGATCCACACATCACTGAAGGTCTGAGAAGCAAAGTGGGGTGGGGGATTAAATCACAACAAAACATGGGCAACAGCTAACATTGAACATTTACAACCTAAACATACCAATGATTCCACAAGCAACAATTTTTCACTTATCCACTTCTGTAAGCTCCATTCTTGCACTTTCTTTCACAGCCCCATTTATCACTTCTAGATGTTTTGCTTCTCCTTTTTCTAGGTACATTTGCCTCAGGCCACCCACCACACATACAACATGCACTCTCACCACTACTGCTCCACATCCATTTTAAGTAAGGCTCTGCACCTTCTTCTACACAGACTGATTAATGGGATCTGCTAAACAGTGGACAATCTCCTTCAGTTCCACACTGTAGAAGCACAAAAGTAGCAGCAGAGGCCTTAAATATTTAATACCATGCTTCTCCTTTTCCCCAGTATTCTCAGAGACAGGAAGAGATCAATAAAGATACTTATTTCCACGCTGATGTGAATTATGGCACTCATTATAGAAGATAAAGCAATCATAGTATATTATTTTAACATGTTTTTCTCTATGTATCACACAATCACATATATACTCATTTGCTACAATGAAGATATATACTTTCATATCTTAAGAAAATAACTAAATCATGTTATTATAAAAAATAATTTTAAAAAAAATTCTGCCCAAGCTGAACTTATGGACAGCACCAAATTAACTGATATGAAACACACACACATATATGCAACTGTAATCATGACACAAGGATGACCATGGTATCCTGTTGCAGATCAATATGTTATTACTCAATCTTGTTTTTGCATAAAGAAAAAAAAACAGAAACAAAAAAACGTACATGTAGGTATGTCCATAAAATTTATATCCAAATTTCTCATGGTTGGATTTTTGTAACATAAGATTCCTTCCAAAATACTGTATTGTATGATATCCTGTCTGGAATGATTTTAATTATTAATAAATATTCATATAAATTAATACATTCTTAGAAGCTTGGGTATGTTGCCAAATTATTATTTGGCAAATACCATAAGAGCAAAGAGACCAAACCAGTCAATACTAAAGGAAATCAACCCTAAATATTCATTGGAAGAACTGATGCTAAAGCTAAAACTCCAGTACTTTGGCCACCTCATGCGAAGAGTCGACTCACTGGTATATACCTTGATGCTGGGAAAGATTGAGGGCATGAAGAGAAAGAGGCAACAAAGGATGAGATGGTTGGATGGCATCACTGACTCAATGGTCATGAGTTTGAGCAAACTCCGGAAGATAGTGAAGGACGGGGAAGTCTGGCTGCAGTCCATGGTGTCTCAAAGAGTCAAACACGAATGACTGACTGAATAACAGCAAATGTGCTACATATTGCATTAGTGTTCCATATTATTTTCTACCCCTCCCTGTGTAAGGATTATACTTTCCTTCTCTATTGATACCAAGTTTGAGATTTACACATTCCATGTCTATGGTTTAAGAGACATCTTTTCATAGTTCTATCATTCTTTTTCATTGTACAATAAGAACAGCTGGTATCAGATAAGGGCTTCTCCTCCAACCTAGATTTTAGAATAAAAGTAATATATAGAGTAATCCCACAACCAACAAATAACATAAACAGAAACAGTTCTTTGTTGTTATTGTAAGTTATTGAATTCTTATTTCTGCTTTCTTCTCAAAGCATAAACTAGCAGAAACTGATATATCATAGTAACTTATTTTAAAATATATTTTGGAATTATGTCTTACACTCAAATTGACTCCTGAAAGAAATTCCAAACTGTTTAAGTTGAAGTTTGAAATAATTACAAATTCTATTGATGGGGGGAGTGAACTTGCAGCCAAATTACAGCTTCAGACCACTAGCAAAAGACCTTCTACTAACCTAGATTCATGAAGTGCATGCCTGTGAGGTATATTAGGAGTCGCCAACCTAAAGGAGTTAGAATGTAGAAGCCCAAATTTCACTGTGAACTCTTTAATAAAATATTCTGTGGGTCATATTTAACTTGTAAAGCATCATGATACCCTCTAACTGTAGTGAAATTGTTCTGTATTCCAGTTTAATGAGAGAAACCTTAGAAATAATGTTTATTAACATCTTGTAAAAAAATTTGCTTAGGAAATAAGTAATGGTATTAGGTTATAATAATAGTAATGTGTTGCTACATTCATAGTATACTTACATAACAATAAGCCTTTATAAACAGGCTTAACATCTGTGAAGACTGATAATAACGTGTTGGCTATAAGAACTTCACAATTTGTAAAGGGTAGCTTTTGCAAAAATAGAGTGTGTACTCATTTCATTCTTAAGTTTCATGTTACAAGCCTATGACAAGATGTTAAAAGAACAAGTCTTATTCAGAAGGAAAATTTAGTGAATAGATTTGCCTACCCTGAAAAAAATCTCAAGCTTGACTTTTTCAAAACTATATTTTAATTACAAAAGTAATACATAGTGTAAAAAACAATACTAAGTACATACATAAAAGCAAAAGTCTCATTTCACCTCCCCCTAGTCAGAATTCCACACTCAGAGGCAATCACTTTTAAAAGTTTGGAATATACTACATGCTGCTGCTGCTGCTGCTAAGTTGTTTCAGTCGTGTCTGACTCTGTGAGACCCCATAGACAGCAGCCCACCAGGCTCCCCCATCCCTGGGATTCTCCAGACAGAAACACTGGAGTGAGTTGCCATTTCCTGCTCCAACTCAGGAAAGTGAAAAGGGAAAGTGAAGTCACTCAGTCGTGTCTGATTCTTCAGGCCCCATGAACTGTAGCTTACCAGGCTCCTCTGTCCATGGGGTTTTCCAGGCAAGAGTACTGGAGTGGGGTGGCATCACCTTCTCTGAATATACTACATACACACACACAAATACACACACATCTATAAATAACAAGCCTTTTTCTTCTTAAACTATGCATTTTATTTAGTTATTTGCTTTCTTTACTAATCTTTTTAACAGAGATACCTTTCCCTATCAGTATATCCAGATCCTCCTTCATTGCGTCTCAAAACTGCACAGTATTACACTGTGAATATCTCCATAATGTATTTGACTATAACCTGTTGGTGACCACTTAGGCTTTACAATGTTTTTCTTTTATTAATACCAACCATGCTGCACTGAATATTTTTATACATTATCAATTTAGAATATTGCAAACAAAATTTCCAGAAGTAATGGCTATTAAATCCCAAACAAGATCAAATAATTTGGTCTCCTTGCTCAAATGGGAGAAAAATGCTTGAAGATACCTACATGAGTACTCTTAGGTAGCACCACTAGCTTGGCGATGGTGATAAGGTGATAATAATAATTCATATTTAGTGAGTATCCATATGCCACACACTTTACACTTTTAACTTATTTATTTATCACAAAACCCTGAAGTTAGCCACCATGATATCTTCTTAATTCTAAGGTTCATATCTTTTAGTGTTCTATCACCTCTGAAATCAAGACATGCATGACTTTTTGGAAGTGATTTTTCTGCCATTGTGGCACAAATTGTAACAGCATAACTACTGTCGATTGGATTTGATAACATACAATGTTGTCCTTCTTTCATAGATGAGAAAACTGAAGCCCTGAGGACTGAAGTACCTTATTCAACATCAGGCAGGTAGTATATGGCAGAGATGAAATTCTTACCCAGGTAATCTGACTTGAATCTGTGCTTTTAAATGCTCTTCCTGGAGTGCAAGAAAGCGGAACAAATGTTGAGCAACAGTCCACCACACACACACATCCCACAATTTAATACTGTTTGCAACTGTCTAGTGGATTTAGAGATGATTTTTATTTACTAATACTCTTCCATAATTTTCCAATTTTCTACCTTGAGCTAGTTTTCTTTAAACTTATGGAAAATCCTGTACAGTCATACAAAAGTAGAGAGAATAATAATAATGAACTCCTCCATGTTCCCATCATCCAGCTTTAATAATTTTCAATCCTTCTTTTCCCTAAGACATTCAGTTCAGTTCAGTCACTCAGTCGTGTCCGACTCTTTGCAACCCCATGAATCACAGCACATCAGGCCTCCCTGTCCATCATCAACTCCCGGAGTTCACTCAGACTCACATCCATTGAGTCAGTGATGCCATCCAGCCATCTCATCATCTGTCGTCCCCTTCTCCTCCTGCCCCCAATCCCTCCCAGCATCAAAGTCTTTTCCAATGTGTGAACTCTTCCATGAGATGGCCAAAGTACTGGAGTTTCAGCTTTAGCATCATTCCTTCCAAAGAAATCCCAGGGTTGATCTCCTTCAGAATGAACTGGTTGGATCTCCTTGCAGTCCAAGGGACTCTCAAGAGTCTTCTCCAACAACACAGTTCAAAAAGCATCAATTCTTTGGTGCTCAGCCTTCTTCACAGTCCAACTCTCACATCCATACATGACCACTGGAAAAACCATAGCCTTGACTAGACAGACCTTAGTTGGTAATGTCTCTGCTTTTGAGTATGCTATCTAGGTTGGTCATAACTTTTCTTCCAAGGAGTAAGCGTCTTTTAATTTCATGGCTGCAGTCACCATCTGCAGTGATTTTGGAGCCCCCAAAATAAAGTCTGACACTGTTTCCACTGTTTCCCCATCTATTTCCCATGAAGTGATGGGACCAGATGCCATGATCTTTGTTTTCTGAATGCTGAGATTTAAGCCAACTTTTTCACTCTCCTCTTTCACTTTCATCAAGAGGCTTTTTAGTTCCTCTTCACTTTCTGCCATAAGGGTGGTGTCATCTGCATATCTGAGGTTATTGATATTTCTCCTGGCAATCTTGATTCCAGCTTGTGTTTCTTCCAGTCCAGCATTTCTCATGATGTACTCTGCATGTAAGTTAAATAAGCAGGATGACAATATACAGCCTTGATATACTCCTTTTCCTATTTGGAACCAGTCTATTGTTCCATGTCCAGTTCTAACTGTTGCTTCCTGACCTGCATACAGATTTCTCAAGAGGCAGGTCAGGTGGTCTGCTATTCTCATCTCTTTCAGAATTTTTCAGAGTTTATTGTGATCCACACAAAAAGGTTTTGGCATAGTCAATAAAGCAGAAATAGATTTTTTTCTGGAACTCTCTTGCTTTTTCCATGTTCCATCGTATGTTGGCAATTTGATCTCTGGTTCCTCTGCCTTTTCTAAAACCAGCTTGAACATCAGGAAGTTCACGGTTCATGTATTGCTGAAGCCTGGCTTGGAGAATTTTGAGCATTACTTTACTAGCATGTGAGATAAGTGCAATTGTGCAGTAGTTTGAGCATTCTTTGCCATTTCCTTTCTTTGGGATTGGAATGAAAACTGACCTTTTCCAGTCCTGTGGCCACTGCTGAGTTTTCCAAATTTGCTGGCATATTGAGTGCAGCACTTTGACAGCATCATCTTTCAGGATTTGAAATCCATTAGTCAATACCAATTATTTTCAGGAAAATCCCAAATAACATATTATTCCATATTTAAGTATATATGAATTAATCCTTAAGGACATAGATTCTTTTAAAACATAGCCATGATCCTATTATTACACAGAAAAATAACAATTTCTTAAGGTCATAAAGTATTCAGTGTCCAGATATCCTTAATTGCTACTACAAATAACATGGCAATGAACACATTGTATGTATGTCTGTATGTTTATATTTCTATTAATAATTATGTTACATAAATTCCTCAGCTAGTATTTCTAGGCCATCAAGTAACAGTTTTCAAATTTATTACTTACACTGAATTATCTAATGCAAAATTGTTTTACTAATTTATACTCAGCAATAATGTTGTTGAATGTGTTTTCACAAACCTGCACAATGCTAGGGAAAACAATCTTTTTCTGTCCTTGTCAATCTTAACATGCTATCTTGCATTATTCATGTGTGTTTATTACTGAAGTTAATTGACTTTTCAAATGATTACTAGCTATATGTGAATAATTTCTTCTGATTTTTTGCCCATTTTTCCATAATTTTAATAGCACTTTGTACCTAACAGAAAGGTTAACATTGAATTGGCTCAGGTGCCAAACGACTTATATTAGAAAGCAGGTTCTAGAGCAACAAAACGTGTAAAAAAAAAAAAAAAAAAGAAAGAAAGAAAGAAAGAGGAGGAAATAGGGAGGGAGTGGAGAGGACCAGCAAAACAAGACCCACCTGTTTCAGGGTCCTCCCACTTCACTGGCCCTGATCCTTGCTTACATGTCTTATTCCCCCACCCTTACTACCCCTTGAGGTATTTTGGTCATGTCAACATCCCTCTGGACGAAAGAAGATAAGGAACTGTGTCCAACCCCTTCTTCCTTTACTGACTTACACCAGGTGTTCAAATACAATTTACTGCGCAGTCACTGTTATCTGGCTGTCCGCCACGCTCCACTTAGCCAAAGTCTTCAAACTTGGCTACAGACTCTATACTTTTTGTAGGTTCTACCCTGCCCAGGTGGCCTGGTCAGTGTCCTTAGCAGTGCAGAGTCATCTGCTAGCCTGTCACTGGCACTCGCTCCAACAACACCCACTGGAAATGCAGACTCCAGGTCAGATAATATTATGTGCTTGTGTCCCAGGCAATGACTCCATACTCCCAGATGTAATCCACTCCAAGTTATGTGCAGAGTGCTTCTCAGAACTACAGTTCAAACAGCCACCACCAGCAAAATGTAGCAGTAACCTGCTGGAAGTCTTGTCTATTTCTATGATATTAAACTGGGGATTATAAAGAAAGGAATTGGACATTTCATCAAAAACTATGGATAGCTCTGTGTTCTTAGGCTTCTTAGAATGAGTGTTATTTTGTAATTAAATCAACAAAAGGAAAATAAATCATAACGAATAAATAAAAATGAATTATGTATATAGGAAAACCCTATGATTACTCTACCCAATGTAGCTTTAGAAATATGCAATTTTTTAAGAGAGGTTATGACAATACACAAACCTTGGTTCAGACATCAAACAAGAAGAATCTTCACAAGAGGGAGTTTTAAAAGTCTTCTTTACTGTCAAATGTCCTAGGAGAATCTGATATTCTGAGCACTCCTATCACAAAGACAAAGCTGCTGTGTGTTGCATGTATGTCGGAGTTAACCAAAACCAAGAACCCCTGTGATCAGTAACAATTTCAAGTCCCTAAAAAGAAATAATGAAAGCCATGCAGATTTTTAAAAAAAATTAGGAGACTCAGGCTTTTCAAAAAGATTTTGCACAGGGACTCTGAAGTCAAGCTACTTTGGTTAGAATTCGTTTATGCTTTTATAGTTCAATTCAGTCACTCAGTGTTGTCAAACTCTTTGTGACTCCATAAACTGCAGCATGCCAGGCCTCCTTGTCCATCACCAACTCCTGGAGTTCACTCAAACTCATGTCCATCAAGTTGGTGATGCCATCCAGCCATCTCATCCTCTGTCATCCCCTTCTCCTGCCCTCAATCTTTCCCAGCATCAGGGTCTTTTCCAATGAGTCAGCTCTTCGCATCAGGTGGCCAAAGTATTGGAGTTTCAACTTCAACACCAGCCCTTCCAATGAACACCCAGGACTGATCTCCTTTAGAATGGACTGGTTGGATTTCCTTGTAGTCCAAGGTACTCTCAAGAGTCTTCTCCAACACCACAGTTCAAAAGCATCAATTCTTCGGCACTCAGTTTTCTTTATAGTCCAACTCTCACATCCATACATGACCACTGGAAAAACCATAGCCTTGACTAGATGGATCTTTGTTGACAAAGTAACTTCTCTGCTTTTCAATATGCTATCTAGGTTGGTCATAACTTTCCTTTCAAGGAGTAAACATCTGTTAATTTCATGGCTGCAGTCACCATCTGCAGTGATTTGGGAGCCCAGAAAAAAAAAGTCAGCCACTGTTTCCCCATCTATTTACCATGAAGTGATGGGACCAGATGCCATGATCTTAGTTTTCTGAATGTTGAGTTTTAAGCCAACTCTTTGACTCTCCTCTTTCATTTTCATCAGGAGGCTCTTTAGTTCTTCTTCACACTCTGCCATATGGGTGTTGTCATCTGCATATCTGAAGTTATTGTTATTTTTCCTGGCAATCTTGATTCCAGCTTGTGGTTCCTCCAGCCCAGCATTTCTCTTACATGACCTTTCACAAGTTACTTTATCTGTGCCTCAGTTTCTTTAACTGTTAATTGCTTGTTTAAAAATTAAACAAATTAATATTTATGAGACATTTAAAACAATGTCAGGCAAGTGAGAAGCTCTATGTTTGTTAAATAAATAGGTAAAATGTGGAACATAGAAAGTCAAAATGTGCCAGACTAGACCTATTAGCCACACTTAGTAAAAGGAACCACATGAGTAAACTGTTCACTGAGTTCATTGTTATGGATTCAACAAACCATTTTGGCATTCACATGAAGTTTAGAGATGACCAACTATGCTAGCACCAGATGGGACCCATCTGTGTACTGAAATCAAAGTTTGGTACTGACGATGGGTTAAACCAAGTAACCAGCCTCCCTTATACAGCTAAGCTATGTGATATGTTGATATAGTTCATATTTCCCATCTCAGAAGCTTATGCTGCTCTATAAAAAAAAAGTAACAGATATGCCATGAACATTCCTTCTTAGAAGGCTGAATAGTTTTTTCTAGCTCCCTATTCACCTTTCTTTGGGACACAGTGACAATCATTTAGCTAAAGTAAATCAGGGTAGTTAATAAGAAAATGTTCTCCTAATATAAAAAGGCTCCATCATTGGTTCAAAGGAAGTAGGGTCTCAGTTTGGTAATCACATGCTAGGAAAGAGGGTAACCCATGAGGTCTACACTGTACACTATAGTAACCACTGGCCAGAAGTCACTATTTATTTATTTTTGTTATAATTTTATTTTTAATATGTTAATTTATTTTAATTGGAGGCTAATTACTTTACAATGTTGTAGTGCTTTTGCCATACATTGACATGAATCCACCATGGGTGTACATGTGTTCCCCATCCTGAACACCCCTCCCACCTCCTTCCCCATCCCATCCCTCTGCATCATCCCAGGGCAACAACCCTGAGCTTCCTGTCTCATGCATCACACCTGGACTGGCAATTCATTTCACATATGATAATACACATGTTTCAATGTGATTCTCCCAAATTATCCCACCCTCGCCCTCTCCCACAGAGTCCAAAAGGCTGTTCTATACATTTGTGTCTCTTTTACTGTTTCACCTATAGGGTTATCATTACCATCTTTCTAAATCCCATGTATATGCATTAGTATACTATATTGGTGTTTTTCTTTCTGGCTTACTTCACTCTGTATAATAGGCTCCAGTTTCATCCACCTCATTAGAACTGATTCACATGTATTCTTTTTTAATGGCTGAGTAATACTACATTGTGTATATGTACCACGGCTTTCTCATACATTCATCTGTTCAAAGATATCCATGTCCTGGTTATTATAAACAGTGCTGTGATGAACACTGGGGTACCCGTGTCTCTTTCGATTCTAGTTTCCTCAGTGTGTATGCCCAGCAGTGGGATTGCTGGGTCATACGGCAGTTCTATTTCCAATTTTTTAAGGAATCTCCACACTGTTCTTCATAGTGGCTGTACTAGTTTGCATTCCCACCAACAGTGTAAGAGGCTTCCTTTTTTCCACACCCTCTCCAGCATTTATTGCTTGTAGACTTTTGGATCACAGTCATTCTGACCAGAGTGAAATATACCTCTTTGTGGTTTTCATTTCTCCAAAGAAGACATACAGATGGCTAACAAACACATGAAAAGATGGTCAACATCACTCATTATCAGAAGTGACTATTTAGCATTTGAACTATTACTAGTTCAAATTGAGATGGGATTTAAGTATGAAATATACACCATATTTCTTAGGCTAGTTATAAAAACATAAACTATTCAATTTATAACTTGCTTTTTTATACTGATTATATGTTGGAATGATAATAATTTAGATATAGTAGATTAAAAAATCACTAAATTAAATTTATTTATTTATTGCACTTTTTTTTTTAATTATTTATTTATTTTTTTAAATTACAATACTGTATTTGTTTTGCAATATGACTGTTAGAAAATTTTAAGTTGCAAATGTGGTTCATTTTATATTTTTGCTGGACAATACAGCTTTACCAACTAAGTTTATATACAGTCAACAAAAATATGATCAAGAGCTGAATTTGGCTCAGATCATGAACTCCTTATCTCAAAATTCACACTTAAATTGAAGAATGTAATGAAAATCAATAAGCCATTCAGTTGTAACCTAAATAAAATCTCTTATGATTATACAGTCAAAGTGAAAAATAGATTCAAGGGATTAGATCTGATAGAGTTCCTGAAGAACTAAGAAGGGAGATTCATAACACTGTACAGGAGGTGGCGATTAAAACCATCTCCAAGAAAAAGAAATGCAGAGAGGCAAAATAGTTGTCTGAGAAGGCCTTACAAATAGCTGAGAAAGAAGAGAACCAAAACGCAAAGGAGAAAAGGAAAGGTATATCTATCTGAATGCAAAGTTTCAAAGAATAACAAGGAGAGATAAGAAAGCCTTGCTAAGTAATCAATGCAAAGAAATGGAGGAAAATGTCGAATGGAAAAGTCTAAAGATATCAAGAAAATTAGCGATACTCAGGGAACATTTCATGCAAAGATGGGCACAACAAAGAACAGAGACATTACTGACCTAACGTTAGGACCTAACCTAAGCAGAAAATATTAAGAGGTGTGCAAGAATACACAGAAGAACTATACAAAAGAGATCATAATGACCCAAATAACCATGATGGTGTGATCACTCACCTAGAGCCAGATAATTTGGAATGTGAAGTTAAGTGGACCTTAGGATGTGTTACTATGGACAAAGCAAGTGGAGGTGATGGAATTCCAGCTGAGCTATTTCAAATCCTAAAATGATACTGTTAAGGAGCTGTACTCAATATGCCAGAGAATTTGGAAAACTGAGCAGTGGCCACAGGACTGGAAAAGATCAGTTCTCATTCCAATCCCAAAAAGGCAACGCCAAGGAATGTTCAAACCACCACACAGCTGCACTCATTTCACATGCTAGCAAAGTAATGCCCCAAATTCCCCAAGCTTGGCTTCAATAATACATGGATCAAGAACTTCTGAGATGTTCAAGCTGAATTTAGAAAAGGCAGAGGAAACAGAAATCAAATTACCAATATCTGTTGTATCATAGAAAGCTCGAGGGAATTCCAGATAAACACACTTCTGCTTTGCTTTATTGACTACACCAAAGCTTTTTACTGTGTGGATCACAACAAACTGTGGGAAATTCTTAACAAGATAGGAATACCAGACCACCTTACATGACTCTTGAGAAACTTCAATTTAGGTCAAGAAGCAGCAGTTAGAACAGGACATGGAACAACAGACTGATTCCAAATTGAGAAAGGAGTGCATCAAGACTGTATATTGTCACCCTGTTTATTTAACTTATATGCAGAGTGCATCATGTGAAATGCTGGGTTGGATGAAGCACAAGCCGGAATCAAGATTGCTGGGACAAATATCAGTAACCTCAGATATGCAGATGACACCACTCTTAAGGTAGAAAATGAAGAAGAACTAAAGAGCTTCTTGATGAAAGTGAAAGAGAATAGTGAAAAAGCTGGCTTAAGTCTCGTTCAAAAACTAAGATCATGGCATCTGGTCCCATCACTTCATGACAAATAGATGGGGAAAAAATGAAGAGTAATAGACTTTATTTCCTTAGGCTCCAAAATCACTGAAGATGGACACTGCAGCCATGAAATTAAGACACTTGTTACTTGGAAGAAAAGCTATAACCAACCTAAACAGCATTTTTCCCTTTTATTTTATTTTAGCAATAAAGTATTTGTAATTTTATTTAAGATATACACAATATTAAGACATAGTTCTATTGTACATTTAATAGACCACAGTAGAGTGTCACCTTAACTTTTTTAAAATAAATTTATTCATTTTAATTGGAGGCTATTTTACAATATTGTACTGGTTTTGCCATACACTTCTATGAACCATGGGTGTACATGTGTTACCCATCCTGAACCCCCCTCCCACCTCCCTCCCTATATCATCCCTCTGGGTCATCCCAGTGCACCAGCCCTGAGCATCCTGTCCTGTGCATCAAACCTAGAGTGGTGATCCATTTTGCATATGATAATATACATGTTTCAATGCCATCCTCACAAATCATCCCATCCTTGCCCTCTCCCACAGAGTCCAAAAGACTGTTCTATACATCTGTGTCTCTTTTGCTATCTCACATATAGGGTCATCATTGCTATATTTATAATTCCACATATATGTGTTAGTATACTGTATTGATGTTTTCTTTCTGGCCTACTTCACTCTGTATAATAGGCTTCAGTTTCATCCACCTCATTAGAACTGATTCAAATGTATTCTTTTTAATGGCTGAGTAATATTTCAGTGTGTGTGTTTACCATAGCTTTCTTATCCATTCATCTGCTGATGGACATCTAGGTTTCTTCCATGTCTTGGCTATTATAAACAGTGCTGCAATGAACATTGGGGTACCCGTGTCTCTTTCGATTCTGGTTTCCTTGGTGTGTATGCCCAGCAGTGGGATTACTGGGTCATAAGGCAGTTCTATTTCCAGTTTTTTAAGGAATCTCCACACTATTCTCCATAGGGCTGTACTAGTTTGCATTCCCACCAACAGTGTAAGAAGGTTCTCTTTTCTCCACACCCTCTCCAGCGTTTATTACGTGTAGACTTCTGGATAGTAGCCATTCTGAGCAGCATGAAATGGTACTTCATTGTGGTTTTGATCTGCATTTCTCTGATAATGAGTGATGTTGAGCATCTTTTCACGTGCTTGTTAGCCATCTGTATGTCTTCTTTGGAGAAATGTCTGTTTAGTACTTTGGCCCATTTTTTGACTGGGTTGTTTATTTTTCTGGAATTGAGCTGCAAGAGTTGCTTGTATATATTCTGAGATTAATTCTTTGTCAAGTGCTTCATTTGCTATTATTTTCTCCCATTCTGAAGGCTGTCTCTTCACATTGCTTATACTGCCCTTCGTTGTGCAAATGCTTTTAAAGTTAATTAGGTCCCATTAGGTTTTTATTAATATAAATTTATTTACTTTAATTGGCGGTTAATTACTTTACAATATTGTATTGGTTTTGCCACACATCAACATGAATCTGCCACAGGTATACACGTGTTCCCCATTCTGAACCCCCCTCCCTCATCCGACCCCATACAATCCCTCTGGGTCATAAGAGTGCACCAGCCCCAAGAATCGAGTATCATGCATCAGACCTGGACTGGTGATTCGTTTCATATATGATATTATACATGTTTCAATGCCATTCACCCAAATCATCTGACCCTCTCCCGCTCCCACAGAGTCCAAAAGACTGTTCTATACATCTGTGTCTCTTTTGCTGTCTTGCATACGGGGTTATTGTTACCATCTTTCTAAATTCCATATATATGCATTAGTATACTGTATTGGTGTTTTTCTTTCTGGCTTACTTCATTCTGCATAATAGGCTCCAGTTTCATCCACCTCATTAGAACTGATTCAAATGTATTCTTTCTAATGGCTGAGTAATACTCCATTGTGTATATGTACCACAGCTTTCTTATCCATTCATCTACTGATGGACATGTAGGTTGCTTTCATGTCCTGGCTATTATAAACAGTGCTGTGATGAATATTAGGGTACCTGTGTCTCTTTCAATTCTGATTTCCTCAGTGTGTATGCCCAGCAGTGGGACTGTTGGGTCATAAGGCAGTTCTATTTCCAGTTTTTTAAGGAATTTCCACACTGTTCTCCATAGTGGCTGAACTAGTTTGCATTCCCACCAACAATGTAAGAGGGTTCCCTTTTCTCCACACCCTCTCCAGAATTTATTGCTTATAGACTTTTGGATAATAGCCATTTTGACTGGGATGAAATGGTACCTCATTGTGGCTTTGATTTGCATTTCTCTGATAATGAGTGATGTTGAGCAACTTTTATGTTTGTTAGCCATCAGTATGTCTTTTTTTTCATAAGTGTCTATTTAGCTCTTTGGCCTATTTTTTGATTGGGTCATTTATTTTTCTGGAATTGAGCTGCAGGAGTTGCTTGTATATTTTTGAGATTAGTTGTTTGCCAGTTGACATTTGCTATTATTTTCTCCCATTCCGAAGGCTGTCTTTTCACCTTGCTTATAGTTTCCTTTGTTGTGCAGAAGCTTTTACCTTTAATTAGGTCCCATTTGTTTATTTCTGCTTTTATTTCCAATATGCTGGGAGGGTGGGTCATAGGGGATCCTGGTGTAGTTTATGTCAGGGAGTGTATTGCTCTATGTTCTTTTCTAGGAGTTTTATAGTTTCTGGTCTTGCGTTTAGATCTTTAATCCATTTTGAGTTTATTTTTGTGTATGGTGTTAGAAAGTGTTCTAGTTTCATTCTTTTACACGAAGTTGACCATTTTCCCAAGCATCACCTGTTGAAGAGATTGTCTTTTTTCCATTGTATATTCTTGCCCCCTTTGTCAAAGATAAGGTGTCCATAGGTGCGTAGATTTATCTCTGGGCTTTCTGTTTTGTTCCATTGATCTATGTTTCTGTCTTTGTGCCAGTACCATACTGTCTTGATGACTGTGGCTTTGTAGCAAAGCCTGAAGTCAGGCAGGCTGATTCCTTCAGTTCCATTCTTCTTTCACAAGATTGCTTTGGCTATTAGAGGTTTTTGGTATTTCCATACAAATTGTGAAATTATTTGTTCTAGCTCTGTGAAAAATACCACTGGTAGCTTGATAGGGACTGCATTGAATCTATAGATTGCTTTGGGTAGTATACTCATCTTCGCTATATTGATTCTTCTGATCCATGAACATGGTATATTTCTCCATCTATTATTGTCCTCTTTGATTTCTTTCACCACTGTTCTATATATAGGTCTTTAGTTTCTTTAGGTAGATATATTCCTAAGTATTTTATTCTTTTCATTGCAATGGTGAATGGAATTGTTTCCTTAATTTCTCTTTCTATTTTCTCATTATTAGCATATAGGAATGCAAGGGATTTCTGTCTGTTGTTTTCTTATCTTGCAACTATATTCATTGATTAGCTCTAGTACTTTTCTGATGGAGTCTTTAGGGTTTTCTACGTAGACGATCATGTCATCCGCAAACAGTGAGAGTTTTACTTCTTTTCCAATTTGGATTCCTTTTATTTCTTTTTCTGCTCTGATTGCTGTGGCTAAAACTTCCAAAACTATGTTGAATAGTAGTGGTGAAAGTGGGCAAGCTTGTCTTGTTCCTGACTTTGAGGGAAATGCTTTCAATGTTTCACCATTGAAGATGATGTTTGCTGTGGGTTTGTCATATATAGCTTTTATTATGTTGAGGTATGTTCCTTCTATTCCTGCTTTCTGGAGACTTTTTTTTAAATCATAAATGGGTGTTGAACTTTGTCAAAGGCTTTCTCTGCATCTACTGAGATAATCATATGGCTTTTATTTTTCAATCTGTTAGTGTGGTGTATTACATTGATTGATTTGTGGATATTGAAGAATCCTTGCATCCCTGGGATGAAGCCCACTTGGTCATGGTGTATGATCTTTTTAATGTGTTGTTGGATTCTGATTGCTATAATTTTGTTAAGGATTTTTGCATCTATGTTCATCAGTGATATTGGCCTGTAGTTTTCTTTTTTGTTTGCCATCTTTGTCAGGTTTTGGTATTAGGGTGATGGTGGCCTCATAGAATGAGTTTGGAAGTTTATCTTCCTCTGCAATTTTCTGGAAGGGTTTGAGTAGGATAAGTGCTAGCTCTTCTCTAAACTTTTGGTAGAATTCAGCTGTGAAGCTGTCTGGACCCGGGCTTTTGTTTGCTGGAAGATTTCTGACTACAGTTTCAATTTCCGTGCCTGTGATGGGTCTGTTTAGATTTTCTATTTCTTCCTGGTTCGGTTTTGGAAAGTTGTACTTTGCTAAGGATCTGTCTATTTCTTCCACGTTGTCCATTTTATTGGCATATAATTGCTGATAGTAGTCTCTTATGATCCTTTGTATTTCTGTGTTGTCTGTTGTGGTTGCTCCATTTTCATTTCTAATTTTACTGATTTGATTTTTCTCCCTTTGTTTCTTGATGAGTCTGGCTAATGGTTTGTCAATTTTATATATCTTTTCAAAGAACTAGCTTTTGGCTTTGTTGATTTTTGCTATGGTCTCTCGTGTTTCTTTTGCATTTATTTCTGCCCTAATTTTTAAGATTGCTTTCCTTCCACTAACCCTGGGGCTCTCCATTTCTTCCTTTTCTAGTTGCTTTGGGGGTAGAGTTAAGTTATTTATTTGGCTTTTTTCTTGTTTCTTGAGGTATGCCTATATTGCTATGAGCTTTCCCCTTAGCACTGCTTTTACAGTGTCCCACAGGTTTTGAGTTGTTGTGTTTTCATTTTCATTCGTTTCTATGCATATTTTGATTTCTTTTTTTATTTCTTCTGTTATTTGTTGGTTATTCAGCAGCGTGTTGTTCAGCCTCCATATGTGGGAACTTTTAAGAGTTTTTCTTCTGTAATTGAGATCTAATCTTACCACATTATGGTCAGAAAAGATGCTTGGAATTATTTCAATTTGTTTGAATTTACCAAGGCTAGATTTATGGTCCAGGGTGTGATCTATCTTGCAAAAAGTTCCGTGTGCACTTGAGAAAAAGGTGAAATTCATTGTTTTGGGGTGAAATATCCTATAGATGTCAATTAGGTCTAACTGGTCCATTGTATCATTTAAAGCTTGTGTTTCCTTGTTAATTTTCTGTTTAGTTGATCTCTCCATAGGTGTGAGTGGGGTATTAAAGTCTCCCACTATTATTGTGTTATTGTTCGTGTCCCCTATCATACTTGTTAGCATTTGTCTTGCATATTGTGGTGCTCCTATGTTGGGTGCGTATATATTTATAATTGTTATATATTCTTCTTGGATTGAGCCTTTGATCACTATGTAGTGCCCTTCTTTGTCTCTTTTCACAGCCTCTGTTTTAAAATCTATTTCATCTGATATGAGTATTGGTACTCCTGCTTTCTTTTGGTTTCTATTTGCATGGAATATCTTTTTCCAGCCCTTCACTTTAAGTCTGTATGTGTCCCCTGTTTTGAGGTGGGTCTCTTGTAGACAACATATATAGGGGTCTTGTTTTCGTATCCATCAGCCAGTCTTTGACTTTTGGTTGGGGCATTCAACCCATTACGTTTAAGGTAATTATTGATAAGTATAATCCCGTTGCCATTTACTTTATTATTTTGGGTTTGAGTTTATACATCCCTTTTGTGTTTCCTGTCTAGAGAATATCCTTTAGGATTTGTTAGAGAGCTGGTTTGGTGGTGCTGAATACGCTCAGCTTTTGCTTATCTGTAAAGCTTTTGATTTCTCCTTCATATTTGAATGAGATCCTTGCTGGAGTACAGTAATCTGGGCTGTAGGTTATTTTCTTTCATCACTTTAAGTATGTCTTGCCATTCCCTCCTGGCCTGAAGAGTTTCTACTGAAAGATCAGCACTATTCTTTTGGGAATCCTCTTGGGTGCTATTTGTTGTTTTTTTCCTTGCTGCTTTTACTATTTGTTCTTTGTCTTTGATCTTTGTTAATTTGGTTGATATGTGTCTTGGGGTGTTTCACCTTGGGTTTATTCTGTTTGGGACTCTCTGGGTTTCTTGGAACTGGGTGATTATTTCCTTCCCATTTTAGGGAAGTTTTCAACCTTATCACCTCAAGTATTTTCTCATGATCTTTCTTTTTGTCTTCAATTTCTGGGACTCCTATTATTCGAACGTTGGAGTGTTTAATATTTTCCTGGATGTCTCTGAGATTGCCCTCATTTCTTTTAATTAGTTTTTCTTTTTTTTCTCTCTGATTCATTTATTTCTACCATTCTATTTTCTACTTCACTAATCCTATCTTCTGCCTCTCTTATTCTACTATTTGTTGCCTCTGGAGTGTTTTTGATCTCATTTACTGCATTTTTCATTATATAGTGACTCTTTTTTTTTTTTTTTAAATTTCTTCTAGGTCCTTGTTAAACCTTTTTGCATCTTCTCAATCCTTGTCTCCAGGGTATTTATCTGTTATTCCATTTTGATTGCAAAATTTTGGAATCATTTTTACTATCATTATTCGAAATTCTTTATCAGATAGATTCCCTGTCTCTTCCTATATTGTTTGGTTTGGTGGGCATTTATCCTGTTCCTTTACCTGCTGGTTATTCTTCTGTCTCATCTTCTTGTTTATATTTCTGAATTTGGGGTGGCCTTTCTGTATTCTGGCAGTTTGTGGAATTCTCTTTATTGTGGAGTTTCCTCGTTGTGGGTGGAGTTGTACAATTGGCTTGTCAAGGTTTCTTGGTTAGGGAAGCTTGTGTCAGTGTTTTGGTGGGTGGAGTTGTATTTCTTCTCTGTGGAGTGCAATGAAGTGTTCAGTAATGAGTTATGAGATGTCAGTGATTTTTGACTAACTTTGAGCAGCCTTTATATTGGAGCTCAGGGCTGTGTTCCTAAGTTGCTGGAGAATTTGTGTGGTATGTCTTGCTCTAGAACTTGTTGGCTTTTAGGTGGTGCTTGGTTTCAGTGTACGTATGGAGGCATTTGATGAGCTCCTGTTGATTAATGGTCCCTGGAGTCAGGAGTTCTCTAGTGTTCTCAGGATTTGGACTTAAGCCTCCTGCTTCTGGTTTTCAGTCTTATTTTTACAGTAGTCTCAAGACTTTTCCATCTATACAGCACCATTGATAAAACATCTAGGTTAAAGATGAAAAGTTTCTCCACAGTGAGGGACATCCGGAGAGGTTCACAGAGTTACAAGGAGAAGAGAAGAGGGAGGAGGGGAGTTAGTGGTGACCCGAATGAGATGAGGTGGAATCAAAAGAGGAGAGAGCAAGCTAGCCAGTAATCACTTCCTTATGTGCACTCCACAGCTGGACTGCTCAGAGGTGTTCATGGAGTTATACAGAGAAGAGAAGAGGAAGGAAGGAGACAGAGGTGGCCAGGAGGATAAAAGTGGGGAATCAAAAGGAGAAAGACAGATCCAGCCAGTAATTAGTTCCCTAAGTGTTCTCCACCATCTGGAACTCACAGAGATTCACAGAGTTGGGTAGAGAAGAGAAGGGTGAGGGAGGAGACAAAGGCAACCTGGTGGAACAAAAGGAGTGTCCAAAGGGGGAGAGAGCACTCAAGCCAGTAATCTCTCCCATGTAAAAATGGGTACTGAAAATTGTGTTCTTAAAGGTACAAAAATGATAAAAATACAAAAAGTAAAGATTAAAAATCTAGTGTTTGGATATTCACAATATTAAAGAAAAGAAGAAAAAAAGAAAAAAAAACAAAGTCACAAAAATTATTAAATATATATGTAGTTTCCTTTAAAATATAGGGTCTTCTTTTGCAATGTAATAGTAGGTTATAAAAGTGAAAATTAAAGGAGTTATAGAGTACTTAAAATTTTTTTAAAAAGAATGATCATAAAAATAGCAAAAATATATCTAGGACTTTCTCTGGTGGTGTTGTGGGCAGTGTGAGGTCAGTTCATTTTCAGATAGTTCCTTGGTCTGGCTTATATTTCTCAAGATCTATAGGCCCCTTCCTATTTAGTCTGTACTAATGACAGGGTTTTAATCTATTGCACCTGTCACTTCCAAGGCAGTTCCCTCTATTTTAGCTTCTTCTGTTTGCTGGTCTCTTCAGTGTCTGATTTCTGCCCTGACGCAAAGGGGGTGGTGGTGGACACTTTTTTAGGCTCACTTGTTCAATCGCTATGGGGAGGGGAGGGATGCTGCAAACAACACTGGCATGTGCTCGCAGTGCCTCAGCCACACTGGGCTTGCCCCCGCTCATGGTGCATGTGCCCTCCCTGCCCACATTGTTTAGGCTCCAGTTTGCTCTGCCAGGAACTGTCCGAGGCTGGCCCTGGGCTGCGTGCACCTCCCAGGTCTAAGCCGCTCAGGTTCAGGCACTTGGGTAGTCCTCAGAGGTGCAGACTCAGTTGGGCCTGCATTTTGTCCCTTTCCCAGGTCCAAGAAGCTCAGGTGATGAGGTGTTTGGCGAGTGCAGTCACTGCAACTTATTGCCTCCCCCATCCCTGCCACTCGGTTTTCTGGGTGTACAACCAGCACTCCTTCTCAGGTGGATGTTGACTGTCCAGAACCCCAAGAAGTGTTAGTTAGCAAAGAAACCTGCTTGCAGTTTGGTAGAAAATGTCTCCCTGGGGCTGCGATTGCCCCCTTTTGGCTCTGGCTGCCTGTCCACCAGAGGGGGATGGTCTGCAGCCAGCTAGTTCTGTTCAGTCCTTTGTTCTGTGTGCAGGCCTGGTGGTGTCTTAGGGCTTTTCGCATGGTAGCTATCCCACAGTCTGGTTTGCTAGCCCAAGTTAGTTCACTCAGATTGCCCTCAGGGCATTCAGGCCAGATCCTTACTCTTAGCAATGCAGCCCCGTGCCTCCCTGCCCAGCCTCCACTTGCTAGTGGCGGGTGCAAACGTCTGCGATGCTTCTCTGCTGGGAGATTTACCATTGGGCACATAATCTGTGGGGTTTGATTATTTATTTATTTTTCCTCCCTGTTATGTTGCCCTCTGTGCTTCCAAGGCTTGCCACAGACTCGGCAGTGAGAGTGTTTCCTGGTGTTTGGAAACCTCTTTTAAGACGCCCTTCCCAGGATGGAGCTCTGTCCCTACCTCTTTTATGTCTTTTTCTGTCTTATATTTTTTCCTGCCTCCTTTCAAAGACAATGGGCTGCTTTTCTGGGTGCCTGATGTCCTTTGCCGGCATTCAGAAGTTGTTTTGTGGAATCTACTCAGCGTTTAAATGTTGTTTTGATGAATTTGTGTGGGAGAAAGTGGTCTTCCCATCTGCCAGGGTCCAGACCCGGTGGATCCAGGGAATTTGAAGTGGGGATGGAGTCAGAATCTGGGAAAGGACTATTTAATTAGAAATATAAAGAGATTAGGAAAGAATAGTGTAGTGGGAAAATTAGTGGAGAAAAGATGCTGAATAACTTGGTTTACATGGAAAACTAATAAAACTTTGAGACAAGAGGTTTGCACCATCTAAGTTAGGCCACCGGTGCCCTCTTGAATAGTGGAGGGTGTCCCGCTTTGGGCTCCCTCTCGCGTGGATCTTAGAAGCCAGGACAAGTAAGTAGACTTGGTGAGCCTCCATGATCCAGATGGGAATTCAGCTGAAAAAAGGGAGAAAAAGAATGACATGGGGGAGCCCAGTATCGGTGCAAGACTCAAGACTTTATTTTCAAAATCAGCTTATATACCCCAAGTTGTACATAAAGAAATAATGGAATATGCAGAGTTATGCAGGGGCAGCAGTCCTGACCCTCATTGAGACCAGGCTTTCTTTTGCATACCTTCCCGTATACAAAAGATTTCAGATGATTTACATTATCTTCTGGCCAAGAGACCTGTTAACATTTTTATGGCTCTCTTCCTAGATAATTGTCTATCAACCAGAAAACTCTTTTTCCCTAGAAGTGTTTTTTCTTTACTCTGCATCACCCTCAAAGTACCAAATAAAGTCACATTCCTATAGAACAAAGGTACAGTGGGTTATAACAAAGAAAACACTTAACTCAAAGATCTAATGTTGCTAATACCAGGTCTACTACCTGTTTTTTGATATACGAACTATATCTACAAACAAAAGATATGAAAATTTAGCAGCAAGTATTGGCTCAACAAATGAAACCTTTAATCAGTTCTATTCTAATGATTTTGAGTCCTCGGAAGCCCCTACATTCCCAGGATGTTTTAAGCTTCCTGTGCCTCTCACGATTGGGAGGCCACAAACAATCACATGTGCAGCTATAAGAGTCTGGCAGGCAGGTTAGAAAGCCATCAGAGGGGTTTTGGATTAAAACACTCTTATTATACCCAGGAGATTTATTATCTAAAAGCTCTAAATTAACTTTTTCCAGAAAAAGTGGTGGGGGGACAACCCCCTGTTAATGTCAGAAGAGTAGGTGGAAAGCATAACACAGTAAAGCAGGCAGACTCTGGTTTTTGAGGGTGGATGCTCAGGAAATTCCAGCGGGAACCCCTGAATCCTGATCACGCCCTTGCATTTTGTCAGGCTTCCTTCCTCATGACCTTTGCCATGGGCAGGATTCCTTACGCTGGCTCCCAGCATCTGTCCTATTCCTCCGCCATCTTAGGACCCCCATTTGTTTATTTTTTGGCTTTTATTTCCATTACTCTAGGAGGGGGCTCATAGAGGATCCTGCCGTGGTTTATGTCAGAGAGTTAAACAGTATATTTAAAAGCAGAGCTATTACTTTGCTGACAAAGGTCCATCTAGTCAAAGCTATGGTTTTCCAGTGGTCATGTATGAATGTGAGAGTTGGACCATAAGAAAGCTGAGCACCAAAGAATTTGTGCTTTTGAACTGTGGTGTTGGAGAAGCCTCTTGAGAGTCCCTTGGACTGCAAGGATATCAAATCAGTCAATCCTAAAGGAAATCAGTCCTGAATATTCATTGGAGGTACTGATGCTGAAGCTGAAGCTCCAATACTTTGGCCACCTGATGCAAAGAACTGACTCATTGGAAAAGAGCCTGATGCTGGGAAAGATTGAAGGCGGGAGGAGAAGGGGATGAGAAAGGATGAGATGGTTGGATGGTATCACCGACTCAATGGACATGAGTTTGAGCAAGCTCCAGGCGTTGGTGATGGACAGGGAGGCCTGGTGTCCATGGGGTCACAGAGAGTTGGACAGGATTGAGTGACTGAACTGTCATTTTGGTATGCTGACACTAGCCACTAGGTGGCAGTGGTGTCACAATCATCATTGTGCCTTAGTGCTGGTTAGTGGTTTATTAGTGCTGAAGCACTTGCCATTTTTGATAGCATTATTTTTAAATGTATGTGCTGCTGAAATAGATCCCACTAATTCTCAGTTTTAGTTTGATTGTGGCTGGGATGGTTTCAGTATCTGTATTGGGAGAATCTCTACCGGTAAAATGTGGGCTGGTTGCCTGAAAATCTGAGAGGAGGGAGTTCTCAGCACATGTCCACAGATAATAAACTCAAATATGCCAAAAAGTCATGCACTTGAACCATAATTGCATTCTTCTAAATGGGACATTGACATCCTCTGGGTGCATATCTTCTAGGTTCCCTGATACTCACCTGGATCTAATAGACATGGAATAGTGGCAGCAGGAACTCTGGCTTAAGAATTAGCACCCAATGAATGCTATTTGTGGGGCCAAGCAGGTAACTTATCTTCAACCCGCCTATGTAGCAGAATCAGGGAGCAGTATACTAATTCCACTGTCATAATGATTTAGATAGGTTGAGCAGGGAGGTAATATTCCATTCTCAATCCAGAGAAAGCAGACAGGGCCCTAATTCCCTGGCCTGAATGGCAGTATAGTGGGGTTCAGCAGTGATCCGAGTTCCTACCCCTGTTCAACAGAAGGAAGACTTAAGATGGTATGGAACAGTCTATGTGGTACTATATTCCTCCCCTTCCCTGAATAACTAGATGCAGCAGAGAACAGAGCTTCCCACACAACCTGCAGCAATGAGAGGAGAGAAATGGTTTGAGTCAGGGTTAATAAGCACATCATTTCCACTACCACATTTTACCCTAGATGAGGGCCCTGTGGGAGCTGGAACATCTATCACCAGCAGCAGCAAGACTGAACAAGATGGTGTGTATCAGGTCTAATCAGCAATCCACTCCCCATTCCTGGGTGAGAGTAAGGCCTAGTAAGGAGTATAACTGCCACCCTCATCCAGGAACAGAGACTAAATAAGGTGACACAAAGTAGGGCTAGTTGGCAATCTAGTTATCCTTCACACTTAGGTGTGATTAGAGTTCAACAGGGAGTTGCATCTCCACCTTCATTTAGCATCAAAGAGGTAAAATAAAGTGGTGAGAGGTAAGGCTAATGAGTTCTATGTTTCCCTCCCACCTACTGAGATCCTTGGTGCCCAATGAGGAGCTGAGCTAATGACCCCACCCTATAGCAATAAGGTGATAATAATTTGTCTTCTGCTTCCCAATTCCCTGATGTCAATGGGCCTCCCCACTTGGAGGCAATAAGGCAATTCAAGTCAGTGCTCTATTTTCATTGGCAGGTATAAACAGGGCAGGAGGATTGACAAACTCTAAACCCATCCATCACCAATGCAATGGCATGAGTTTGAGTAAGCTTCAGGGAGTTGGAGACGGACAGGGAAGCCCTGGCGTACTGCAGTCCATGGGGTCGCAAGAGTCGGACATGACTGAGCAACTGAACTGAACAGAAACCCAGTCATCTTTAGCAAGGCAGTGTGAGCCAGCAGTTTCCATTTGCTGAGATATTGTCAGGAGAACCCAGAAAGGAGCTGAACATACAAATCTACATGGAACTGTGCATTACTTTTCAACAGGAAAAATGACTGCTTAAAAATATATTAAGTAAGATATGGATTCTCATAATACCCAAAATATCTAGAATAGAGAAAAGTTACTGAACACACCAAGATTCAGTTTTCTCACAACTGAATGAAAAAATACATTCAGTAGACACCAATACTGAGATAATGGAGATGTTGGATATCTGAAAGAGATTTTAAAGCAGCAGTCATAAAAACAGTTCAGCAAGCAATTGCAATCTTGAAACAAAACTGTAGAAAATATCTCTCCCAAATGGAGAACTTAAAGAAAATGAGCTATAGACCTGAAAAATTTAATAAGCAAAAATAACAACTTAATGGGTAGGCTCTAACATTTATGACGTCAGAGTACCAGAAGAATAGAAGAAAGTGCTGGGGCTGAAAAGTTTATAAAATAATGATGGCTGATATTTTTCTAAGTTTGAAAGATGTACTACTACAGATGAAAGAACTGAATGGACCCCTAATAAGATAAAGCTCTCCACACTTAGATGCATCATAATCACACGTTAGAAAACTAAAGACCAGAGTACCATCAGCAAGATGGCAGAATAGGAGGCCCTGGACTGTTCTTCCTCGCCACAGACACACAAATTCCTTTGTGACACCCTTTGTGATAAATCCAGACACTGGATGAAAGGCCCTTGTATCCAACATGATTATCAAATCAGCTGCATCAAAACTACGTGGCACTTTTTCACCATAATCCTTCCTTATGACATAGTGCCACACCATTGGAAGGAAAATTCAAGCTCTCAACTTCTCCCTGGGGCTAGAAGAAGACTGGACCATATGTCTAATATTCTTATTTTCCAGGAGGCTTCCCGAGGGACTGGTTTCTGTCTTTCCTGCACCTGAGCACTGAAAGAGAGGACCTAGGTTGGGAGCCAATGAAAACAAAAGTGAAAGTTTAAACTAGTATACACTCATGGGTCATAGCCAGTCCCTCTTATTATGAATCAAGTGAGCAAAACCTTGAAATCCAAGCTTTTCCTTTGAGAAAAAAAAGAGTTAAAGGGTCTTTTCAATGTTCTGACTTTTTGGCAGGGATGCCTAAAGGGCTGGCTTGGGTATCAACTGTCTCATAGTGCTGTTGAGACCTGGCATACTTTAAATTCCTGGGGAACACTGAACACAGAGAAAATGGGTTGAACTAGTACACACTGCAAGAGCCTAAAACCTGACTCAATGCAACATAACTGAGAAAATTCATAGCCTCTAGCTTCGCCCTGAGCAGAGAAAGAAAAGACTAAAACATGTCCAATGTTCAGACTTTTTGAAGAACTGCTGAAGTGCCTGTTTTACCTGTCTCAGAGAGTCTGTGAAATCATACTTGCATTCCAGGGAAAATCCCACTTGTTTATGGTTTATAAACCTTTGCCATGTGCTGTTGAATTTGGTTTGTCTAGTATTTCATGATGATTTTTGCTTCTATGATAATAAGAAATACTGGCTTGCGGTTTTCTCTTCTTGTAGAGCCTGTGGATTTGGTAATGAAATAATGCTATTCTTATCAAATTAGTTTGAAAGTATTCCTTCCTCTTCAATTTTTTGAAAGATTAAAGAAGTGTTAGAGTTAACTCTTCATTAAATGGTAGAATTAATCAATGAAACCATGTGTATGTGTGCTTAGTCACTCAGTCATGTCTGACTCTTTACGACCCCGTGGACTGTGCCCATCAGGCTCCTCCATCCACGGGATTATCTAGGTAAGAATACTGAAATGGGTTGTCATTTCCTCTTCCAGGAAATCTTCCTAACCCGGAGATTGAACCTGTGTTTCCTGTGTCTCCTGCATTGGCAAGTGGATTCTTTACCACTGAGCCACCTGGGAAACCATGTAGATCTGGACTTTTCTTTGTTGGGAGGTTATTAATCACTAATTTAATCTCCTCACTCTTTAAAAGCCAATTCAGCTTTTCTATTAATTTATGACTCAGTCTTGGTAAACTGTATGTTGGTTCAACATATGCAAATCAATTCATGTGATACATTCCAATAAAATACAAAGGATAAAATTACATAATAATCTCAGTTCAGTTCAGTTCTGCTCTTTTCTGCTAAGTAGCTTCAGTCATGTCTGACTCTTTGCAACCCTATGGACTATAGCCTGCCAGGCTCCTGTGTCCATGGGATTCTCCAGGCAAGAATACTGGAGTCGGTTGACATGCCCTCCTCCTTACTCAGGGATCTAACCTGTGCCTCTTAAGTCTCTTGCATTGGCAAGCAGGTTCTTTACCACTAACTTCACAAAAAGAATTTGACAAAATTAAAACTATTTCATGATAAGAGCATTCAACAAACTAGGAATAAAAGTAAATGAACTCAATATGATAAAAGACAGATATAAAAAGTGCACAACTGACATCAGATGCAACAAAGAAAAAGTGAAAGCTTTTCCTCTAAGATCAAAAGCTACTCAAGGGTACCTACTGTCACCACTTCTATTCAATATCTACACTGAATCATGATGTCATGATTGCATACATCAGTTCAGTTCAGTAGCTCAGTCATGTCCAACTCTCTGCAACCTCATGGACCGCAGCACGCCAGGCTTCCCTGTCCATCACCAATTCCCAGAGCTTACTCACACTCATGTCCATAGAGTCGGTGATGCCATCCAACCATCTCATTCTCTGTCTTCCCCTTCACCTCCTGCCTTCAATCTTTCCCAGCATCAGGGTCTTTTCCAATGAGTCAGTTCTTTGCATCAGGTGGCCAAAGTATTGGAGTAGAAAACCCTAAAGACTACATGTGTGTGCATGCACATATATACACACCAAAACCAAAACTATTAGAACTAATACAGGAACTCAGTAAAGATGCAGGTTATAAAACAATGTACAAAAATTAGCTGTGTTTGTATACAGTAATAACAACAAAAAATCTTAAAAGGAAACTAATTTAACATTTTTTAAAGTGACACTCACAAAAACATAAAAACATTTAAACTAAGAATAAACTTAACCGAAGAGGCAAAAGAGTTGTATACTGAAAACTATAAAGCATTGATAAAAGAAATTAAAGACATAGCAAACTGAGTTGCTACATGTCACAGTGCCCAGGTGAAATACTGGAACATCTACAGAGCCAAGATGGTAGTGCAGTCTAACCAGGGAACTCAGCAGGCCACAGGCCTTGGATACCAAACTAAGAGTTTTGCTGGTATTTGAGCCTGACACTCTTCACAGGCAAGTGAGCTAATTTATAATACTCACCACTGCTGAGTGTGGCTCCTGATATGATAGCCTGTTCACAGCACCTGGGCTGCTGCTTAACGAAGCAGCACTCGAGCAGAGAGCCTATCCAGAGGGGTTGCCTGTGTCCCAAGCAAAGCCAATGCCACCTTCAAGTCAAAGCACCTTCTCATTATTAGAACCGATTCTCTTTCTCTCCCCAGGCAGAAGAGCTAATTTATAACCCTGCCTATTACTGAGTATAGCTGTTGGCACTTCCCAACCAGGAAACCTGGTCTAAACATTCAGGAAGCTGCTTAACCCAGCAGCACTTGAGCAGAGAGCCTTGCTAATAGTCGTGTACAACTGCAGAGCCAGGACACAGTTGTTGTTTGGCTAGGAAACTTGACATACAATTCTATTTGATTCAGGACTCCAGTTTTGCTGGCTTTGTAACTGATTTTGCTGCTTTGCTTAGGCAGGGAACCTAATTCATAGCCATGCTCAGTGTAACTCCTGGCTTCTACCAACAAGGAAGCTTGGCCTAAGCACCTGAGAAGCTGCTTGGCTTAACAATACTTGAGTGGGGAGCTTTGCACGTGGCTCTTCCCATAATCACAATATTAAATGAAAAAGTCAATGAAGAGTACAATGCCCTCCAAAGATGCTTTCAGAAACTAAGGAAAAACTAATATTTTAACAAACAAAAACTGAGGGAATTCCTCACCACTGGACCTGTTGTACAAGAAATGCTGAAGAAATTCTTCAAGTGGAAGTAAAAGATGTTAATTAACATAGTAAAAACATATGAAATAAATGTAAAACTCACAGGTAGTGGGATATATATATATATATATATATATATATGTATATAACACATATATATTCAAAGTCAGACTCCCTAATATGATAATGGTACATTATTCATTCCCTACTCTAGTTTAAAATGTAAAAAGGATTAAAATTTGCCATAACTATAATAAATTGGTTAAATGACAAACCTTATAAAAATCTATGTAAATTGTAACATTAGTGATCTAAAAACTACTTGGGAGGAGAAGAAAAGGTATAAAGTCTAGGAATGCTATTAAAGTGAAGTTTAAAACAGTGTGCTTTGCTTATCATGTGCTGCTGCAGCTGCGGATTTTCAACACCCATGGAAGGAGTTCAGAGTGGACAGCAGAAATGAGGTACTTTGTGCTCATGGGAAAAACTGACAAGACAGGTCTTGATAGTTGGATATTTTCAGGAACAGATTTTATGAGCCCAATTCTTGTATCTCCTCATATTTAGAAAAGCACTAAAATCCTTCATGATGATGACAGTTCCTCATAGCTAGCAGAAAACTTCATGAGACTAACACAAACCTGGGGGAAAAAAAAAATGTGCTTGGTTGCATGTACTCTCCCTTCACCAAAATCACATATATACTGTCCTTTCCTCCTACCTCTTTGGAGCAGTTTCTCAGAGCAATCTGGCTCCCAGGCTGAAGTCCTCATTTTGCCCCAAATAAAATTTACCTCACAACTCTCACACTGTACATTTTTTTAAAGTCAGCAGTATGAAGCTAGAGATCAATTACAGAGGAAAACAAAAACTCCTGTGTATGTGGAAATTGAACAACACATCTTCTGAACAAGCAGTGGGTTAAGGAAGAAAGTAAAGGGAATATTTGAAAAGTATCTTGAGACAAATAAAAATGGAAACAAAACAATCCAAAATTTATAGGATAAAGTAAAAGCAGTTCTAATAGGAAAATGTATAGCTATAAACACATACACCAAGAAAACAGATATAAAAATAGTCTAACTGTACACAGTAATGAACTAAAATAAAAGAAAGCCCAAATGTAGCAGAAGAAAGAAAATAATAAAGATTAGATAAAAATATTAAGAAATGTAATAGAGAACAGGAAAACAAAAAAATTAACCAAAGAGTTTGCCTTTGAAGAAATAAAAAAAAAAAACAACCCACAAACCTTGAACTAATAAAGGAAACAAAGAGAGCCCAAAATAACAATGAATAAAAGATGAGCTATCAAAACTGATATCTCAAAGAAGCTACTGTGAATAACTTTACACCAAGGAACTAGACAACCCAGAAGAAATGGAAAATTCTTAAAAACGTACACACTATCCAGATTTTATCAGGAAGAAACAGAAAAACCAAAATGATCATTAATAGTAAGGAGAATGAATCAGTAATCAGAAACAACCTCTTAACAAAAAAATTCTACTACCAGGTGGTTTCTGTAGTTAACTCTACCAAAAATTGAAAGAATTATCACTATCCCTCTCACTACTAGGTTCCAAATCTGCATTTCACAGCCTATTGTCCCAGAGTATCCTCGTCGATTCCACTCCCTGCCCCCAATCTGGCCCCTACTATGTACCAAGAGCACCTGGTCACTTTTTGCACGGAGCCAATGCCTCAGGCCACTCCACTTGGGGAGGTGCTGAAATTGTGGCCCGTCTCTGTACCCTACTACCACCTGGGCACTTCAGTAAGTCCCACAGCAGCACCAGCACGTGGAGATTTCAGGTGGGTCCCCGCCTACCATTCCTTCCACTTCTCACAGCACCAGCGACCCCTTCTGGTCCCCTCCTTTCTCCCCCTCACTGGGACTGACAATCAGCTGTGGCTGCAGGCGTGGTCAGTATACTACCTGCTGGTATTCACGACTTAGCGGAGGGCCAGGCCACCTGGGGCAGCCGAGGTTGGCCCCTCCATGATCTGCCCATACTCCTGTGCAAGGGTTGGTCTTTTCAAGGCGGGACCAGTTCATCCCCTGTGGTTGTCTAACTTGGCCCTAACCTTGGAGTAAAGGCGTCCTTGTAGAGCTGTGATTGAAAGTCTGCTTCAACCTGTCATTTGTGACCTCTTTAGAGATTTGTACACCCTCCTTCCTAAGCGATGTGATCTCAGATGGAAAAGTATCTGTTTGTGTATATTGTATATTCTCCTGCCTACCTCTTCTCCAACCACATACTCACCATTTTGGCTCATCTTTTCGGCTTTCTCTCTGTTCCTACAACACACAGGGTTGATTCACTTCAGGACATTGCACTTGCTGTTCCCTCTGGCTGGAACACTTCCCGTAGATTTCTTTTAACTCCTAGATGTTCTACCTGTATTTCAGTTCCCTTCCCATAGGTCGACATCAGAGGCTTCCCAGACTGTTCTAGCCAAAGGAACACACTTGCACTGCAACTGTCATGTGTTTTCCTGATTAAATTTATTCATGACAGTTATCACTTCCAGACCTTATTTGTCTGTCCTCTGCCGCCAAGAATGTTGGATCCTTAAAGGCAGAGACTTTGTAAGTTTTGCTCTTGCTGTACCCAGAGAACCTGCATCTGGTACAAAGCAGCGTTTGGTAGTATATTAAATTGTATCAGAGAACAATCATTGGCATGCAGGAAAATAAAGGCCCAACATGAAATGATGGAGATAAAAAACTTTGGGTTGATAGTTTCATTGACAACCTTACTGTTTATGAGTTGTGAGAAAACTGAGCAAAATCTCCTTTCCTCTCTATAATTGAAGATTATATTCCAAAAATATCAATTGCAATAGTCGAAGCTATTTTAATTGGTGCTCTTCTGCAGTCTTCCAGTACTGCTTATAAGTTTTTGTTTACCTTGTCTTAGAGATTTTCTTTTTCAAGCAAGTAAATCTGTGCTTCCTTTTATTTTGCTAAGAAAGTATATTAAATCTTTTCTTTTAAATCAATTAATCTCTGACAAAGGAGGCAAGGCTACACAATGTTGGAAAGACAGTTTCTTCAACAAATGGTGCTGGGAAAACAGGGCAGTGACATGTAAATAAGTGAAATTAGATCATTCTTTAATTCCCTACACAAAAATAAGCTCAGTTCAGTTGAGTTCAGTCATTCAGTCATGTCCAACTCTTTGCAACCCCATGAACTGCAGCACACAAGGCCTCCCTGTACATAACCAACTCCCAGAGGTTACCCAAAATCATGTCCATTGAGTCAGTGATGCCATCTAACTATCTCGTACTCTGTGGTCCCCTTCTCCTCCTGCCTTCAATCTTTCCCAGCATCAGGGTCTTTTTCAAAGAGTCAGCTCTTCACATCAGCTGGCCAAAATACTGGAGTTTCAGGTTCAACATCAGTCCCGCCAATGAACAATCAGGGCTGATCTTCTTTAGGATGGATTGGTTGGATCTCCTTGCAGTCCAAGGGATTCTCAAGAGTCTTCTCCAACACCACAGTTCAAAAGCATCAATTCTTTGATGTTCAACATTCTTTACAGTCCAACTGTCACATCCATACAGAACTACTGAAAAAGTCTCAGCCTTGACTAGTCTGACCTTTGTTGGCAAAGTAATGTCTATGCTTTTTATTTTTACCTTTTATTTTTATTATTTTTTAATACTTTATTCTACATTACAATACTGTATTTGTTTTGCCATACATTGACATGAATCAGCCACAGGTGTCCACGATCTCCCAATGCTGAAGCCCCCTCCCACCTCCCACCCCATATCATCTCCCTGAATCATCCTGTGCACCAGCCCCATGCATCCTGTATCCTGTATTGAACATAGACTGGCGCTTCGTTTCTTACAAGAGAGTATACATGTTTCAATGCCATTCTCCCAAATCAACCCACCCTCTCCCTCTCCCTCAGAGTCCAAAAGTCCGTTCTATACCTCTGTGTCTCTTTTGTTGTCTCACATACAGGGTCATCATTACTATCTTTCTAAATTCCATATATATATGTCAGTATACTGTATTGGTGTTTTTCTTTCTGGCTTACTTCACTCTGTATAATCGGCTCCAATTTCATCCATCTCATTAGAACTGAGTCAAATTTATTCTTTTTAAGGGCTGAGTAGTACTCCATTGTGTATATGTACCACAGCTTGTTAATATGCTGTCTCAGTTCAGTTCAGTTCAGTTGCTCAGTTGTTTCCGACGCTTTGCAACTCCATGAATGGCAGCATGCCAGGCCTCCTTGTCCATCACTAACTCCCGGAGTTCACTCAGACTCACGTCCATTGAGTTGGTAATATCATCCGGCCATCTCATCCTCTGTCATCCCCATTTCCTCCTGCCCTCAATCCCTCCCAGCATCAGAGCCTTTTCCAGTGAGTCAACTCTTTGCATGAGGTGGCCAAAATACTGAAGTTTCAGTTTTAGCATCAGTCCTTCCAATGAACACCCAGGACTGATCTCCTTCAGAATGAACTAGTTGGATCTCCTTGCAGTCCAAGGGATGCTCAAGAGTCTTCTCCAACACCATAGTTCAAAAGCATCAATTCCTTAGCGCTCAGCTTTCTTCACAGTCCAACTCTCACATCCATACGTGACTACTGGAAAAACCACAGCCTTGACTAGACGGACCTCTGTTGGCAAAGTAATGTCTGCTTTTGAATTTGCTATCTAGGTTGGTCATAACTTTCCTTCCAAGGAGTAAGCATCTTTTAATTTCATGGCTGCAGTCATCATCTGCAGTGATTTTGGAACCCAAAAAAATAAAGTCTGACACTGTTTCCACATCTATTTCCCATGAAGTGATGGGACCAGATGCCATGATCTTAGTTTTCTGAATGTTAAGTTTTAATCCAACTTTTTTACTCTCCTCTTTCACTTTCCTCAAGAGGCTTTTTAGTTCCTCTTCACTTTCTGCCGTAAGGGTGGTGTCATCTGCATATCTGAGGTTATTGATATGCTGCCTAGGTTGGTCATAACTTTCCTTCCAAGGAGTAAGCATCTTTTAATTTCATGGCTGCAATCACCATCTGTAGTGATTTTGGAGCCCAAAAGATAAATTCAGTCACTGTTTCCACTGTTTCCCCATTTATTTGCCATGAAGTGATGGGACCAGATGTCATGATCTTAGTTTTCTGAATGTTGAGCTTTAAGCCAACCTTTTCACTCTCCTCTTTCACTTTTGTCAAGAGATTCTTTAGTTCTTCTTCACTTTCTGCCATAAGGGTGGTGTCATCTGCATATCTGAGGTTATTGATATTCCTCCCAGCAATCTTGATTCCAGCTTGTCCTTCATCCAGCCCAGTATTTCTCATGATGTAATCTGCATATAATTTAAATTAGCGTGGTGACAATATACAGCCTTGATGTACTCCTTTTCCTATTTGGAACCAGTATATTGTTTCATGTCCAGTTCTAACTGTTACTTCCTGACCTGCATACAAATTTCTCAAGAGGCAGGTCAGGTGGTCTGGTGTTCCTATCTCTTTCAGAATTTTCTACAGGTTTTGGTGATCCACACATTCAAAGGTTTTGGCATAGTCAATAAAGCAGAAATAGATGTTTTTCTAGAACTCTCTTGCTTTTTCAATAATTCAGTGGATGTTGGCAATTTGATCTCTGTTTCCTCTTCCTTTTCTAAAACTAGCTTGAACACCTGGAAGTTCATGGTTCACATATTGCTGAAGCCTGCCTTGGAGAATTTTGAGCATTACTTTACTAGTGTGTGAGATGAGTGCAATTGTGTGGTAGTTTGAGCATTCTTTGGCATTGCCTTTCTTTGGAATCAGAATGAAAATTGACATTTTCCAATCCTGTGGCCACTGCTAAGTTTTCCAAATTTGTTGACATACTGAGTGCAGAACTTTCACAGCATCATCTTCCAGGATTTGAAATAGCTCAAATGGAATCCCATCACCTCCACTAGCTTTGTTCATAGTGATGTTTCCTAAGATCCACTTGACTTCACATTCCAGGATGTCTTGCTCTAGGAGAATTATCACACCATCATGATTATATGGCTTTGCGTCATGAAGATCTTTTTGTTCAGTTCTTCTGTATATTCTTTCCACTGTTTCTTAATATCTTCTGCTTCTGTTAGGTCCATATCATTTCTGTCCTTTATTGAGCCCATTTTTGTGTGAAATGTTCCTTTGGTATCTCTAATTTTCTTGAAGAGATCTCTAGTCGTTCCCATTCTGTTGTTTGCCTCTATTTCTTTGCATTGATTGCTGAGGAAGGCTTTCTTATCCCTCCTTGCTATTCTTTGGAACTCTGAATTCAGATGCTTATATCTTTCCTTTTCTCCTTTGTTTTTCACTTCTCTTCTTTTCACAGCTATTCATAAGGCCTCCTCAGACAGCCATTTTGCTTTTTGCATTTCTTTTTCTTGAGGATTGTCTTGATCCCTGTCTCCTGTACAATGTCAGAAATTTATATCCATAGTTCATCAGGCACTCTGTCTATGAGATCTAGTCCCTTCAGTCTATTTCTCACTTCCACTGTATAATCATAAGGGATTTAACTTAGGTCATATCTGAATGGTCTAGCGGTTTTCTCCACTTTTTCAATTTAAGTCTGAATTTGGCAATAAAGAGTTCATGATCTGAGCCACAGTCATCTCCCGGTCTTGTTTCTGCTAACTGTATAGGGCTTCCCCATCTTTGGCTGCAAAGAATATAATCAATCTGATTTTGCTGTTGACCATCTGGTGATGTCCGTGTGTAGAGTCTTCTCTTGTGTTGTTGGAAGACAGTGTTTGCTCTGACCAGTGCATTCTCTTGGCCAAACTCTATTAGCCTTTGCCCTGATTCATTCTGTACTCCAAGGCCAAATTTGCCTGTTACTCCAGGTGTTTCTTGACTTCCTACTTTGCATTCCAGTCCCCTATAATCAAAAGGACATCTTTTTTTGGGTGTTAGTTCTAAAAGTTATTGTAGATATTCTTAAATCCATTCGATTTCAGCTCCTTCAGGATTACTGGTTGGGGCATAGACTTGGATTATCACGATACTGAATGGTTTGGCTTGGAAATGAACAGAGATCATTCTGTCATTTTTGAGATTGCATTCAAGTACTGCATTTTGGACAGTTTTGTTGGCTATGATGGCTACTCCATTCTTCTAAGGGATTCCCACCCGCAGGAGTATATATAATGGTCATCTGAGTTAAATTCAGCTCAAAAAATAAGCTCGATAAAATAAGCTCAAAATGGATTAAATAATGAGACTAGACCCTATAAAACTCCTAGAGTAAAACATAGAACATTTTCTGACATAAATTGCAGTAACATCTTTTTCCATCCATCTCCCAGAATAATGGAAATAAAAACAAAAATAAACAAATGGGACCTCAGTTCAGTTCACTTCAGTTCATTCACTCAGTTGTGTCCAACTCTTTGCGACCCCATGAATCACAGCATGCCAGTCCTCCCTGTCCATCACCAACTCCAGGAGTTCACTCCAACTCATGTCCATCGAATCAATGACACCATCCAACCATCTCATCCTCTGGCGTCCCCTTCTCCTCCTGGCCCCAATCCCTCCGAGCATCAGGGTCTTTTCCAATGAGTCAACTCTTCGCATGAGGTGGCCAAAGTACTTGAGTTTCAGCTTCAGCATCAGTCCTTCCAATGAACAACCAGAACTGATCTCCTTTAGGATAGACCTACTTAAACTCAAAACCTTTTGTAAAGCAAAAGAAAAAAATAAACAAAACAAAAAGACAACCATAGATTGGGAGAAATTATTTGTAAATGGTATGACTGATAAGGAATCAGTCACTAAAAGTTACTAACAGTATATGTTACTTAACAACATTAAAACAAACAGCCCACTCCAAAAATGAGCAGAAGACCTGAATAGACATTTCTCCAAAGAGGACATACAGATGGCCAATGTGCACACATACTAAGTTGCTTCATTCATGTCCAATTCTTTGCAAATCTATGAACTGAAGCCTGCCCAGCTTTCTTGTCCATGGGATTCACCAGGAAAGAATACTGGAGTGGGTTGGCATGCCCTCCTCCAGGGGATCTTCCCTACCCAGGAATCAAATCCATGTTTCTTATGTCTTCTGTATTGGCAGGCTTGTTCTTTACCACTAGTGCCACTTGAGAAGCCCAGATGGCCAACAGGCACAAGAAAAGATGTTCAACATTGCTAGTTATTAGAGAAATGCTAATGATTTCTCTACAATGAGATATCACCTCACACCAGTCAGAATGGCTATCATCAAAAGATCCATAAAGAAATGCTGGAGAGGATGTGGAGAGAAGGGAACTCTCCTACACTGTCAGTTGGAATGTAAATTAGTACAGCCACTATGGAGAACAGTATGGAAAAAACTAAAAAACTAAAAATGTAATTGCCATACGATCCTGCAGTCCCACTCCTAGGCATATATCCAGAGAAAAACACGATCCAAAAGGATACATGCACCTCAATGTTCATTGCAGTATTGTTTACAACAGTCAAGACATGGAAGCAACCTAAATGTCCATCAACAGAGCATTGGATGAAGAAGCTGTGGTATATACATACAATGGAATACTACTCAGCCATAAAAAGGAATGCATTTGAGTCAGTTCTAATGAGGTGGACAGACCTATAGCCTATTGTCCAGACTGAAGTAAGTCAGAAAGAGAAATATAAATATCATATACTGAGGCATATATATGGAACCTAGAAAGGTGGTACTGATGAATTAATTTTCAGGACAGTAATGGAGAAACAGACATGGAGAACAGATCTATGGACATAGGGAAAGGGGAGGAGGGAGAGGGTGAGATGTATGGAGACAGTAACATGGAAATTTACAGTACCAAATATAAAATACACAGCCAATGGGAATTCGCTATATGACTCAGGGAATTCAAACAGAGGCTCTGTGACTTTTTTTTTTTTTAGCTTTGACTATAAGGACCTTTTTTAAAATATATATATATATATATATAACTTTACTTTACCATATTGTATAGGTTTTGCCATATAATGACATGAATCAGCCATGGGTGTACATGTGTTCCCCATCCTGAACCCCCCGTCCCACCTCCCTCTCCATACCATCCCTCTGGGTCATCCCAGTGCACCAGCCCCAAGCACCCTGTATCATGCATCAGACCTGGACTGGTGATTCGTTTCACATATGATACTATACATGTTTCAATGCCATTCTCCCAAATCACCCCACCCTTACCCTCTCCCACAGAGTCCAAAAGATCGTTCTATACATCTGTGTCTCTTTTTCTGTCTTGCATACAGGGTTCTTGTTACTATCTTTCTAAATTTTATATATATGCATTAGTACACTGTATTGGTGTTTTTCTTTCTGGCTTACTTCACTCTGTATAATAGGCTCCAGTTTCATCCACCTCATTAGAACTGATTCAAATGTATTCTTTCTAATGGCTCAGTAATACTCCATTATGTATATGTACCATAGCTTTCTCATACATTCATCTGCTCATGGAAATCTAGGTTGCTTCCATGTCCTGGCTGTTATAAACAGTGCTGTGATGAACACTGGAGTACACGTGTCTCTTTCACTTCTGGTTTCCTCAGTGTGTATGCCCAGGAGTGGGGTTGCTGGGTGGTATGGCAGTTCTATTTCCAGTTTTTAAAGGAATCTCCACACTCTTCTCCATAGTGGCTGAACTAGTTTGCATTACCACAAAACAGTGCAATGGGATTTCCTTACACTGTTTTAGGTTTTAGGTTGTTGTGCTTTCATTTTGATTTGTTACTATGCATATTTTGATTTCTTTTTTATTTATTCTTTTATTTCTTGGTTATTCAGCAGCATGCTGTTCAGCCTCCATATGTTGGAATTTTTAATAGTTTTTCTCCTGTAATTGACATCTAATCTTACTGCATTGTGGTCAGAAAAGATGCTTGCAATGATTTCAATTTTTTAAAAATTTACCAAGACTAGATTTATGGCCCAGCATGTGGTCTATCCTGGAGAAGGTATTCTGTACGCTTGAGAAAAGATGAAATTCAATTTTGGGGAGGTGAAGTGTTCTAAAGATATCAGTTAGGTCTAACTGGTCTATTGTATCATTTTTTTTATAATTTTACTTTATTTTACTTTACAATACTATATTGGTTTCGCCATACATCAACATGAATCTGCCATAGGTGTACATGAGTTCCCAGTCCTGAACCCCCCTCCCACCTCCCTCCTTATACCATCTCTCTGGGTCATCCCAGTGCACCAGCCTCAAGCATCCTGTATCCTGCATCAAACCTAGACTGGGAATTCATTTCTTACTTGATATTATACATGTTTCAATGCCATTCTCCCAAATCATCCCACCTTCTCCCTCTCCCACAGAGTCCAAAAGTCTGTTCTATATATCTGTGTCTCTTTTGCTGTCTTGCATACAGGATCATCGTTACCATCTTTCTAAATTCCATATATATGTGTTAGTATACTGCATTGGTGTTTTCCTTTCTGGCATATTTCACTCTGTATAATTGGCTCCAGTTTCATCCGCCTCATTAGAACTGATTCACATGTATTCTTTTTAATGGCTGAATAATACTCCATTGTGTATATGTCCCACAGCTTTCTTATCCATTCGTCTGCTGATGGACATCTAGGTTGTTTCCATATCCTGGCTATTATAAACAGTGCTGTGATGAACACTGGGGTACACATGTCTCTTTCAATTCTGGTTTCCTCAGTGTGTATGCCCAGCAGTGGGATTGCTGGGTCATAAGCCAGTTCTATTTCCAGTTTTTTAAGGAATCTCCACACTGTTCTCTATAGTGGCTGTATTAGTTTGCATTCCCACCAACAGTGAAAGAGGGTTCCCTTTTCTCCACACCCTCTTCAGCATTTATTACTTGTAGACTTTTGGATCACAGCCATTCTCACTGGTGTAAAATGGTACCTCATTGTGATCTTGATTTGCATTTCTCTGATAATGAGTGATGTTGAGCATCTTTCATGTGTTTGTTAGCCATCTGTATGTCTTCTTTGGATAAATGTCTATTTAGTTCTTTGGCCCATTTTTTGATTGTGTTATTTGTTTTTCTGGAATCAAGCTGCATGGGTTGCTTGTATATTTTTGATACTAGTTGTTTGTCAGTTGCTTCATTTGCTATTATTTTCTCCCATTCCAAAGGCTGTCTTTTCACCTTGCTTATAGTTTCTTTTGTTGTGCACAAGCTCTTAATTTTAATTAGGTCCCGTTTGTTTATTTTTCCTTTTATTTCCAGTATTCTGGGAGGTGGGTCATAGAATATCCTGGTGTAGTTTATGTCAGAGAGTGTTTTGCCTATATTCTCCTCTAGGAGTTTTATAGCTTCTGGTCTTACGTTTTGATCTTTAATCCATTTTGAGTTTATTTATGTCTTTGGTGTTAGAAAGTGTTCCAGTTTAATTCTTTTACAAGTGGTTAATCAGTTTTCCCAGCAACACTTGTTAAAGAAATTTTCTTTTCTCCATTGTATATTCTTGCCTCGTTTGTCGAAGATAAGGTGTCCATAGGTGTGTGGATTTATCTCTGGGCTATTTTGTTCCATTGATCTGTATTTCTGTCTTTGCACCAGTACCAGACTGTCTTGATGACTGTGGCTTTGTAGTAAAGCCTGAAGTCAGGCAGGTTGATTCCTCTAGTTCCATTCTTCTTTCACAAAATTGCTTTGGCTATTTGAGGTTTTTGTATTTCCATACAAATTGTGAAATTTTGTGTTCTAGCTCTGTGAAAAATACCACTGGTAGCTTGATAGGGACTGCATTGAATCTGTAGATTGCTTTGGGTAGTATACTCATCTTCACTATATTGATTCTTCTGATCCATGAACATGGTATATTTCTCCATCTATTATTGTCCTCTTTGATTTCTTTCATCACTGTTCTATATATAGGTCTTTAGTTTCTTTAGGTAGATATATTCCTAAGTATTTTATTCTTTTCATTGCAATGGTGAATGGAATTGTTTCCTTAATTTCTTTTTCGACTTTCTCATTATTAGTGTGTAAGAATGCAAGGGATTTCTGTGTGTTGATTTTATATCCTGCAACTTTACTATATTCATTGATTAGCTCTGGTAATTTTCTGGTGGATTGTTTAAGGTTTCCTATGTAGAGGATCATGTCATCTGCAAACAGTGAGAGTTTTATTTCTTCTCTTCCAATTTGGATTCCTTTTATTTATTTTTTTTCCCTTCTCTGATTGCTGTGGCTAAAACTTCCAGAACTATGCTGAATAGTAGCGGTGAAAGTGGGCACACTTGTCTTGTTCCTGACTTCAGGGAAAATGCTTTCAATTTTTCACCATTGAGGATAATGTTTGCTGTAGGTTTGTCATAAATGGCTTTTATTATGTTGACGTATGTTCCTTCTATTCCTGCTTTCTGGAGAGCTTTTTTTTTTATCATAAATGGATGTTCAATTTTGTCAAAGGCTTCTCTGCATCATTTAAATTTTGTGTTTCCTTGTAATTTTCTGTTTAGTTGACCTATCCCTAAGTGTGAGTGGGGTATTAAAATCTCCCACTCTCATTGTGTTATTGTTAATTTCCCATTTCATACTTGTTAGCATTTGCCTTACATATTGTGGTGCTCCTATGTTGGGTGCATATCTATTTATAATTTATATCTTCTTGGGTTGATCCACTGATCATTATGCAGTGTCCTTCTTTGTCTCTTTTCATGGCCTTTATTTCAAAGTCTATTTTATCTGATATGAGTATTGGTACTCCTGCTTTCTTTAGGTCTCCATTTGTGTGAAATATCTTTTTCCAGCCCTTCGCTTTCAGTCTGTATGTGCCCCTTGTTTTGTGGTGTGTCTCTTGTAGACAACGTATATAGGGGTCTTGCTTTTGTATCCATTCAGTCAGTCTTTGTCTTTTGGTTGGGGTATTCAGCCCATTTACATTTAAGGTAATTATTGATAAATATGATCCTGTTGCCATTTACTTTATTGTTTTGGGTTCAAATTTATATACCCTTTCTGTGTTTCCTGTCTAGAGAAGATCCTTTAGCATTTGTTAGAGAGCTGGTTTGGTGGTGTTGAATTCTCTCAGCTTTTGCTTGTCTGTAAAGCTTTTGATTTCTCCTTCATATTTGAATGAGAACTTTTCTGGGTGTAGTAATCTGGGCCGTAGGTTATTATCTTTCATCACTTTAAGTATTTCCTGCTATTCCTTTCTGGCCTGAAGAGTTTCTATTGAAAGATCTGCTGTTATATATGTTTCAGTGCCATTCTCCCAAATCATCCCAATACTAGATGCTTGGGGCTGGTGCACTGAGTCGACCCAGAGGGATGGTATAGGGAAGGAGGAGGGAGGGGGTTTCAGAATGGGAAACACATGTATACCTGTGGTGGATTCATGTTGATGTATGGCAAAACCAATACAATATTGTAAAGTATAGCCTCCAATTAAAATAAATAAATTTATATTTAAAAATAAATAATTTTTAAAAAGAAAAAAAAGAAAGATCAGCTGTTATCCTTATGAGAATCCCCTTGTGTATTATTTGTTTTTTTTTCCCTTGCTGCTTTTAATATTTGTTCTTTGTGTTTGATCTTTGTTAATTTGATTAATATGTGTCTTGGGGTGTTTTGCCTTGGGTTTATCCAGTTTAGGACTTTCTGTGTTTCTTGGACTTGGATGATTATTTCCTTCTCCATTTTAGGGAAGTTTTCAACTATTATCTCCTCTAGTATTTTCTCATGGTCTTTCTTTTTGTCTTCTTCTGGGAATCCTATGAATCAAATGTTGAGGTGTTTAACATTGTCCCAGAAGTCTCTGAGTTTGTCCTCATTTTTTGTAATTCTTTTTTTTCTTTTTTCCTCTCTGTTTCATTTATTTCTACCATTCTATCTTCTACCTCACTTATCCTATCTTCTGCCTCCATTATTCTACTCTTGGTTCCCTCCAGAGTGTTTTGATCTCATTTATTTCATTATTCATTATATACTGACTCTTTTTTATTTCTTCTAGGTGCTTGTTAAACCTTTCTTGCACCTTCTCAATCTTTGTCTCCAGGCTATTTGTCTGTAACTCCAATTTGTTTTCAAGATTTTGGATAATTTTCACTATCATTATTTGAATTCTTTATCAGGTAGATTCCCTATCTCTTCCTCTTTTGTTTGGTTTGATGGGCATTTATCCTGTTCCTTTACCTGCTGGGTATTTCTCTGCCTTTTCATCTTGTTTATATTGCTGTGTTTGGGTTGGCCTTTCTGTATTCTGGTAGTTTGTGGTTCCTCTCTATTGTGGAGGTTCCTCACTGTGGATGGGGTTGGGCTGGTGGCTTGTCAAGGTTTCCTGGTTAGGGAAGCTTGTGTCAGTGTTCTGGTAGATCAAGCTGGATTTCTTCTCTCTGGAGTGCACTGAAGTGTCCATTAATAAGTTTTGAGATGTCAGTGGGTTTGGTGTGACTTTGGGCAGCCTGTATATTGAACTCAGGGCTATGTCCCTGTGTTGCTGGAGAATTTGTGTGGTATATCTTTCTCTGGAACTTGTTGGCCCTTGGGTGGTGCTTGGTTTCAGTGTATGTATGGAGGCGTTTGATGAGCTCCTATCAATTAATGTTCCCTGGATTCAGGAGTTCTATGGTGTTCTCAGGATTTGGACTTAAGCCTCCTGCCTCTGGCTTTCAGTCATATTCTTACAGTAGCCTCAAGACTTCTACATCTATATGCACTGATGATAAAACTTCTAGGTTAATGATGAAAAGTTTCTCCACGGTGAGGGACACCTGGAGAGGTACACAGAGATACACAGAGAAGAGAAGAGGGAGGCAGGAGACAGAGGTGGCCAGGAGGAGAAAAGGGGGAATCAAAAAGAGAGAGACAGATCTAGCCAGTAATGAGTTCCCTAAGTGTTCTTCACAGCCCAGAACACACAAAGAGATTAACAGATTTTGGTAGAGAAGAAGAAGGGGAGGGGGAGATAGAGGCAACCTGGTGGAGAAAAAGGAGAGTCAAAAGGGGAAAGATCAATCAGGCCAGTGATCTCACTCCCAAGTAAAAATGGGTACTGAAGGTTTGGTCCTTAATGGTATAAAGTTGATAAGAAGTACCAAAAAACAAAGATTAAAAATCTAGAGTAGAGTTTAGAGTCTCAAAAATACAATATTAAAAAAAAAACAAAGTCAGAAAAATTATAAAATATATACATATATATACATATATATATATATATATATATAACACATATATATATATGAAGTTTGCTTTAAAAATAGGGTCTTTTTTTTGCAAGGTTATAGTAGGTTATAAAAATGAAAATTAGAGTATTAGGGGACTTAAAAAATTAAATGATAATAGTAAAATATATCTAGGATTTTCTCTGGGGCTGTTCCAGACAGTGTGGAGTCAGTTCATTTTCAGATAGTTCCTTGGTCTGGCTTATACTTCTCAAGGTCTATAGGCCCCTTCCTATGTAGTCGGTGCTAACTACAGGGTTTTAATCTATTGCACCTGTCACTTTCAAAGCTGTTCCTTCTATTTATCTTAGCTTCTTCTGTTTGCTGGTCTCTTCAGTGTCTAATTTCTGCCTTCACACAAGGGGGCTGTGGTGGTTACTTTTTTAGGCTCACTTGTTCAGTCCTGCTGTGGGGAGGGAGGAACACTGCAAACAAATATTCCTGGCATGTGTAGGGAGTGCTCAAGGCCATGATTGCCCCCTTCCAGCTCTGGCTGCCCTTGCCTGCCTGTCTCCAGTGAGGTATGGGCCAGTCCACAGCCAGCTAACTCTGCTCAGTACTTTGTTCTGTGAGCGGGCCTGGCGGTGTGTTAGCTTAGGACTTTTCGCGGGATAGCTATCCCACAATCTGGGTTGCTATCTCAAGCTAGTTCCCTCAGATTGCCCTTACCCTAAGCAATACAGCCTGCATGCCTTCCTAGCCCCCTTGCTAGTGGAGGATGTGAGCATCTGGGCTGCTGCTCTGCTGGGAGTTGCTGTTAGGCACATAATCTATTGGTTTTATTTATTTTCCTCCTGGTTATTTTTCCCTCTGAGATTCCAAAGCTCGCCACAGACCCACTGGAGAGAGTGCTTCCTGGTGTTTGGTAACTTCTCTTTTTTTAAGACTCCCTTCCTGGGATGGATCTCTGCCCCTACCTCGTTTGTCTCTCTTTTTATCTTTCATATTTTTTCTACTTCCTTTCGAAGACAGTGAGCTGCCTTTCTGGGTCCCTGATGCCTCTGCCAGCATTCAGAAGTTGTTTTGTGGAATTTGCTTGGCGTTCAAATGTTCCTTAGATGAATTTGTGGGGAGAAAGTGGTGTCCCTGTCCTATTCCTCCACAATCTTATGACTGCCCACACTCTGTGACAATCTAAAAGGGTGAAATGGGAGGGAGGTTTGGGAGGGAAGGGACATGGGTGTACCTGTGGCTGATTCTTGTTGATGTATGACAGAAAACCACAAAATTCTGTAAAATAATTATCTTTCAATTAAAAAATAAATTAAAAACGAATATGTGGTACATATATGCAATAAATACTGCTCAGCCATTAAAAAGAATGAAATAACGCCATTTGCAACAACATGAATGTCATACTGAGTGAAGTAAGTCAAACAAAGAAGGAGAAATATCATATGACATCTCTTATATGTATAATATAAAAAGAAATTATATAAATGAAGTTACTTATGAAACTGGAAGAGATTCACAGACTTAAAAAATAAACTTATGGTTGCAAGGGGGAAGGGATAGTTAGGGAGTTTGGGAAGGTCATATGCACACTGCTATATTTAAAATGGATAACCAAGAATGACCTGTTGAATAGAACATGGAACTCTACTCAATATTATGTGCCAGCCTGGATAGTAAGGGTGTTAAGGGGAAAATGGGAGTATGGCTGAGTCCTTTCACTGTTCACCTGAAACTACCATAGCATTGTTAATTGGCTATACCCCCAATAGAATATAAAAAGTTTAAAGTTTGAAAAAAAAATCTTTAAGGATGCACCAAAAATGTTAGATCTAATCAATGAATTCAGCAAAATTGAAAGATCAACACACACAAATCAGCAGCATTTTTATAAACTAATAATAAAGGATCTAGGGAAGAAATAAAGAAAACGATCCTATATGTAATACCATCAAAACAATAAATACTTAGGGATATATTTAGCCAAGATCTCTACACTTAAAATTAGAAGAGATTGATGGAAGAAACTGAAGAGGTCAGAAATAACAGAAAGACATCTCATGTTCATAGATTGGATGCACCAATATTGTTAAACTGCCCAAACTAATTAAGTGTAATCCTTATTAAGATTCCAATGACATTTTTATAGAAGTAAAAAAATATTCTTCAATTTTCACAGAACTACAAAACATCACATTATAGCCAAAGCAATGCTTAGGTATAAGGCAAGACATCATGGAAAATGCCGGGCTTCATGAAGCATAAGCTGGAATCAAGATTGCTGGGAGAAATATTAGTAACCTCAGATATGCAGATGATAGCACCCTTAGGGCAGAAAGTGAAGAGGAACTAAAAATCACTTGAGGAAAGTGAAAGAGGAGAGGAAAAAACCTATCTTAAAATTCAGCATTCAAAAAACTAAGATCATGGCATCAGGTCCCATCACGTCATGGCAAATAGATGGGGAAACAATGGAAACAGTGAGAGACTTTATTTTCTTGGGCTCTAAAATCACTGCAGATGATGACTGCAGCCATGAAATTAAAAGACGCTTGCTCCTTGGAAGATAAGCTATGACCAACCTAGGCAGCATACTAAAAGCAGAGACATTACTTTGCCAACAAAGGTCCATCTATCTAGTCAAAGCTATGGTTTTTCCAGTAGTCATGTATGGATGTGAGAGTTGGACCATAAAGCTGAGTGCTGAAGAATCTGTGGTGTTGGAGAAAACTCTTGAGAGTCCCTTGGACTGCAAGGAGATCCAACCAGTCCATCCTAAAGGAAATCAGTCCTGAATATCCATTGGAATAACTGACGGTGAAGTTGAAGTTCCAATACTTTGTCCACCTGTTGTGAAGAACTGACTCCTTAGAAAAGACCCTGATGCGACTGAAATGAAATGAAATGAACTTGAAGAATCATGGCTCTGACTATACTGACTTTTGTCAGCAAAATGATGTCACTGCTTCTTAATATGCTGCTTACGTTTGTCCTAGAGTTCCTTCCAAGGAATAAAGGTGCTCATTTAGATTGTTTATTCAAGACTTTTCTTGTTTCCTTAGCTAAGATTTTATTGCTTTAAACTTCCCTGTTAGAACTGCTTGTTGCATCCCAAAGTTTTTTGATCATCTTGTTTTCATGGTCATTTGTCTCTAGGTATTTTTCATTTCCTCTTTGATTTCTTCAGTGATCAGTTGGCTTTTTATTGACATATTGTTTAGCATCTATGTATTAGTGTTTATCAATTTTTTCCCTATAATTGATACCTATTCCTATAGCATTGTGTTTGGAAAAGAAGTTTTATATGATTTCAAATTTCCTAACTTTATTGAGGCTTTTTTTTTTTTTTTTTTTTGGCTAAAGATGTGGCCTCTCCTGGAAAATATTCCGTGTGCATTTTAGAAAAAATTGGTTTCTGCTGCTTTCCAGTTGTTTCATAAATATCAGTAAAATCCATCTGGTATCATATGTCTTTTAATCCCTGTTTTTCCTTATTGAGTTTTAGTCTGGATGATCTGTCCATTGATGTAAGTGAAGTGTTAAAGCCCTCCACTATTATTGTGTTACTGTCAATTTCACTTTTTTAATGACTAGTACCATTTGACATATATTTTGAAGTGCTCTTATATTGGGGTCATACACATAGTTAACAGTTGTTACATCTTCAGTGTAAGAATTGATCCCTTGATCATTAGGTAGGGTTCTTTGTCTCTGTTAATAGTTTTTATTTTGTATGTTCATATTGCCAAATTGTTAATTGTTTTGAATTTGATTTGTAGGGTTTTTTTTATTCTTCTTTGATTCACTTCTCTTTTCATTTGATGACTATCTTTAGAGTTATTTTTTATTGCTTTGTGTGTGTATCTAGTGTAGATTTTTGGTTTGCAGTTTCCATGAGGTTTTGTATAGCGGTCTCTATATATGAGATTGTTTCAATTTTGGCCCCAGTTTCCAATGCATTTCCAATATTCTCCATTTCTACTCTCCTCACAATTGCTGGATTTGATAGCATACTTCTGTGTGCATGATTTCCTGCCTTTAGTTTTGGTTTGCCTTTCCTGATGAAATTTCCCATTTAATATTTTTTCTCATGGTTTCCTTTCCTTTTCAACCTAGAAACATTTCCTTTATTATTTGCTGTAAAGCTGGTTTGATAGTTTTTAGCTTTTGCTTGTCTGTAAAGCCTTTGATTTATTCTTCAAATTTTGAAGAGTACAGTATTCTTGTACTGAATACTTGCTGAGTGCAATATTCTTGGTTGTAGTTGTTTCCCTTCACCTGTGTAAATATATTGTGCCACTCCTTTTTGACCTGAAGAATTTCTGAGAAATCAGAAATTTCTGATATCTTATTAAGGGATTCCCAATAAATGGATAATCTCATGGGGATTCCCTTGTATGCTATTTGTAGCTTTTCCCTTGTTGCTTTTAATGTTTTTCTTTATTTTATTTTATTATTTTTTTTTTGAGCTTGATCAAGGTGAATCTTGGCATGTTCCTCCTTGGATTTATCTTGTATGGGACTCTCTGAGCTTCCTGGACTTCAGTGAGTGTTTCATTTTCTATGTAAGGAACATTTTTTAACTCTGATCTCTGGAAATATTTTCTCAGGCCATTTCCTTCTTTCTTCTGCTTCTGGGACTCCTGTAATGTGAATGTTGGTTCATTTAATGTTGTCCCAGAAGTCTCTGAGACTGTCTTTCTTTCTTTTTTTTTTTTTTTTACCCTGTTCCATGATTGCCACTACTCTGTCTTCCAGCACACTTACTCATTATTCTACATTTTTTATTCTGCTACTGATTTTTTTCTAGTGTATTTTGCATTTCAGTTATTGTACTGTTCATCTCTGTTTGTCTCTTCTTTAAATCTTTTAGCTCCTTATTAAATGTTTCTTGCATCTTCTTGGTCTGTGTCTCCATTTTTATTCCCAAATCTTAGATCATCTTTACCCTCATATTTTAAATTCTCTTTCAGTAAGATTGCCTGTCTTGTTTTCATTTAGTTGTTCTTGTGGGTTTTTTATCTTGTTCCTTCATCTGGAACATATTTCTCTGCCTTCTCATTTCACCTAACTTTCTCTGTTTGTGGCCTGCTTTTCATAGGATGCAGGATCTTAGATCTTGTTTCTGGTATCTGCCTCCTGGTGGGTGGGATTTGTCTTGGGGCTAGTACAGGCTTCTGGGTGAGAGGGACTAGTGTCTACCTGCTGTCACGTGGAGGTAGGCTACATCCCTTAAGTGGGCAGGGTCATAATAAGTCTTGTGTTTAGAGGTGGATATGAGCTTAGCATGGCTTAAGGGACCCGGTTTTCTCCTGGATTGGACTGTGTTCCTTTCCTGATGTGTGCTTGGACTGTTGCATTCTGGCACTGAAGCGTTTAGGCCATTTGGTAGGTCCAGGCCTTGGAGCCAAAATGGTGGCCTCTGGTAGAACTCACTCTGCTCAATAATCTCTGGCCCTCTGCCACTATTCTTCTTGCACCCCAGTGAGCAACAACTGACCCCACCTGTCCAGGAGACTCTCCAAGACTCTCAGGTAGGTCCAGCCCAGGTTCCTCTGGAGTTATTGCTCTGTCTCAGTATACACCAAACCTTGTGTGTATACAGAAACAGTTCAGTGTCTGTTTTCTCCTGTCCTGTGAAGCTCCTGCCCTCAAGCTCCTCTGGCCATCAAAGCCAAATGCTCTGGGCAGAGGGGTGGATTTTTCCCCTGATGCCAGGCCTTCAGGCTGAAAAATCTACCTTGGGGCTCAGAACTCTCACTTTTGTTGGATAACTTCTGTAATGTAATCATTTTCTACTTTGTTGGTTGCATAGCTGGAAGATATGAGACTTGATTATGTTGTGAAAACACCTCTTATACATCTCACTGTGGCTTCTTTGTATTTGAATAAAATAAATTTTGGAAGGTGCCAATCATTTTGTTGATGATTGTTCAACAGTTAGTTTTGATTTTTCTGTTTTCATAAGAAGAGGTATTCTACTCAAGTCCTCCTACTCCATCATGTTTTCCAGCATCAACAGGTTGCTTTAATTTGAATGCCTGTTGCTTATTTTCTTAGCATATACTCGTCATTATCACCTTGATATTGGGTATGCAGGTGCACTGATGCTTTCATGCTTCCACAATGGTGCTGGCAGTACTTGGTACCTGCTATCAAGTCTCCTACTGGTGGCTGCAGCCCACTCATTCCCAAGTCAGTGGAAGCAGGACTTTGCACGTGCTCAATAGTTTTGTAGGTGTGGTTGCACCCTGTGCACTCCTGGGACAGGGGTAGCAAGGCTTGGAGTCTTGTACTCATAGAGGTAGCTTATGCTTGTGCACTCCTAGAACAGTGAGGGTAGTGTTTGGCATCAACTCTTGGCTATTGTAGCAGCAACCCCAGCCTGTGCTCATATCTCGAGCCCAGGATGGCAGTGATGACTTGTACCTGCCACTGCAGCTCCTGTAGGCTGTGTCCTGTTGTCTTGGAACACTCACAGGGAAACCAGCTCTCTTAAGGTGGTTCTGCCCTCTTCTCATATTCCCTCCAATAATGCTGCCTTGCTCCTCTGGTGGGTCCAAGATTCTTCTGAGTACATGCTTACTTAGCAAAGCCCAGCCTCTTCTGGCTGTGTCCACACAGCCAACCTCATTGATCTCCTTAGGTCTGACCTTTGAGGCCTGAACTTTAGCACCCAGTCTTCATTCAGTCATGGATGAGTGTCTCAGGATAGGGAATGTAAGGTGACTGTGCAGAACTTGTGTACAAATCACCTTCTGTTTTGCCTTCTGCAAACTGAATGCTTCTCTCTCCTCCTAGGCTCTGAAGATCCCTTTCTGTCCAGGCTGATCTCCCCACTAGTGAGGAGACTTCCCAGAGTGTGGGAACACTTCATCCTTTATATCTTCTTCCTTGGGTTGCAGAACCCATCCTGATTCCATTTTTTGTTTGTTTGTTTGTTTTTCTTTATGTCTTACCCAGATACATGGAGGTTTCATTGCCTATTCAGAAATCTGTCTGAGTTCTACCAGTCTTCACTAGCTATTCTGTGTGGATTGTTCCACTTGTAGACCCATTTTTAATATTTTTGTAGGAGAGGGTGTGCTTGACATCGTTCTCCTCTGTTATCTTGATTGTGCCCCCTACACTGAGATGTTTTAACAAGAAAGTAAAATTATAAAAGAGGACCAAACTCAAATGTCTCACCAAAACCTACCGGAACTGGTAAATGAATTCAGCAAAGTTGTAGGATAAAATACTAATGCACAGACATCTGTCTGCTTTCTATATATCAATAATGAACAATCAATAAGAGAAGTTTAAAAATCTCTTTTAAAATCACAACAGAAAGAATAAAATATATACAAATAATCTTAACCAAAGAGTTACATACACTATAGCCCCAAAAGTATAAAACAGTGGTGAAAGAAATTGAAGATGATACAAAGAAATTGAAAGATAACCTGAGTATTAGTATTGGATAATTAATATTTCTAAAATGTTGATATTACCCAAATAAATCTACAGATTTAATGTAATCCTTAACAAAATACCAATGGTATTATCCTCAGAACAGAACAAATAATCTAAAATTCATACTGAACTAAAAGAGCACTGAATTGCAAAAGCAATCTTGAGAAAAAAAGAAAAAAATTACACTTCTAGACTTCAGACTATAGTATAAAGCTATGGAATGAAAAGAATGTGGTACTGCCACAGCAACATACAAGTATATAAATGGAACAGTAGAGAGAGCCCAGAAATAAACCCACACACCTATGGTCAATGAATATATGACAAAAGAGACAAGACTACACAATGAAGAAAACAGTCTCTTCAATTAGTGGTGTTGGTAAAACTGGGCAGCTGTATGTAAAATAATGAGATTAGAACATTTTTTCACACCATATACAAAAATAAACTCAAAATGGCTTAAAATCTTAAAAGTATAAATAGAAATCATAAAAGTCCTAGAAGAGAACACAAGCAGAACACTCTTTTACACAAGTTATACCAATATTTTTTGGCACTCTCTCAATGCAAAAGGAATAAAAGCATAAATGAATATGACCTGATTAAAATTAAAACTCTTTGCACAGCAAAAAATAAACCGTTGACAAAACAAAAAGACCTATAAAATGGAAGAAAACATTTGCAAATTATATGACAGACAAGGATTTATTTATCCAAATATAGAAACAGCACATACAATCCAATATCAAAGAAACAATTCAATCAAAAATTGGGCAGAAGACCTGAATAGATATTCTTTCTAAAGAAGACACACACATAGTTAATAGACATGAAAACATGCTGAACATCATTAATTATTAGAAAAATTCAAATCAGAAAACAATGTGATATTATATCACACCTTTCAGAATGGCTATCATCAAACAATCGACAAATAATAAATGTTGGAGAAAACATGTACCTAATGGAACAGTTGTACACTATTGGTGGGAATTAAGCTGTTGCAGTCACTATGGAAAACAGTAAAGAAGTTCTTCCAAAACTAAAAATAGAGCTATCACATGATCCAGTAATTCCACTCCTGAGTATATAACAGGAAAAAAAATGAAAATACTAATTTGAAAATATACAGGCACCTCAATGTTGATAGCAACACTACTTACAATAGCCAAGATATGGAAGCTATCCAGTGTTCTTCAATATATTAATGGATAAAGAAGATGTGATAAAAGTCATAAAAAAGAATGAAAATTATGTGGTTTGCAGCAATATAGATGCCCCTAGAGGGTATTATGATTAGTGAAATATGTCAAAGATAAATGCTCATTTTTTCACATGTATGTGGAACCCACAAAATAAAACAAATGAATATACCCAAAAGTATTTAATGAACAGAAACAGACTCACAGATATAGTAAACAAACTAGTGGTTATCAATAGGAAAAGTGAAGCGGGATGAGGCAAGATACAAGCACAGGATTAAGAGATACATAAAATCTTTGTAAATTAAACAACAAAGATACACTGTAAGTAGAAGGAATTATAACCATTATTTTGTAATAAGTTTAAATAGTGTATACCTATAAAAATATTGATCACTATGTTGCACACGTGAAATTAATATAATATTGTAATTTAAAATAAACTTCAAATAAAATATCAAACAATGTCCAGGAACTCCTCAAACATGCAGATAGGTACAGCAATCAAGGTACATGAAGATTAAAAACTACTAACAGCTTCATTCAAATGATATTTTCAATGAGACACATTACAGTCAAGCTTTAATGATTCTCTTTTCCAAGAAAAAAATCTTGAAACTAGGAAGGGATAAAAGATCACCTGATACAAGGGGATCCTGATAGAGCTATCAGCAGGTTTCTCAGTAGAAACATGCAACCTGAGAGAGAGTAGGATAACTTATTCAATGTACACCCCCCAAAAAAAAAAAAAACCTACTCTGCACACAACAACAAAGTTCTCATTGACAGGTTCAAACAAGATAAAAGAATGTGTTACCATTGGACCTGTTCCAGCAGAAATGCTAGAGTCCTTTAAGTTGAAACAAAAGGGCACTAATGAGTAATACAAAAGCATATGCAAGTATAAGTTGCACTGGGGAAAAGGCCCTGCATAGTCAAATTCAAATTTAAAATGCTATAATACTGCAATAGTGGTAAGTCAACTAATTTCAAATCTCACATAAAGGTTAAGTTCAGTTCAGGTACTCAGTCATGTCCCACTCTTTGAGATGCCATGAACTGCAGCACACCAGGAATCCTTGTCCATCACCAACCCCTGGAGCTTGCTCAAACTCATGTCCATCAAGTCGGTAATGCCATCCAACCATCTTATCCTCTGTCATCCCCTTCTGCTCCTGCCTTCAATCTTTCCCAGCATTAGGGTCTTTTTAAGGAATCAGTTCTTTGCATCAGTATTGGAGTTTCCGCTTCAGTATCAGTCCTTCCAATGAATATGCCGGGTTGATTTCCTTTAGGATTGACTGGTTTGATCTCCTTGCAGTCCAGGGGACTCTCAAGAGTCTTCTCCAACACCACCATAAAAAACCATCAATTCTTTGGCACTTAGCTTTCTTTGTGGTCCAACTCTCACATCCATACATGACTACTGGAAAAGCCATAGCTTTTACAGACCTTTGTTGGCAAAGTAATGTCTCTGGGTTTAAATATACTGTGGAGGTTGGTCATAGCTTTTCTTATAAGAAGCAAGTGGTTTTTAATTTCATGGCTGCAGTCACCATCTGCAGTGGTTTTGGAGCCCCCAAAATTAAGTATGCCACTGTTTCCATTGAAAAATTGATGATCAACACGGAACTCATGGCACTTCCAATACTTTGAACAACTGATACAGGGTCAACTCATTGAACAAGATCTGATGCTGAGAAAGATTGAGGTTAAGATGAGAAGGGGGCAACAGAGAATGAGATGGTTGCATGGCATCACTGACTCAATGGCTGTGAGTTTGAGCAAACTCTGGGAGATAGTGAAGGACAGGGAAGCCTGGTGTTCATGGGATCACAGAGTCAGACATGACTTAGTGACTGAACAACAACAATGGCACTTCCATCTTTAACCTTTTCACAAATATTCATGTTTTCAATAGCATCTATACCAATTCACATTCCCCAAGCTAGTTCAGGGAGAAGAAAATGGCAACCCACTCCAGTGTTCTTGCCTGGAGAATCCCGGGAAGGGGAAGCCTCGTGGGCTGCTGTCTACAGGGCTGCACAGAGTTGGACATGATTGAAGCAACTTAGCAGCAGCAGCAGCAAGTTAGTGTACACAGGTTCTCTTTTCTCCATATCCTCGCTGACAGTCATTATCTCTAGTCTCTTTAGCCTTCTAAAGTGCATGTGATGATGCATCTTTTTTCCCCCTTTCCTAATGATTAGTGATGCTGAGTACTTTTTCACTTGCCTGGTGGCCTGTTAAATATCTTCTCTGGAAAATGTCTATCCAAACCTTTTGCCCATTTTTAATGATGTTATTCATGTTATTTGATATCGAGTTGTATCATTTCTTTATATATTTTGAATACATAACTTACACTTATTTTCTCACATACTTTTGGTTGCCTTTTCATTTTGTTGATTGTTTCTTTCGCTGTGCAGACATTTTAACCTTGATGTAGTCTCATTTGTTTTTATATTATTGCTAGTGCTTTATGATTTATGTGTAATGATCAAAGTATCATTGCCAAAAACCATGTGAAAGATAAATTTTCCTGTATTTTCTTCTAGGAGTTTTATAGTTCCAGGTCTGACATCTAAGTTTTTGAACCACTTTGAATAATTTTTTGAATGGTATAAGATAGAAGATTACTTATTATTTTACATGTGAACATACATTTTACTCAGCTCCAATTATTGAAGATACTGTATTTTCTCCATTGAGTATTCATGACTCCCTTGTCAAATACTAGTTGACCATATATGCAAGGGTTTATTTTGCATGCTCTCAATTCTTTTCATTGGTTCCTGTGTTTTTACACATGTACCACACAGTTTTCATTACTATAACTTTATACTATTGTTTAAAATCAAGAAGTGTAATGACTCCAGCTTTGTTCTTATTTGTAAGCATTGTTTTGGCTATATGTGATGTTTTGTAGTTCTGTGAAAATTGCAGTATATTTTTTTACTTCTATAAAAATGTCATTGGAATCTTAATAAGGATTACACTTAATTAGTTTGGGCAGTTTAACAATATCGGTGCATCCAATCTATGAACATGAGATGTCTTTCCATTTATTTCTGACCTCTTCAGTTTCTTCCATCAGTCTCTTCTAATTTTAAGTGTAGAGATCTTGGCTAAATATATCTATCCCTAAGTATTTATTGTTTTGATGGTGTGACATATAGGATCATTTTCTTTATTTCTTCCCTAGATCCTTTATTATTAGTTTATAAAAATGGTACTGATTTTTCTATGTTGATCTTTCAATTTTGCCACAGCCTTGACTAGATGGACCTTTGCTGGCAAAGTAATGTCTCTGCTTTTGAATATGCTATCTTGGTTGGTCATAACTTTCCTTCAAAGGAATAAGTGTCTTTTAATTTCATGGCTGCAGTCACCATCTGCACCGATTTTGGAGCCCCCAAAAATAAAGTCTGACACTGTTTCCACAATTTCCCCATATATTTCCCATGAAGTGATGGGACCAGATGCCATGATCTTTGTTTTCTGAATGTTGAGCTTTAAGCCAAGGTTTTCACTCTCCTCTTTCACTTTCATCAAGAGGCTCTTTAGTTCTTCTTCGCTTTCTGTCATAAGGGTGGTGTCATCAGCATATCTGAGGTTACTGATATTTTTCCCAGCGATCTTGATTCCAGCTTTGCTTCATCCAGCATGGCATTTCACATGAGGTACTCTGCATATAAATTAAATAAGCAAGGTGACAATACACAGCCTTGAGGTACTCCTTTCCCGATTTGGAGCCAGCCTGTTGTTCCATATTCAGTTCTAATTGTTGCTTCTTGATCAACACACATATTTCTTAGGACACAGGTGGTGGTCTAGTATTCCAGTCTCTAAGAATTTTCTAAAGTTTGTTGTGATTCACACGGTCAAAGGCTGCCATCTAGTCAATAATGTATAAGTAGATGTTTTTCTAGAACTCTCTTGCTTTTTCGATGATCCAACGGATGTTGGCAGTTTGATCTTTGGTTCCTCTGCTTTTTCTAAATCCAGCTTGAATATCTGGAAGTTCACGGTTCATGTACTGTTGAAGCCTGGCTTGGAGAAATTTGAGCATTACTTTGGTAGCGTGTGAGATGAGTGCAATTATGTGGTAGTTTGAATATTGTTTGAAATTGCCTTTCTTTGGGATTGGAATGAAAATTGACCTTTTCCAGTCCTGTGGCCACTGCTGAGTTTTCCAAATTTGCTGGCATATTGAGTCCAGCACTTTAATAGCATCTTTTTTTAATTTTATTTTTACTTTATTCTACGTTACAATACTGTATTGGTTTTGTCATACATTGACTTGAATCAGCCACAGGTGTACACGAGCTACCAACCCCAAAGCCCCCCCCCACCTCCTATCCCATATCATCTCTCTGGATCATCCCCGTGCACCAGCCCCAAGAATCCTGTATCCTGTATCGAACATAGACTGGCGCTTCGTTTCTTACATGATAGTATACAGGTTTCAATGCCATTCTCCCAAATCATCCCACCCTCTCCCTCTCCCTCAGAGGCCAAATGTCCGTTCTATACCTCTATGTCTCTTTTGTTGTCTCACATACAAGGTCATCATTACTATCTTTCTAAATTCCATATATATGTGTCAGTATACTGTATTGGTGTTTTTCTTTCTGGCTTACTTCACTCTGTATAATCAGCTCCAGTTTCATGCATCTCATTAGAACTGAGTCAAATTTATTCTTTTTAAGGGCTGAGTAATACTCCATTGTGTATATGTACCACAGCTTTCTTATCCATTCATCTGTTGATGGACATCTAGGTTGTTTCCATGTCCTGGCTATTATAAACAATTCTGCAATGAACATTGGGGCATGTGTCTCTTTCAATTCTGGTTTCCTTGTTGTGTATGCCCAGCAGTGGGATTGCTGGGTCATAAATAGCTCAACTGGAATTACAACACCTCCACTGGGTTTGTTCATAGTGTTGCTTCCTAAGGCCCACTTGACTTCACATTCCAGGATGTCTGACTCCGGGTGAGTGATCACACCAGCGTGGTTATGTGGGTCGTGAAGATCTTTTTGTGTAGTTCTTCTCTGTATTGTTGCCACCTCTTCTTAATATCTTCTGATTTTTTTTTTTTTTTAGGTCCATACCATTTTTCCTTTATTGTGCCTATCTTTGCATGAAATGTTCCCTTGGTATCTCTAATTTTCCTGAAGAGATCTCTAGACTTTCCCATTCTATTTTTCTCCTCTATTTCTTTGCATTGATTGCTTAAGAAGGCTTTCTTATCTCTCCTTTCTATTCTTTGGAACTCTGCATTCAAATGGGTATATCTTTCCTTTTCTTCTTTTTCTTTAGCTTCTCTTCTTTTCTCAGCCATTTGTAAGCCCTATTCAGACAACCATTTTGCCTTTTGCATTTCTTTTTCTTGGAGATGGTCTTGATCATTGCCTCCTGTACAATGTCATGAACCTCCATCCACAGTTCTTCAGGCACTCTCTTTTTGAGCTCTAATTCCTTGAGTCTATTTTTCATTTCCACTGTATTATAGTAAAGGATTTGATTTAAGTCATACCTGAATGGTTTAGTGGTTTTCCCTACTTTCTTCAATTCAGCAATTCTGTCTCAGGGTATATCTGAAGGGAATGAAATAAATGGTCAAAGAATTATCTGTACCCTCATTTGATTGCAGCATTATTTACAATAACTGACACAAGGAAACAAGCTAAATGCCCATCAACAGATAAATGGTTAAAGAAAATGTAATATATATAGAAACAGAATACTATTAAACTATTTTTTAAAAAGTAAATCTCATCATTTGTAACAAAATGAATATAATGGATAGACCTTGAGGGTGTTTCTTAAGCGAAATAATGCAGACAGAAAAATAATAATCTCATATGTGGAATCTTAAAAAAAAAAAACATAGAAAAAGAGATCAGATTGATAGGAGTAAAGCTGGTGGGTGTGGAGGTTGGATGAAGGTGGTTAAAAGGTACAAACTTTCATTTATAAGATAAACAAGTACTGAAGATGGTATGTGCAACATAATAGCTATAGTTGCAAAAAAAATGATATATTTGGAAATTGCTGAGAGTAGATCATTAAAGTTCTAAATACAAGGAAAAAATTATAACCATTAAAGATTATGAATGTTATCTCCAATTATTATGGTAAATATTTCATAATATATGTATGGAAATTATTATCTGGTACATCTTCAACTTATACAGATTTGTATGTCAGTTATATATCAATAAAACTGAAGAAGTAAATAAATACTTAATTTTTTCTTCAAAATTAAATAACAGCTTAAGTTCTCATAGTTCATGGCTTCAAAACATGTTACAAAGATAGCTTAGTCAAAAGGTATAGTACTGGCATGAAGACATATATATATATATATATATATATATTTTTAATCAATGAAACAGAAAACAGCCTACTTGAATCCAAGTGTATACTACCATCTGATCTCTGATAAGAGTACCAAGAAAACACAATGAGGAAATGATACGCTCTTCAACTAATGGTTTTGGTAAAGCAGGATATCCACAAAAAGCAGAGTGAAATTGGACTCTTATCTTGCATCATATGTAAACAGCAAAAATGAATTAAAGAGATAAATATGCCAACTAAAGCTCTAAAACTCCTAGGAAACAACATAGATGGAAAGCCTCATGATTTTGCTGCTGTTAGTAATTTCTTGTATATGAGAGAAAAAATAAAGGTTACAAAAGCAAAAATAGAGATTAGGATTATATCTAACTATAAAGTTTCTGCATAGTAAAGGGAAAAAATAGAGTAAAAAGAGTCTATGGAATGGAAGAAATATTTGTGAATTACATAACTGGCAATGTATTAATACTCAAAATACATGAAGAATTCATTCAGTTTAGTGACCAACAAGCCCCAAGTCACCCAATTAGGTAGTGGACAAAGGACTTGAACAGACATTTGTCTAAAGATGTGAAAATGGACAACAGGTATATGAAAAGGTGCACAATATTGTTAATCATAAGCGAAACGAGAAACAAAACCACAAACTACCCCACACCTGTTAGGATAGCCAGTATCCAAGCAAAAACAAGCAAACAAAGAAACAGACAAAACCAGAAGAAATTGATGCATTTTTTCCATTTTGGGAAATGAAATATGGTACAATCACTACATAAAACAGAAGTTCCTCAAATAATTTAAAATATATGATTGAGTATATGACCAAGTAATCTCACTTCTTAGTATTTTTCCAAATATTTAAAATTTGAAACTTGAGTTACATTACTCCCACCTTCCTTGAAACATTTGTCACAGTAACCAAGAGGAGGCAAGCAATCTAAATGCCCTTTGATAGATGAATCAGTAAACTAAATATTACATGCATAGAATGGAATCACAGTATTGTAAAACAATAATTCTCCAATTAAAATAAATAAATAAATTTTAAAAAGAAGGAAATATTATCATATGTGACAATATGGATAAACCTTGAGGACACTATCCTAAGTAAATAAGCCAATTACATAAAGACAAATAGTTCAAGATTCACTTATATGAGGTATCTAAGGTAGACAAATTCATGAAATTTTCCAGTGTGTGGGGAAAGGAGGAAATAGGCAGTTGCTCTTAAATGGGAGGTCAGCCCTGGGATTTCTTTGCTAAGACTGATGCTAAAGCTGAAACTCCAGTACTTTGGCCACCTCATGTGAAGAGTTGAATCATTGGAAAAGATTCTGATGTTGGGAGGGATTGGGGGCAGGAAGAGAAGGGGATGACAGAGGATGAGATGGCTGGATGGCTTCACTGACTCGATGGACGTGAGTCTGATGAATTCTGGGAGTTGGTGATGGACAGGGAGGCCTGGCGTGCTGAGATTCATGGGGTCTCAGAGTCGACACGACTGAGCGACTGAACTGAACTGAACTGAAGGTTTCAGTTATGCAATATTCCATAACAAAAATAGACTGGGTATATTAAGCAAAATACATTTATTTCTTATAGTTCTGGAGGCTGGGAAATCCAAGATCAAGATGCCAGCAGATGTCTGGTGAGCTTACTTTCTGATTCATAGATGGCCATCTTTCTCTGTGTCCTCACATGGTGGTAAAGGGCTGAGACATCTTTGAGGTATCATATGACAGCATTAATCCCATTCTTGAGTACTCCAATCTCATGATCTCCATTATCAAAGCCCAAGATTTTAACATATAAATTATGGGAAGACAAAAACATTCAGTCTATAATATCTGGTCACTATTCTGACATCAAAATAATATCCTTCCCACCTGCAAAACACATCCATTGCATACCAACAGTTCTAAAAGTCTTTCCTCATTCCAACATTAACTCTAAAATAAAAGTTCAAAATCTCATCTAAATATCATCTAAATCAGATATGGGTGAGACTCAAAGTATGATTTATCCTGAAGCAAATTCTCTCTAGCTGTGAACCTGCAAAACCAAACAACTTATGTGTTTGCAAAATTCAATGGTGGGATTTGAAAGGGAGAATTAGGGGAAGAAAAAGGTACCAAGTAAGTCTAAAACCTAACAGGAACCTTAAACATTCAGGTTCAATAATAATCATCTTTGAACTCTACTGCAATAAGTAAAAAGAAGAGCTAAATAAGAAGTAAAAGAAAGAAAGAAAATAACAGCAGAAATCAGTAAAATTGGAAATAGGAAAACAATAGAGTAAAAGCAATTAAACCAAAAACTGTTTTTAAAAATGTTCTATTGAAGCATACTTGATTCACAGTATTACATTAGTTTCAGGTATACAATATAGTGATTCAATATATTTTCTAGATTATTCCAAATTAAAGTTATAAAATATTGACTATATTCGCTGTGCTATACAATATATCCTTCTAATTTATTTGTTTTACACATAGCAGCTTCTACCTCTTAATCTCTTATCCCCATTTTGCCCTCCCACCTTCCATTGTCCCAGTGTTAATCACTAGTTTATTCTCTATATCTGTAAGTCTGATTCTGTTTTCTTATATTCTTTTAAGTTTTATTTTTAGATTTCACTTAGAAGTGATAACATGAAGTATATGTCTTTCTCTTTCTTATTTATTCCATTAAGCATAATAAACTTCAGGTCCATCCATATTGTTGCAAATGGCACAGTTCTATTATTCTATATGAGTAATGTATACACACATATATAACTACAAGCACACATATGTACATGCAGAAGAGTGCATGTAAAACTTGTGAAATCTGAATAAGGTCTGAATTGTACCCATATTTATTTACTAACTTTGATTCTCTCCTATAGTTCCACAAGATACTAACATTGGGGAATGTTGAGTGAAAAGTGCATGGGATCTTCCTATATATTTAGCACCTTCTTGTTAATCAATAATTATTTCAAAATAAAATGCTAAAACACAGATATGTGTGTTATAGTGATATATATATATGTATATATAAAATTCAGCATTTATTTATGATTAAAACTTTTAATAATTAACAATAGAAAGGAGCATATTCAACCTGATAAAAGACATTTACAAATGATCAAGCTACAGCTAGCATATACTTAAAGATAAGATACTGAATTGATTTCCCCATTGATGGGTAACAGATTAAGGGCACTTTCTTTCACCATATCTATGCAACATTTTGCTAAAGTACAAACAGTCAAGAAAAAGAGAAAGATATTTTCCAGTATTGGAAAGAAGAAGAAAAATTGTTTTTATTTACAAACAATAAGGCCATCAACCTAGAAAATTCCAAATAACCTACCAAAATAATGGGAATTAATATTATAGCAAACACATATAATACAAAATAAATATACACAACTGTATTTCTATAACTAGCAATAAAAACTGGAAGTTGAAATTTTACTTATTTAAAATTTTTATTTTATTGGAGTATAGCTGACTTACAATGTTATGTTAGTTTTAGATGTATAGAAAAATGATTCAGTTATACACGTGCATATATTCATTTTTAGATTCTTTTCTCATATAGGTTATCACCGAATATTGAATAGATTTCCTTTTCCTAAACAGTAGGGTCTTGTTGGTTATCTATCCTATATATAGCAATATATGTGTGTTCATCCCAGACTTCTGGTTTATCTTACCTTCCACATTCCCATTTTTGTAATAATAAGTTTGTTTTCAATAACTATATGTCAATTTCTCTTTTAAAATAAGTTCATTTGGGTTTCCAGTTTAAGATGGCAAAGTAGAAGGACATGTGCTCATCAACTCCTGCAAAAGCACCAAAATTGCAACTAGCTGTTGAAATACCATTGACAGGGAGGACACTGGAACCCACCAACAAAAGATATTCTACACTCTAAGGACAAAGAAGCCACAGTGAGACAGTAGGAGGGGTGCACATGATAAAATCAAATCCCATATCCACCAGGTGGGTGAATAATAACAGCAAAGTTCTCACACTGTTGTGAAAGTTCTGGACACCACATCATGCTTCCTAGCCTTGGGATATGACAAAGGGACTGAGAATCTCTAGGGAATCTGACCTTGAAAGCCAGCAGGATTTGATTATAAGACTTCCACTGGACGTGGGGATGCAGTCTGGGAGACTCCAGTCTTGGAGGGCACAAACAAAAGCTTGCACACAACAAGAAAGAGGAAAAAGCAGTGACCCCACAGAAGACTGAACCAAAACTACCTACTAGTGTTGGAGGGTCTCCTGTGGAGGCAGTGGTCAGCAGAGGCTCACCAGAGAGACAGGGGTCATGGCAGGAGCAATCCAGGAATGTCCTCATTGGTGTAAGCCCTCTTGGGGGTCACCAATAACCCTACCATAGAGCCCACAGACCCCAGGACTGGGTCATCTCAGGCCAAACAAATACCAGGGAGGTAGCACAACCCCCAACCACAAGTAGATAATTGGATTAAAGTTTTACTGAGCAAGGCCCTACCCACCAGGAGCAAGACCCAGTTATTCCCACAGCCAGTCTCTCCCATCAGGAAGCTTACACAAGCCTTTTAGTCTCCTCCATCAGAGGGCAGACAAAGAAGCAAGAAGAATGACAGTCCCACAGGGGCTAAAACAAAAACCACATTACAGAAAGTTAACCAGGATGAAAAAGCAGAAAATTATTTCCCAGATGAAGGGACAAGATAAATCCCCAGAAAAACAACTAAACAAAGTGGAGATAGGCAATCTTCCAGAAATAGAATTCAGAAAAATGATAGTGAACATGACCCAGGATATTGGGAATACAATGGAGAAGATGCAAGAAATCTTTACCAAAGACCTAGAAGAACTAAAGAACAGAGATGAATAATACACTAGAAAGAATCAACAGTAGAATAACTGAGGCAGAAGAATGATCTGGAGAACAGAATGGTGGAAACCACTGCTGCAGAAAAGAATACAGAAAAGAAATGAAATGAAGACAACATAGAAGACATCACTAAACACACCAACATTGGCATTATAGGGGTCTCAGAAGGAGACAGAGAAGGCAATGGCACCCCACTCCAGTACTCTTGCCCAGAAAATCCCATGAATAGAGGAGCTTGGTAGGATGCAGTCCATGGGGTCGCTGAGAGTCAGACTCGACTGAGCGACCTCACTTTGTCTTTTCACTTTCATGCACTGGAGAAGGAAATGGCAACCCACTCCAGTGTTCTTGCCTGGAGAATCCCAGGGATGGGGGAGCCTGGTGGGCTGCCATCTATGGAGTCGCATAGAGTTGGACATGACAGAAGTGACTTAGCAGCAGAAGGTGAAGAGAAAGAGAAAGGCCCTGAGAAAATACTTGAAGATATAATAGCTGAAAAATTCCCTAACATGGGAAAGGAAACAGTCAAGCAAGTCCAGGAAGCATAGAGAGTCTCAGGCAGGATAAACCAAAGGAGGAACACACTGGCACACATGGTAATCAAACTGACAAAAATTAAAGAAAAAGGTAAAATATTAAAAGCAAACAAAAAAATAAAAGAGATAACAATTTTTAAAAAATAAAAGACTTGGTTTCCCGTTTAAAAAAGATTCAAATGAAAACAGAATCATAACTTTTTATTTTTGTGGGGGTGGGGAGTCAAGCAATTAGCTTCCAAAATGAAAGAAAAGAGATGACTTTACCTGAAACTTTTTCAAGTGTGTTTCTGTGTATGGAGAAACCATAACTCCATGGCAGTTTTGATTTATATAAAGAGGATAGTCTTTCATTTTCAAAATCTTGTCAGCAACTAAAATTAAATTTTTAAAAATTATTTTCTTCTTTATTATAGACATTTTCTTCTTTATCATAAACATTTTTAATCAAAGGTAAAATTTTCCTTCAAATAGAATGTCAAAGTAAAAAGTAAATAAATAAATAAAAGCAACAAGGGAAACATGACAAATAACATACAAGGGAACTCCCATCAGGCTATCAGCTGATTTATCAACAGAAACTCTACAAGCCAGAAGGGAATGGCATGAAATACTTAGAGTGATGAAATGGAAGAAGCTACAAGCAAGAATACTTTACCTAGCAGGACTCTCATTGAGATTTAATGGTGAAATCAAAAGCTTTCCAGAGAAACAAAAGTTAAGAGAATTCAGCATCACCAAACCAGCTTTACAACTAAATGCTAAAGAAACTTCTCTAGGCAGAAAACACAAGAGAAAGAAAAGACCTATAGCAAATAAACCCAAAACAAGAAAACAGTAATAGAATCATGCATTCATGCATGCGCTCACTTGCTTTAGTCGTGTCCAACTCTTTATGACCCTACGGATTGTAGCCTGCCAGGCTCCTCTGTCCATGGGATATCCTAGGCAAGAATACTGGAGTAAGTTGCCATATCCTCTTCCAGGGTAATCTTTCCAACTCAGGGATCAAACCCACATCGCCTGCATTTCAGGCAGATTCTTTACTGCTCAGCTACTGGAGAAGCCCATAATAGGATTGTTCATATTTATAATTACTTCAAATGTAAATTAATTAAAGGCACTAATCAGAAGACATTGACTGGGCAGATGAGAACATGTGCATGTATGCACTTCCACTTACCACATCACTCTGCTTGAGCCCCCAAATTGTATGTGATTATTTTTATTGTTAGGTTAGTCATATTCCCATTATGGCTCACAACTGTAATCATCTTTTTTTTGTCTGCTGTTGATTTTGAAAACTGATATCTTTTACCTTGTGATTATGTAATTATTACTCATTTAATGCCATTGTATCATAATTGGTCAACATAAAAATAATAAAACTCTGTATTACCAAACCTATCATTTAATAGAAAAATTTGTAATCACTTTTAAAAAATTCAGATGTATATCAAAATTACCTTGGAATTTTTTGAAAAAAGAAATGCCCAGGTAGTGCTTTTTTTTCTCCAGAGCTTCAGATATATTTTTAATGAGCAGCCATGTTTAAAAACAACTAGACTATATGAGGATCGTTTATTTTTATCGTTTGTTTCCTTTTTTCTATATCATATTCAGTGCTCCCATTTCATTTAGCTTATGTTTTCCAATTTCTCCATCTCTTTTTTCCCTTGATGTTCTTTTAATCGTTATCAAACATAGTAGAACAGCTTTTGTATACATATATATAACATGCATATAATACATATATTTCAGAAAAGATGAATTTTTGCCAAACTAAAATATTTGATTTTATTTGATGGACTTAGTATGAATAGTGTTGAGACCAGCTCGACAAGCAGGGTTTCTGAAAGTGCAATATGGTGAGAGAATGAGAAAAGAGACACAAGAATTCAGAAAGAAGCGAGGATCAGGGGAAAAATATCGCTCCAAGGTGAAGGTGCCGAAACTGAATTCAAGCCAGCTTTATTATACTTTCAGCCATGAACTAAAGAATAAGGGGGGAGTTAAACTATAACTCATGTGGCCTTCAGGGTCAAAGAACAAAATGATCATTAACCATTGAGTAACTAGGAAACAGTAATCAGTATCAAATTAGTAACTAATATTCTTATCTGCAGATTTTCCACCAGATAGGTAAAACATGTGACTCTGAGACGACAGTTGAGAAACAGTCTGGGGTTGGTTTTCCAACCCCAGGATCATATCTTGTTTTCAAGATTATGAACTGTTCCTTCTGGACTTGTTCCAAGAGTCTCATGCCTTATAGCATCCAGTTTATCAATAATTATAAATTTCTTTTGCACCCCTTGCCAGGGCCTGCTTTTCTTTTATTCTTCCTGTCTCCTACAAATAGAATGCTAGATTTCTAATTTAAAAAATAGATATGTAGCAAGCAACAAAGTTTTACTCTATAGCACAGGGAAATACAGTCAATATCTTATAATAACCAATAATGTAAAATAATTTCAAAAGTAATACATGTGTATACCTATAACAATCATCTTGCTGTGCACCTGAAACATAGTAAGTCAACTATATTTCAAAAATATATATATTAAGATTTAAAAAATAAAATAAGTGTATTTTCTTTTTCCTTTTTAAACTAGATTCCACAGGAGTGATATCATATAATATTTAGCTTTTCCTGTATGACTTACTTAACTTACTATGAACCAAGCCACCATGTTGCTGCAAATGGTATTATTTAATTCTTTTTAAAGGTCAAAAGATATTGCAATGTATATATATATATATATATATATATACAACATCTTTATCCATTCCTCTGCTGATGCACAATTAGGTTGCTACTGTGACTTGGCTACTATAAATAGTGCTGCAACAAACATTGAGGTTCATGTATATTTGGCTGATTCATGTCAATGTATGGCTAAAAACACTACAATATTGTAAAATAATTAGCCTCCAATTAAAATAAATTATTTTTTTAATTGTGGTTTTCTTTTAAACATATATGCCCAGAGGTGGGATAGTTGGGTCATATGGTAGTTCTATTTTTAGTTTTTTTGTTTGTTTGTTTTGTTTTGTTGTTTTTTTGATGAAATGAACCTCCATACTGTTCTGCATACAAGTTGTACAAAACATAGTAGGAGGGTTCTCTTTCCTCCAACTTTCTCCAGAATTTGTTTATAGAGATTTTGATGTTGGTCATTCTGACAGATGGGAAGTGATATCTCATTGGAGTTTTGATTTGCATTTCTCTAATAATTAATGATGTTGAGCATCTTTCCATGTGCCTCTTGGCCATCTGTGTATCTTCTGTGGAAAAATGCCTATTTAGATTTCTTGCCAATTTTTGATTGTATTGTTTGTTTTTTGATTCTGAGCTACATGAGCTGTTTGTATATGTATATTTTGGAAGATTACTCCCATGTTGGTCTCTTCAATTGCAAATGTTGTCTTCCATTCTGTGTATTGCTTTTTTTTTTTTTTAATGATTTCCTTTGCTGTGTAGAAGCTTTTAAGTTTAATTAGGTCCTATTTGTTTATTTTTGTTTTGATTTTCATTATTCTGAAATGTGTATGAAAAAAAGATCTTGCTGTGATTTATGCCAGAGATTGTTTTGCACAGGATTTCTTCTAACAGTTTTGTAATGTCTGGCCTTACATTTAGATCTTTGATCCACTTCTAGCTTATTTTTATGGTGTTGGGGGTGTTCTAAATTCATTACTTTACATGTAGTTGTCCAGTTTTCTCAGCACCACTTATTGCAGAGATTGTCTTTTCTCCATCGTATATCCATGCATTCTTTGAAGTAGATTAATTGAAGTTAGATGTGAGTGTTAATTTCTTGGCAGTCTATCCCATTCCATTGATCTATATTTCAGGTTAGGTGCCAAAACTATACTATTTTGATGAGTGTGGTTTCGTAGTAGAGTCTGAAGTCTGGGGGTCTGATTCCCCCAGCTTCATTTTTCTCTCTCAGAACTGGTTTGCTATTCAAGATCTTTTTGTTTACATAAAGATTCTGTGGATGATGACTGAAGAGATGAAATTAAAAGATGCTTTCTCCTTGGAAAGAAAGTGTTAGCAATCAGTTGTGTCTGACTCTTTGCAACCCTGTGGACTGTAGACTACTACACTCCTTTGTCCATGGAATTCTCCAGGCAAGCATACTGGAGTGGGTTGTCATGCCCTTCTCCAGGGGATATTCCCAACCTAGGGATCAAACCTGGGCCTCCTGCATTGCTGGCAGACTCTTTACAATCTGAGCTACAAAGAAAGGTTTGACAAACTTAGTGTATTAAAAAGCAGAGACATTATTTTGTTGACAAAGGTCCAAATAGTCAAAGTTATTGGAAGGAATGATGCTAAAGCTGAAACTCCAGTACTTTGGCCACCTCATGCGAAGAGCTGACTCATTGGAAAAGATTCTGATGCTGGGAGGGATTAGGGGCAGGAGAAGAAGGGGACGACAGAGGATGAGATGGCTGGATGGCATCACTGACTCGATGGACAGGAGTCTGAGTGAACTCTGGGAGTTGGTGATGGACAGGGAGGCCTGGCGTGCTGCGATTCATGGGGTCACAAAGAGTCGGACACGACTGAGTAACTGAACTGAACTGAACTGACTGATGTTTTTTTCCAGTAGTCATGTATGAATATGAGAGTTGGACCATAAAGAAAGCTGAACACTGAACAATTGATTCTTTCAAAATGTGTTGCTGGAGAAGACTCTTTAGAGTCCCTTGTACAGAAAGGAGATCAAATCAGTCAATCCTAAAAAAATTCAACCCTTAATATACATTGGAAGGGCTGACGCTAAAGCTGAAGCTCCCACACTTTCACCACCTGATAGGAAGAGCTGAATCACTGGAAAAGACCGTGGTACTGGTAAAGATTGAAGGCAAAAGAAAAAGAAGGAAGCAGAGGATGAGATGGTTATATAGCATCACCAACTCAATGGACATTAATTTGAGTAAACTCTGTGAGATATTGAAGGACAGCAGTGTCTGCCATGCTGCAGTCCATGGGGCTTCAGAGTCATACACAATTTAGCGACTGACCAGCAACAACAAACAAAAAATTTTGGAATTTTTGTTGTTGTTGTTCTAGTTCAGTGAAAAATGTCAGTGGTTACCTGATAGGAATTGCATTGAATCTGTAGATTGCCTTGAGAGATATAGTCATTCTGATTATATTGATTTTTCCAAATCAAGAACATGGTATATATTTCTATCTGTTTGTGTCACCTCTGATTTCTTTCAACAGCGTGTTATAGTTTTCATAGTAGAAGTCTTTTGTACCCTTGGGTATGTTTATTTCTAGGCATTTTATTAATTTGAGGTGATGGTAAATTAGTTTCCTTAAATTTCCTCTTTGTGTTTTATTGTTAGAGCTTAGTGATCTCTATAAATTTTGTATGCTACAATTTACTGAATTCATTGATGAACTCTAGTAGGCTCCTGTGAGCACCTTTTGGATTTTCTGTGTAGCATACTGTTTATGGGGTTCTCAAGGCAAGAATACCAGAGGGATTTGTATTCCCTTCTCCAGTGGAACAAGTTTTGTCAGAATTATCCACCATGATCCGTCTGTCCTGGGTGACTCTACATGGCATGACTCATAGTTTCGTTGAGTTATACAAGGCTGTGATCCATGTGATCATTTTGGTTATGTTTCTGTGATTGTGATTTTCATTTTGTCTGCCCTCTGGTGGATGAGGATAAGAGCCTGTGTAAGCTTACTATGGAGAAGGCAATGGCACCCCACTCCAGTATTCTTTCCTGGAAAATCCCATGGATGGAGGAGCCTGGTGGGCTGCAATCCATGGAGTCGCAAAGAGTCGGACACGACTGAGCAAGTTCACTTTCACTTTTCACTTTCATGCATTAGAGAAGGAAATGGCAACCCACTCCAATAATGGGAGGGACTGGCTGTGGGGAAAACTGGATCTTGCTCTGGTGGGCAAGACCATGCTTAGTAAGTCTTTAATCCAATTTTATGCTAATGGGTAGGGCTGTGGGAGAGAAAATAAAGTCTCTCACTGTTTCCATTGTTTCCCTATTTAGTTGCCATTAACATGAAGGCTAAGAGACAAAATTGTTAAAAATAACTATAGCTTCCATATTATATTAGAGGATACACAATAAAATATGTAAATTGGAACATAACTAAATAAGGAGAATAATTCAGATTGGAGAATTTTCTCATGCAAATGAAAATTAAATTATCAGGCAAAGAAGAAAAGGAAATATATATCCATATTATGCAGTGGCTCAATGATAAAGAATCTGTCAGCAATGCAGAAGATGCAGGAGACTCAGATTTGAATCCTGAGTAGGGAAGATCCCCTGAAAGACGCCATGGCAACCCACTCCAGTATTCTTGTCTGGAGAATCCCATGGACATTGGAGCTTGTGGCAACCCACTCCAGTGTTCTTGCCTGGAGAATCTCAGGGACGGGGGAGCCTGGTGGGCTTCTGTCTATGGGGTCACACAGAGTCGGACACTACTGAAGTGACTCAGCAGCAGCAGCAGCAGCAGGGTCACAAAGAGTCAGACGTGACTGAAGTTGTTTAGCATGTACACACAAGATGTATTATAAAAGCACTATAATAACCACCCATCAAAAAATATGATAAACATACAAACAATAAAGAAACCGAATCAAACCATACAACAACAACAAAATCAACAACTCACAATAAAAATAGTAGAGACAAAGAAATGAACAAAGAAACTACAAAACAATCAGAAAACAGTTAAAATTCCAATAGCAATTCTTTCTGGAGAAGGAAATGGCAACCCACTCCAGTACTCTTGCCTGGAAAATCCCATGGACGGAGGATCCTGGTAGGCCCATTTAAATCCTCCAATTAAAAGACATAGATTTGCTAAATGGATGAAAAACCAAAACTCAACTATATGCTCCTACAAGAGAATTGCTTAAGCTTTAAGGACACCACAAGACTGAAAGTGAAGAAATAGACAAATGTATTTCATGCAAATGGAAACCTAAAGAAAGCATGCATAGCTATACTTATGTCAGAAAAAAATAGGCATTAGGAAAAAACTGTAATGAGACAAAGAAGGATACTATACAATAATTAAGCAATTGATTCATCCAGAGGATATAAACAATTATAAACACTTATGTACCAAATATTGGAATACCTAAAAATTGTAACAATTATTAAGAAATCTTAAGGGAGAAATAGTCAGCAATGCAATAGTTGTTGGGGTTTCCAATTCTCACTTTCAACAATGTATAGATTATCCAGACAGAGAATCAGTAAGGCAAAGTTGGACTTGAACTATACTTTAGAACAAATAAATATGATAGATATATGCAGGACATTGCATTCAGCAGCAGCAGAGTACACATTCAAGTGCACAAAAATCATTCTCCAAAATAGATCGAATGACACATCACAAAAAATTTGTCTTAGAAAACTTGAGAAGATTGAAACCACACCAATTATCTATTCAGACCACAATGAAATTAAAGTAGAAATCAATAACAAGAGAAAGTTTGAAATTTTACAAACTGTGAAGATTTAATGAAAACACTTCTTAGCAAAAATGGGTCAAAAACCAAAAGGAAAATAAGAAACCATCTTGAGACCAATGAAATCAGAAGTTTAACATACCAAAGCTTTTCTATCTAATGCTACAAAAGTAGTTCTAAGAGGGAAGTTCATAGTGATAAATGCCTACATTAAAAAAACATGACATATCTCAAACAAACAACCTCAATTTACATCTCAAAGAATTAGAAAAAGAAGGAACTAAGCCAGAAGATAGCAGAGGGGAGAAAATAACAAATGCAAGATCTGGGGTGAAAATGAATTAGAAACTAGAAAACAACTTTTTAAAAATCAATGAATCTAAGTATTGGCTTTTTCAAAAGATAAAAATAGTTGTCAAAATGTTATCTATATTAAGAAAAAATAGGCAGGACTTACATAAATAAAATTAGAAATGAAAGAGAAGGCATTACAATCAATACCACAGCACAGAAAAGCAAAGGATTATGAGAGATAGTATTGACAACACATACCAACAAATTGGATAACCTTGAAGAAATAGGTAAATTCCTAGAAATATACAATCTTCCAAGATCAAATCAGGGAGAAGTAAAAAAGGAGCAGACTAATAATGATACAAAAATTGAATTATGAATCAAAAACTTCCCAACACAGAAAACACCAGGATCAAATGGTTTCACTGGTAAATTATAATGAGAACTTAGCAGAATTAATGTCAATCTTTCTCAAAGTCTTTTAAATATTGAAGAAGAGGGAAAATTTTCAAACTAATTTTATCAGGCCAGCATTACACTGATAGCAAAGTCAGATAAAACACTATAGAAAAAAATAATTACAGACCAATATCCCTGGTGAGTATACATGCAAAAATTGCCAATACAATAACATAAAATGGAATTCAGCAGCACATTACGAAGAATATTCACCATGATCAAGTGATATTTATCCCTGGGATATGAGGATAGTTCAACATATATGAATCAGTAAATCTGATCGGTTCAGTTCAGTTACTCAGTTGTGTCTGACTCTACAACCCCATGGACTGCAGCATGTCAGGCTTCCTTGTCCATCACCACCTATCATAGCTTGCTCAAAATCATGTCCATCAAGTCGGTGATGCCACCCAGCAATCTCATCCTCTGTCATCCCCTTCTTGTCCTGCCTTTGATCTTTCCCAACATCAGGGTCTCTTCAAATGAGTCAGCTCTTCACATCAGGTGGCCAAAGTATTGGAGATTCAGCATCAGTCCTTCCAATGAACACTCAGGACTGATTTCCTTTATGATTGACTGGTTTGATCTCCTTACAGTCCAAGGGACTCTCAAAAGTCTTCTCCAGTACTACAGTTCAAAAGCATCAATTCTTCAGCACTCAGCTTTCTTTATGGTTCAACTCTCACATCCATACATGACTACTGGAAAAACCATAGCTTTGACTAGATGGCTTTGTCAGCAAAGTAATGTCTCTGCTTTTCAATATGCTGTCTAGGTTGGTCATAGCTTTTCTTTCAAGGAGCAAGCATCTTTTAATTTCATAGATGCAGTCACCATCTGCAGTGATTTTGGAGCCCAAATAAATAGTCTTTCACTGTTTCCATTGTTTTCCCATCTATTTGCCATGAAGGACCAGATGCCATGATCTTTGATTTTTGAATGCTGAGTTTTAAGCAAGCTTTTCACTCCCCTCTTTTAATTTCATCAAGAGACTCTTCAATTCCTCTTCACTTTCTGCTGTAAGAGTAGTGTCATCTGCATACCTCAGGTTATTTATATTTTTCCTGGCAATCTTGCTTCTAGCTTGTGCTTCCTGCAGCCTGGCATTTCACATGATGTACTCTGCATACAAGATAAATAAGCAGGGTGACAATATATAGCCTTGACTTTCTCCTTTCCCAGTTTTGAACTAGTCCATTGTTCCATGTCCGGTTCTAACTGTTGCTTCTTGACCTGCATACAGATAACTCAGGAGGCAGGTAAATAAATGTGATACAACACATTAAAAATCATATATTAGTAGATACACAAAAGCACTTGACAAAATATCACTTTCTTGATAATGATATTCAACAAATTGGGTATAGAAAAATGTTCCTCACCTTAATTAAGATCATGTACAACAAGGTTACTTTTAACACCATATTCAATGCTGAAAAGTTAAAAATGTTCCTTCTAAGAATGGGGGAAAAATGATCCCCATCCTTTCCATTCACACTTATCACAGTTTCGGAGGTCCTACCCATAGCCATGAGGTGTGAAAAATAAACAAAAGGCATTAATATACAGAAGGAAAAGGTAAAATAACGTTTGCAGATAGCATGATTTTATATTTAGCAAACTAGAAAGATGCAAAGAAAAAAATGTTTAAACCAAAAATCAATTCAATTAGTGGAAGAACACAAAATCAACAAGGAGAAAAATATTAAAAATTTTTTAAAATGTGAAAAAATAAGATGGTAATCTCTTTCACAATAGTGCCAAAATCAATGAAACACTTCGAAATTAATTTAACCAAAAAGATGATGAGCCTGAACACTGAAAACTACATACCCTTGATGAAAGAAATTAAAGAAAACAAAAATAAGTGACAATATATCCTGTTTTCTTTGATTGGTAGAATTAATATTTTTTCTAATGTCCAAAGCAATTTCCAGATTTAATGTAATCACAATCAAAATTTCAATACCATTTTTCATAAAATAAAAATTACCATATAAAATTTATATGAAACCAAAAATCACCCATTATAGCAAAAGCAATTGTGAGACAAAACAGAAAAACATGAAAACTTCACACTATCTCTTTTCACATTGTATTACAAAAGTTATAGTAATCAAAACATTATGGTACTGGCATGGGCACAAAGAACATAGGAGTAGAATAGAAAGTCAGACTTTGATGCAGGATAGAGGATGCTTGGGGCTGGTGCACTGGGATGATCCAGAGGGATGGTACAGGGAGGGAGGTGGGAGGGGGGATTCTGGATGGGGAACATGTGTACCCCTGTGCAGGTTCATGCTGATGTATGACAAAACCAATACAATATTGTAAAGTAATTAGCTTCCAATTAAAACAAATAAATTTAAATTAATAAAATACATAAACAGACATAAAGGTACACTTATGCAGTCAACTAATTCTTTCTTTATTAATTTTTAATGTGCCTTACAAAATTGTGTTAGTTTCTGCTGTCTGTACAGAAGAAATATGTTGGTTTTGTTCAATAGCGTCCAACTCTGGGAACTCATGGTCTGCAGCACGTCAGATTGATCTTTCCTTCATCATCTCCCAGAGCTTACTCAAACTCATGTCCTTTGAGTTGGTGATGCCATCCAACCATCTTGTCTTCTGTTGTCACCTTCTCCTCCTGCCTTCACTCTTTTCCAGCATCAGGGTCTTTTCCAGTGCTCTTTGCATAAGATGGCCAAACAATTGGAGCTTCAGCTTCAACATTGCTCCTTCCAATGAATATTCTGGGTTGATTCCCTTTAGGGTTGAATGGTTTGATCTCTCTGCAGTCTGATGGAATATCAAGAGTCTTTTCCAACACCACAGTTTGAAAGCGTTATTTCTTTGGTGCTCAGCCTTCTCTATGGTTTAAGTCTAAAATGACTACTGGAAAAAAACATAGTTTTGATTAGACAGACCTTTGTCAGCAAAGTAATGTCTTTGCTTTTTAATATACTACTATGTAGGTTTGACATAACTTTTCTTCCAAGAAGCAAATGTCTTTTAAGTTCCTGGCTGCCGGCACTTTCCATTGTGATTTTGGAGCTCAACAAAAGAAGATCTGTCATTGTTTCCACTGTCTTCCCATCTATTTGCCATGAGGCAATGGGAACGGATGCCATGATCTTAGTTTTTCAATGTTGAGTTTTAAGCCAGCCTTTTCGCTCTCCTCTATCTCCTTCATCAAGAGGCTCTTTAGGTCCTCTTTGCTTTCTGCCATTAGGGTGCTGTTATCTGCATATCTGAGGTTATTGATATTTGTCCTGGCAATCTTGATTATAGCTTTGCTTCATCTAGCCCAGCATTTCACAAGATGTACACTGCATGTAATTTAAATAAGCAGAGTGACAATATACAGCCCTTTTGACTCCTTTTCCAATTTTGTTTTTTTTTAATACTTTATTCTACATTACAATACTGCATTTGTTTTGCCATACATTGACATGAATCAGCCACAGGTGTACACGATCTCCCAATGCTGAAGCCCTCTCCCACCTCCCACCCCATATCATCTCTCTGGATCATCCCGTGCACCAGCCCCAAGAATCCTGTATCCTGTACTGAACATAGACTGGCGCTTCGTTTCTTACATGATAGTGTACATGTTTCAATGCCATTCTCCCAAATCATCCCACCCTCTCCCTCTCCCTCAGAGTCCAAAAGTCTGTTCTATACCTCTGCGTCTCTTTTGTCATCTCACATAGAGGGTCATCATCACTATCTTTCTAAATTTCATATATATGTGTCAGTATACTATATTGGTGTTTTTTCTTTCTGGCTTACTTCACTCTGTATAATCGGCTCCAATTTCATCCATCTCATTAGAACTGAGTCAAATTTATTCTTTTTAAGGGCTGAGTAGTACTCCATTGTGTGTATGTACCACAGCTTTCTTATCCATTCATCTGCTGATGGACATCTAGGTTGTTTCCATGTCCTGGCTATTATAAACAATGCTGCAATGAACATTGGGGTACATGTGTCTCTTTCAATTCTGGTTTCCTCGGTGTGTATGCCCAGCAGGGGGATTGCTGGGTCATAAGGCAGTTCTATTTGCAATTTTTAAGGAATCTCCACACTGTTTTCCATAGTGGCTGTACTAGTTTGCATTCCCACCAGCAGTGTAAGAGGGTTCCCAAAATTTTCTCCACATCCTCTCCAGCATTTATTGCTTTTAGACTTTTGGATCGCAGCCCTTCTGACTGGTGTGAAATGGTACCTCATTGTGGTCTTGATTTGCATTTCTCTGATAATGAGTGATGTTGAACATCTTTTCATGTGTTTGTTAGCCATCTGTATTTTTTGATTGGTTCGTTTATTTTTCTGGAGTTGAGCTGCATAAGTTGCTTGTATATCTTTAAGATTAGTTGTTTGTCAGTTGTTTCATTTGCTATTGTTTTCTCCCATTCAGAAGGCTGTCTTTTCACCTTGCTGATAGTTTCCTTTGTTGTGCAGAAGCTTTTAATTTTAATTAGATCACACTTGTTTATTTTTGCTTTTATTTCCAGTATACTGGGAGTTGGATCATAGAGGATCCTGCTGTGATTTATGTCGGAGAGTGTTTTGCCTATGTTCTCCTCTAGGAGTTTTATAGTTTCTGGTCTTACATTTAGATCTTTAATCCATTTTGAGTTTATTTTTGTGTATGGTGTTAGAAAGAGGTCTAGTTTCATTCTTTTATAAGTGATTGACCAGTTTCCCAGCACCACCTGTTAAAGAGAATGTCTTTACTCCATTGTATATTCTTGCCTCCTTTGTCAAAGATAAGGTGTCCATAGGTGTGTGGGTTAATCTCAGGGCTTTCGATTTTGTTCCATTGATCTATATTTCTGTCTTTGTGCCAGTACCATACTGTCTTAATGACTGTGGCTTTGTAGTAGAGCCTGAAGTCAGGCAAGTTGATTCCTCCAGTTCCATTCTTCTTTCTCAACATTGCTTTGGCTATTCGAGGTTTTTTGTATTTCCATACAAATCTTGAGATTATTTGATCTAATTCTGTGAAAAATGCTGCTGGTAGCTTGATAGGAATTGCATTGAATCTGTAGATTGCTTTGGGTAGTATACTCATTTTCACTATATTGACTCTTCCGACCCATGAACGTGGTATATTTCTCCATCTATTAGTGTCCTCTTTGATTTCTTTCATCAGTGTTTTATAGTTTTCGATATATAGGTCTTTAGTTTCTTTAGGTAGGTATATTCCTAAGTATTTTATTCTTTTTGTTGCAATGCTGAATGGAATTGTTTCCTTAACTTCTTTTTCTACTTTCTCATTATCTGTGTATAGGGATGCAAGGGATTTCTGAGTGTTGATTTTATATCCTGCAACTTTACTATATTCATTGATTAGCTCTAGTAGTTTTCTGGTGGAGTCTTTAGGATTTTCTATGTAAAGGATCATGTCATCTGCAAACAGTGAGAGTTTTAATTCTTCTTTTCCAATTTGGATTCCTTTTATTTCTTTTTCTGCTCTGATTGCTGTGGCCAAAACTTCCAGAACTATATTGAATAGTAGTGGTGAAAGTGGACACCCTTGTCTTGTTCCTGACTTTAGGGGAAATGCTTTCAATTTTTCACCATTGAGGATAATGTTAGCTGTGGGTTTGTCATATATAGCTTTTATTATGTTGAGGTACGTTCCTTCTATTCCTGCTTTCTGGAGAGTTTTTATCATAAATGGATGTTGAATTTTGTCAAAGGCTTTTTCTGCATCTATTGAGATAATCATATGATTTTTATTTTTCAATTTGTTAATGTGGTGAATTACATTGATTGATTTGTGGATATTGAAGAATCCTTGCATCCTTGGTATAAAGCCCACTTGGTCATGGTGTATGATCTTTTAATGTGTTGCTGGATTCTGATTGCTAGGATTTTGTTAAGGATTTTTGCATCTATGTTCATCAGTGATATTGGCCTATAGTTTCCTTTTTGGTGATGTCTTTGTCAGGTTTTGGTATTAGGGTGATGGTGGCCTCATAGAATGAGTTTGGAAGTTTACCTTACTCTGCAATATTCTGGAATAGCTTCAGTAAGATAGGTGTTAGCTCTTCCCTAAATTTTTGTAGAATTCAGCTGTGAAGCCAACTGGACCTGGGCTTTTGTTTGCTGGAAGATTTCTGATTACAGTTTCAATTTCCATGCTTGTGATGAGTCTGTTAAGATTTTCTATTTCTTCCTGGTTCAGTTTTGGAAAGTTGTGCTTTTCTAAGAATTTGTCCATTTCTTCCAAGTTGTCCATTTTATTGGCATATAATTGCTGATAGTAGTCTCTTATGATTCTTTGTATTTCTGTGTTGTCTGTCGTGATCTCTCCATTTTCATTTCTAATTTTATTGATTTGATTTTTTTTCTCTTTGTTTCTTGATGAGTCTGGCTAATGGTTTGTCGATTTTATTTATCCTTTCAAAGAACCAGCTTTTTGCTTTGTTGATTTTTGTTATGGTCTCTTTTGTTTCTTTTGCATTTATTTCTGCCTTAATTTTTAGGATTTCTTTCCTTCTACTAACTCTGGGGTTCTCTATTTCTTCCTTTTCTAGTTGCTTTAGGTGTAGAGTTAGGTTATTTATTTGACTTTTTTTCTTGTTTCTTGAGGTATGCCTGTATTGCTATGAACTTTCCTCTTAGCACTGCTTTTATAGTGGCCCAAAGGTTCTGTGTAGTTGTGTTTTCATTTTCATTCATTTCGATGCATATTTTGATTTCTTGTTTGATTTCTTCTGTGATTTGTTGATTACTCAGAAGGGTGTTGTTCAGCCTCCAAATGTTGGAATTTTTAATAGTTTTTCTCCTGTAATTGAGATCTAACCTTAGTGCGTTATGGTCAGAGAAGATGCTTGGAATAATTTCGATTTTTTTTTAATTTATCAAGGTTAGATTTATGACCCAGGATGTGATCCATCCTGGAAAAGGTTCCATGTGCACTTGAGTAAAAGGTGAAATTCATTGTTTTGGGGTGAAATATCCTATAGATGTCAATTAGGTCTAACTGGTCTATTGGATCATTTAAAGTTTGCATTTCTTTGTTAATTTTCTGTTTAGTTGATCTGTCCATAGGTGTGAGTGGGGTATTAAAGTCTCCCACTATTATTGTGTTATTATTAATTTCCCCTTTCATGCTTGTTAGCATTTGTCTTACATATTGTGGTGTTCCTATGTTGGGTGCATATGTATTTATAATTGTTATATCTTCTTCTTGGATTGATCCTTTAATCATTATGTAGTGGCCTTCTTTGTCCCTTTTCACAGCCTTTGTTTTAAAGTCTATTTTATCAGATATGAGTATTGCTACTCCTGCTTTCTTTTGGTCTTTATTTGCATGGAATATCTTTTTCCAGCCCTTAACTTTCTGTCTGTATGTGTCCGTTGTTTTGAGGTGGGTCTCTTGTAAGCAGCATATATAGGGATCTTATTTTTGTATCCATTCAGCCAGTCTTTGCCTTTTGGTTGGGGCATTCAACCCATTTACATTTAAGGTAATTATTGATAAGTATACTCCTGTTGCCATTTACTTTATTGTTTTGGGTTCGGGTTTATACGCCCTTTTTGTGTTTCCTGTCTAAAGTCTATCCTTTTGTATTTGTTGGAGAGCTGGTTTGGTGGTGCTGAATTCTCTCAGCTTTTGCTTGTCTGTAAAGCTTTTGATTTCTCCTTCATATTTGAATGAGATCTTTGCTGGGTACAGTAGTCTTGGCTGAAGGTTACTGTCTTTCATCACTTTAAGTATGTCTTGCCATTCCCTCCTGGCCTGAAGAGTTTCTGTTGAAAGATCTGCAGTTATTCTTATGGGGATCCCCTTGTGTGTTATTTGTTGTTTTTCCCTTGCTGCTTTTAATATTTGTTCTTTGTGTTTGGTCTTTGTTAGTTTGATTAATATCTGTCTTGGGGTGTTTTGCCTTGGGTTTAACCTGTTTGGCACTCTCTGGGTTTCTTGGACTTGGGTGATTATTTCCTTCCCCACTTTAGGGAAGTTTTCAACTATTATCTCCTCAAGTATTTTCTCATGGTCTTTCTTTTTGTCGTCTTCTGGGACTCCTATAATTCGAATGTTGGAACGTTTCATATTGCCTTGGAGGTCTCTGAGGTTGTCCTCATTTCTTTTAATTTGTCTTTCTTTTTCCCTTGCTGATTCATTTATTTCTACCATTCTATCTTCTATTTCACTAATCCTATATTCTGCCTCCGATATTCTACTATTTGTTGCCTCCAGAGTGTTTCTGTTCTCATTTATTGCATTAGTCATTGTATGTTGACTCTTTTTTATTTCTTCTAGGTCCTTGTTTAACCTTTCTTGCATCTTCTCAGTCCTTGACCCCAGGCTATTTATCTGTGTTTCCATTTTGATTTCAAGATTTTGGATCATTTTCACTATCAGTATTCGGAATTCTTTCTCAGGTAGATTCCATATCTCTTCCTCTTTTGTTTGATTTGGTGGGCATGTCTCCTGTTCCTTTACCTGCTGAGTATTCCTCTGTCTCTTCATCTTGGTTATATTGCTGCATTTGGGGTGGCCTTTCTATATTCTGGGAGTTTGTGGAATTCTCCTTATTATTGAGCTTCCTCTCTGTTTGTGGGGTTATATCAGTGGCTTGTCAAAGTTTCTTGATTAGGGAGGTTTGTGTTGGAGTTCTGGTGGGTGGAGCTGGATTTCCTCTCTCTGGAGTGCTGTGAAGTGTCTAGTAATGGGTTATGAGACATCAGTGGTTTTGGAGTATTTTGAGCTGCCTGTATATTGAAGCTCAGGAGCTTGTTCTTGTGTTGCTGGAGAATTTGCATGGTATGTCTTGCTCTGGAACTTGTTGGCCCTTGGGTGGTGCTCAATTTCAGTATAGGTATGAAGGCATTTGATGAGCTCCTATTGGATAATATTCCCTGTATTCAGGAATTCTCTGATGATCTCAGGATTTGGACTTAAGCCTCCTGATTCTGGTTTTCAGATTTATTTTTACAATAGCCTCATGATTTCTCCATCTATACAGCACTAATGTTAAAACATCTAGGTTAAAGATGATAGGTTTCTCCACCTTGAGGGTCGCCCCTGGAGGATCGCTGAGTTACTTGGAGGAGAGAAGAGGGAGGGGGTAGTTAGAGGTGAGTGGAATAGTATGAGGTGGAATCAAAAGAGGAAAGAGCAAGCTAGCCCGTAACCACTTTCTTGTGTGTGCTCCAAAGTCTGGGCCTCTCAGAGGTGGTCACAGAGTTATACATGGAAGAGGAGAGGGAGGAAGTAGATAAAGGTGGCCAGGAGGATAAAAAAGGGAGATGCAAAGGAGGGATACAGATCCAGCCAGTTACCAGTTCACTGAGAGTTCTCCACCATCTGGAACACACAGAGATTCATAGAGTTGGGTAGAGAAGAGGAGGGGGAGAAAGGAGACAGAAGCCACCTGGTGGAGGAAAGAGAGAGTCCAAAGGAGGAGAGAGTGGTCAAGCCAGTAATCTCACACTCATGTAAAATTGAGTACTGAAGATTAGGTTTATAAAAGTACAAAATTGGAAACAAATACCAAAATGCCAAGATTAAAAAACTGGAGTAGAGATTGGATTTTCAAAGATAAAATATTAAAGAAAAGAAGGAGAAAAATTTTAAAAAATAGAAAAAAAAGACTCCAGAATTATTAAAAGACAACAACTTCCACCACCAAAAGGACTATATACGGCGTTTGCTTTAAATATATATTACTTTTTTTTGAAAAGTAATATTAGGTTATAAAAATAATACATAGAAATATAGAGGACTTAAAAATTTAAGCAAGTTTAGAAAAAAAGACAAAAAAGAAAAGAAGAAAAACAAATTTTTTTCAAAAAAAATAAAAGAAAAAAATTCTTAAAAAAAAATCACACTTCCACATCAACCCCCACACACACAAAAAAAATTGATCATAAAAGTAGTAATGGTATATCTGGCGCTTTCTCTGTCGTTGTGGGCTGTGTGGGGTTGCTACCAAGGCAGTTCCCTCTGTTTGACTTCCTCTGTTTGCTGGTCTCTTCCATGTCTGATTTCCGTCTTGACACAGGGAGGGTGGTGGTGGACTCCGCACTGGGCTTGCCCCTTCTCATGGCGCACACCGCTCAGGCTGTTCGTTGCTCCACGGGATAACTGTCTGGGGCCTGCCCAAGGCTTCATGAACCTCCCCAGTCTAAGCCACTCAGGTTTGGAGCTCAGGAAGCCCTCCGAGGCTCGGATTTGGTTGAGCCTGGGCTTTGTTCCCTTCCCAGGTCCGAGTAGCTAGGGAGTTTGGCGCGCGCAATTGCTGTGACTTCTGGCCTTTTGGGTCGCTCAATTTTCTGGGAGTACCGCTGGGGCTCTTTCTCAGGCAGATGATGACTGTTCAGAGCCCCCCAGAAGTCTTAATTAGCAAAGAAACCTGCTTGCAATTTGGTAGGTAATGTCTCTCTTGAGCTGCGACTGCCCCCTTCCAGCACTTAAGGCTCTGGCTGCCTGTCGCCGGAGGGGGATGGTCTGCAGCCGGCCATTTCCGATCCGTCCTTTGTTCTGTGCGTGGGCCTGTCGGTGTCTTATGTTCGAGCGTTTCGCGTGTTAGCTCTCCCACAGTCTGGTTTGCTAGTCCAAGATAGTTTGTTCTAGCCACGCGTGGACCCAATTCTGGCCCCATTACGACCCGATTCTCGAGAAAAGCCCTGCAGCCTACGTCACCCATGGCCCAATTCTTAGAAAGCACTGTCGCTGGCGCCTCGTACTCCTCCCTGCCCAACCCCCACTGCTACTGTCGGATGCAGGCATTTGCACTGCTTATCCGCTGGGGGTTTTACTGTTGAATTTGTAATCTGTTGGTTTTAATTATTTATTTATTCTTCCTTCCTGTTATGTTGCCCTCTGTGCTTCCAGGGCTCGCCCCAGACACGGCTGTGAGAATGTTTCCTGATGTTAGGAAATCTCTGTTTTTAAGAGTCTCTTCCTGGGACGGGATTCCCTTTCTGGGACGGGGCTCCCTGCCTACCTCCTTTGTCTCTGTTTTCGTCTTTTATATTTATTCCTACCTGGTTTTGAAAACCAATTATCTGCTTTGCTGGATGCCTGATGTCCTTTGCCAGCAATCAGAAGTTGTTTTGTGGAATTTACTCAGCGTTGAAATGTTCTTTTGATGAAACAGTGAGGGAGAAAGTGTTCTCCCCATCCTATTCCTCTGCCATCTTTTCTCTCCCCCTCTTTTTCCAATTTTGAACCAGTCTGTTGTTCCATGTCTAGTTCTAACTTTCGCTTCTTGACCTCCATACAGGTTTGTCAGGAGGCTGGTAAGGTGGTCTGGTATTCGCATCTCTTTTAAAATAGACAACTAATAAGAGCATACTGTGGAACACAGGTGACTCTACTCAATACTATGTGTTGACCTTAATCTGATGAAAATCCAAGAAAAGAGGGAATATATGCATTTATATATATATATATATATATATATATATAATACTTATCAGAGATGGCAATGGCACCCTACTCCAATACTCTTGCCTGGAAAATCCCATTGACAGAGGAGTCTGGTAGGCTGCAGTCCATGGAGTCACAAAGAGTCAGACACAACTGACCAACTTCCCTTTCACTTTTCACTTTCATGCATTGGAGAAGGAAATGGCAATCCACTCCAGTGTTCTTGCCTGGGATGGAGTGCCTGGTGGGCTGCCATCTATGAGGTTGCACACAGTTGGGCACGACTGAAGCAAATTAGCAGCATATATATATATATATATATATATATATATAAAAATACAATAGCCTATACAGTATGTTTTATTAGTTATCTATTTTATACATAGTCTCAATAGTGTATATAATACATACTCACATATATTCCCACTATTCATGGATTTCCTTCACATTTAGGTCACCACAGAGTATTGAGTAGAGTCTCGTGTGCTATACAGCATGTTCTTGTTACTTATCGATTTGATATGTAGTATCAAGTCAATCCCAATCTCCAAATTCATCTCAAAACCCCCTTCTTGCTTTGTATCTATACATTTGTTCTCTACCTCTGTCTCTAATACTGCTTGGCAAATAAGATTATCTATGTCATTTTACTAGATTCCACACATATCAGATAATATATGATATTTGTTTTTCTCTTTCTGACCTACTTCATTCTGTATGACAGACCAGGTTCATAGCCATCACTAAAAGTGAAACAATTTTACTCCTTTTTATGGCTGAGTAATATTACATTGTACCTATACACCCTTTATTCATTTATCTGTTGATGGACATTTAGGTTGCTTCCAATAGTCCTGGCTATTGTAAATAGTGCTTCAATGGACATTGGGGTGCATGTGCTTTTCTGAACTATGGCTTTCTCTGGGTGTATGCTGAGTAGTGGGAGTGCTGGGTTTCATCATAGATCTATTTTAAATTTTCTAACAAACTTCAAGATTGTTGTCTATAGTGGTTGTATCAATTTACATTCCAACCAGCAGAGTTAGAGGGTTCTGTTTTCTTCACACCCTCTCCAGCATTTTTTATTTGGAGTTATTTTGATGATGACTGTTCCAACTAGTGTGAGGTGACAACTCATTGTAGTTTTTACTTGAATTTCTCTAATAATTAAGGATTTGGGGTATTTTTCACAGTTTTGTTGGCCATCTGTATGCCTTCTTTGAAAAATTTTCTATTTATCTCTTCTGCTCATTTTTGTTTGGTTGTTTGTTACTTATATTGAGCTCCATGAGCTGTTAGTACATTTTGGAGATTAATTCCCTGTCAGTTGCTTGCTTTGCAAATATATTTTCCCATTTTGAAGGTTGTCTTTTCATCTTGCTTATGGTTTCCTTTCTGTACAAAAGCTTTTAATTTAAATTAAGTCCATTTGTCCTTTTTGTTTTTATTTTCACTACTTTACAAGATGGATCAAAAGATCTTGCTACAATTTATGTCAAAAAGGGTTCTGTTTATATTTTCCTTTAAGAGTTTTACAGTTTCTAGCTTTTTCCTCAATTCACTATAGGGGCTTCCTGGTGACTCATACGTTAGAGAATCCAGTTGCAATATAGGAGACATGGGTTTGATCCCTGGGTTGGGAAGATCCCTTGGAGAAGTGAATGGCTACCCACTCCAGTATTCTTATCTGGAGAATTATACAGACAGAGGAGCCTAGTGAGCTACAGTCCATGAGCTCAGAGACAGACTTTGTTTCTTGGGCTCCAAAATCACTGCAGATGGTGACAGCAGTCATTAAATTAAAAGATGTTTTCTCCTTGGAAGAAAAGCTATGACAAACCTAGACAGTGTATTAAAAAGCAGAAACATCATTTTGCCAACAAAGGTCCATATAGTCAAAGCTATGTTTTTTCCAGTAGTTATGTAGACCATAAAGAAGGCTGAGCACCAAAGACTTAATGTTTTTGAACTGTGATTTTGGATAAGACTTTAAGGTCAGGAACTGTAGCCTTAAGGGGATACCCCTCGTCCAAGGTAAGGAGAAGCAGCTGTGCTTTGCTAGAGCAGCAGTGAAGAGATACCCAATGCACAAGGTAAGAGAAACCCAAGTAAGATCGTAGGTGTTGCAAGAGGGCATCAGAGGGCAGACACACTGAAACCATACTCACAGAAAACTAGTCAGTCATATCACACTAGGACCACAGCATTGTCTAACTCAATGAAACCAAGCCATGCCTGCGAGGCAACCCAAGATGGGTGGGTCATGGTGGAGAGGTCTGACAGAATGTGGTCCACTGGAGAAGGGAATGGCAAGCCACTTCAGTATTCTTGCCTTGAGAACCCCATGAACAGTATGAAAAGGCAAAATGATAGGATACCAAAAGAGGAACTCCCCAGGTCATTAGGTGCCCAATATGCTACTGGAGATCAGTGGAGAAATAACTCCAGAAAGAATGAAGGGATAGAGCCAAAGCAAAAACAATACCCAGCTGTGCATGTGACTGGTGATAGAAGCAAGATCCGATACTGTAAAGAGCAATATTGCATAGGAACCTGGAATGTCAGGTCCATGAATCAAGGCAAATTGGAAGTGGTCAAACAGGAGATGGCAAGGGTGAACATCAACATTCTAGGAATCAGCAAACTAAAATGGACTGGAATGGGTGAATTTAACTCAGATGACCATTATATCTACTACTGCAGGCAGGAATCCCTCAGAAGAAATGGAGTAGCCATCATGGTCAACAAAAGAGTCCGAAATGCAATACTTGGATGCAGTCTCAAAAATGACAGAATGATGTCTGTTAATTTCCAAGGCAAACCATTCAATATCACAGTTATCCAAATCTATGCCCCAACCAGTAATGCTGAAGAAGCTGAATTTGAATGGTTTTATGAAGACCTACAAGACCTTTTAGAACTAACACCCAAAAAAGATGTCCTTTTCATTATAGGGGACTGGAATGCTAAAGTAGGAAATCAAGAAACACCTGGAGTAACAGGCAAATTTGGCCTTGGAATGCAAAATGAAGCAGGGAAAAGACTAATAGAGTTTTGCCAAGAAAATGCACTGGTCATAGCAAACACTCGCTTCCAACAACACAAGAGAAGACTCTACACATGCACATCACCAGATGGTCAACACCAAAATCAGGTGGTTGATTGTATTCTTTGCAGCCAAAAATGGAGAAGCTCTATACAGTCAACAAAAACAAGACCAGGAGCTGACTGTGGCTCAGATCATGAACTCCTTATTGCCAAATTCAGACTCAAATTGAAGAAAGTAGGGAAAACCGCTAGACCATTCAGGTATGACCTAAATCAAATCCCTTATGATTATACAGTGGAAGTGAGAAATAGATTTAAAGGCCTAGATCTGATAGATAGAGTGCCTGATGAACTATGGAATGAGGTTCGTGACATTGTACAGGAGACAGGGATCAAGACCATCCTCATGGAAAAGAAATGCAAAAAAGCAAAATGGCTGTCTGGGGAGGCCTTACAAATAGCTGTGAAAAGAAGAGAGGTGAAAAGCAAAGGAGAAAAGGAAAGATATAAACATCTGAATGCAGCGTTCCAAAGAATAGCAAGAAGAGATAAGAAAGCCTTCTTCAGCGATCAATGAAAAGAAACAGAGGAAAACAACAGAATGGGAAAGACTAGAGATCTCTTCAAGAAAATCAGAGACACCAAGGGAACATTTCATACAAAGATGGGCTCGATAAAGGACAGAAATGGTCTGGACATAACAGAAGCAGAAGATATTAAGAAGAAGTGGCAAGAATACATGGAAGAACTGTACAAAAAGATCTTCACAACCCAGATAATCATGATGATGTGATCACTAATCTAGAGCCAGACATCTTGGAATGTGAAGTCAAGTGGGCCTTAGAAAGCATCACTACGAACAAAGCTAGTGGAGGTGATGGAATTCCAGTGGAGCTGTTTCAAATCCTGAAAGATGATGCTGTGAAAGTGCTGCACTCAATATGCCAGCAAATTTGGAATACTCAGCAGTGGCCACAGGACTGGAAAAGGTCAGTTTTCATTCCAATCCCAAAGAAAGGCAATGCCAAAGGATGCTCAAACTACCACACAGTTGCACTCAACTCACATGATAGTAAAGTAATGCTCAAAATTCTCCAAGCCAGGCTTCAGCAATACGTGAATCGTGAACTCCCTGATGTTCAAGCTGGTTTTAGAAAAGGCAGAGGAACCAGAGATCAAATTGCCAACATCCGCTGTATTATCAAAAAAGCAAGAGAGTTCCAGAAAAACATCTATTTCTGCTTTTTGACTGTGCCAAAGCCTTTGATTGTGTGAACCACAATAAACTGTGGAAAATTCTGAAAGAGATGGGAGTACCAGACCACCTGACTTGCCTCTTGAGAAATCTGTATGCAGGTCAGGAAGCAACAGTTAGAACTGGACATGGAACAACAGACTGGTTCCAAATAGGAAAAGGAGTCTGTCGAGGCTGTATATTGTCACCCTGCTTATTTAACTTATATGCAGAGTACATCATGAGAAATGCTGGATGGAAAGAAACACAAGGTGGAATCAAGATTGCTGGGAGAAATATCAATAACCTCAGATATGCAGATGACACCACCCTTATGGCAGAAAGTGAAGAGGAGCTAAAAAGCCTCTTGAGGAAAGTAAAAGAGGAGAGTGAAAAAGTTGGCTTAAAGCTCAACATTCAGTAAACAAAGATCATGGCATCCGGTCCCATCGCTTCATGGGAAATATATGGGGAAATAGTGGAAACAGTGTCAGACTTTATTTTGGGGGCTCCAAAGTCACTGTAGATGATGACTGCAGCCATGAAATTAGGAAGACGCTTACTCCTTGGAAGAAAAGTTGTGTCCAACCTAGATGGTATATTCAAAAGCAGAGGCAATACTTTGCCGACTAAGGTTCGTCCAGTCAACGCTATGGTTTTTCCAGTGGTTATGTATGGATGTGAGAGTTGAACTGTGAAGAAAGCTGAGTGCCGAAGAATTGATGTCTTGAGCTGTGGTGTTGGAGAAGACTCTTGAGAGTCCCTTGGACTGCAAGGATATCCAACCAGTCCATTCTGAAGGAGATCAGCCCTGGGATCTCTTTGGAAGGAATGATGCTGAAGCTGTAACTCCAGTACTTTGGCCACCTCATGCGAAGAGTTGACTCATTGGAAAAGACTGTGATGCTGGGAGGGATTGGGGGCAGGAAGAGAAGAGGACGACCGAGGATGAGATGGCTGGATGGTATCACTGACTCGATGGACATGAGTCTGAGTGAACTCTAAGAGATGGTAATGAACAGGGAGGACTGGCATGCTTTGATTTATGGGGTCGCAAAGAGTCGGACACAACTGAGCGACTGAACTGAACTGAACTTGGACTGCAAGGAGTTCAAACTACTCAATTCTAAAAGAAATCAAACCAGAATATCCATTGGAATGGCTGATGCTGAAGCGCAAATATTTTGGACACCTGATACAAAGAGCGAGCTCATTGGAAAAAAACTCTGATGCTAGGAAAGATTGAAGACATGAGGAGAAGGGGATGATAAAGGGCAAAATGATGAATGGCATCACCATCTCAATGGACATGAGTTTGAGCAAAAGATGGTGAAAGACAGGGCAGCCTGGCATGCTGCCATCCATAGAGTTGCAAAGAGTTGGAAATGACTGAACAACAGCAATCCATTATGAGGTTTTTTTGTGTATGGTGTTAGGGAGTGTTGTAGGTTTATTCTTTTATATATGATTGTCCACTATTCTCAGCATAACTTATTGAAGATATTGTCTTTTGTCCATTGTATATTTCAGCCTCCTTTATCATAGATTAGGTTACCATAGATGTATAGCTTATCCCTGGGTTTTCTATCCTGTTCTATTGATGCATATGTCTGGTTTTGTATCATTACAATACTGTCTTGATTACTGTAACTTTGCACTATAATCTAAAATCAGGGAGCCTGATTTCTCCAGCTCCATTTTTCTTAAGATTTGGCTGTTCAAGTTCTTTAGAGTTTCCATACAAACTGTATTTTTTTGTTTTAATTCTGTGAAAAATGCCATTAGTAATTTGATAGGGATTGTATTACGCTTCAACATAGCTTTGTGTAGTATAGTATAATAATTTTCACATACTGATTCTTACAATACAAGAACACAACATATCTTTCTATCTGCTTGTGTCATCTCTGATTTCTTTCATCAACTTCTTATACTTTTCAGAGTAGAGATCTCTTTTCTCCTTAGGTAGGTCTATTTCTAGGTTTATGTTTTCTTTTGTTGCATAGTAAATGGGATTGTTCCCTTAATTTCTCTGTAGTATTTTTCATTTTTAGAGTATATTAATTTAGTATTCCAATCTTTACAAAATATATTGATTAGCTCTAATAGTTTTCTGGTGGCATCTTTAGGAATTTTTATGTATAGTTTCATGTTACGTGCAAACAGTGACAGTTTTACTTTTTCTCTTCTAATTTGGATTCTCTTTCTTTCTTTCTTTTTCCTCTGATGATCATGGCTAGGACTTCAAAAACTATATCGAATAACACTGAGAAGAAAGGACACAATTGTGATATTCCTGATCTTTGAGGAGACTCTTTCCTTTTTTTTTTTTTATTTTTATTTTTTATATTTTTACCATCGAAATAATGTTTGCTGTGGGTTTGCATTGGTTCAGTTCAGTGCAATTGCTCAGTCATGTTCAACTGTTTGCGACCACATGGACTGAAGCACCCCAGGCTTCCCTGTCCCTCACCAACTCCAAGAGCTTGGTCAAACTCATGTCCATCGAGTCGGTGATGTCATCCAACCATCTCGTCTTCTGTCGTCCCCTTCTCCTCTAGCCCTCAATCTTTCCCAGCATCAGGGTCTTTTCAAATGAGACAGCTCTTCGCATCAGGTGGACAAAGTATTGGAGTTTTCAGCTTCAACATCAGTCCTTCCAATCAACATTCAGGACTGATTTTCCTTTAGGATGTACTGGTTGGATCTCCTTGCAGTCCAAGGGACTCTTAAGAGTCTTCTCCAACATCACAGTTAAAAAGTATCAATTCTTTGGCGTTCAGTTTTCTTTATAGTCCAACTCTCACATCCATACATGACCACTGGAAAAAATGATAGCCTTGACTAGGCGGACTTTTGTTGGCAAAGTAATGTCTCTGCTTTTTAATATGCTGTCTAGGTTGGCCATAGCTTTTCTTCCAAGAAGTAAGCATCTTTTTATTTTATGGCTGCAGTCACCATCTGCAGTGATTTTGGAGCCCTCCAAAATAAAGTCAGCCACTGTTTCTCCATCTATTTGCCATGAAGTGATGGGAGCAGATGCTATGATGTTTGTTTTCTGAATGTTGAGCTTTAAGCCAACTTGTTCACTCTCCTCTTCCACTTTTGTCAAGATGCTCTTCAGTTCTTCATGTTCTGCCATAAGGGTGGTGTTATCTGCATATCTGAGGTTATTGATAGTTCTCCTGGTAATCTTTCTCCCAGTACATGATATTTCTCCTGGAAAAAATGTGTTTGCACATATGACCCTTATTATGTTGAGGTAGGTTCCCTCTATGCCCACTTTCTGAACTTTTTTAAAAATCATAAATAGGTGTTTAATTTTGTCAAGTTTCTTCCACATTTGTTGAGATTATCATACGGTTTTTATCTTTCAAGTTGCTCAGACGATGTGTCACATTGATTGTTTTCTGCTTGAATTGAAGAATTCTCACATCCCTGGGATAAACCACATTTGATCGTGCTATATGATCATTCAATGTATTGTTGGATTCTGTTTGATAGTATTTTGTGGAGGATTTTTGCATCTATGTTCATTAGTGATTTTAGCCTATAATTTTATTTTTGTGATAGCTTTGTCTGGTGTTGGTATCAGGGTAATGGTGGCTTTGTAGAAGGACTTGAGAATGTTCCTCTTTTGCAATTTTTTTTTTTTTTGGAAGAGTTTGAGTAGGATGTGTTTTAACTCTTCTCTAAACACTTGACAGAATTTGACTGTGAAGACATTAAGTACTGGACTTTTGTTTGTTAGATTTTTTAAAATTTATATTTTATTGAAGGAAAATTGCTTTACAGAATTTTGTTGTTTTCTGTCAAACCTCAACATGAATCAGCCATCAGTTCAGTTCAGTCGCTCAGTCATGTCCAACTCTTTGCGACCCCATGAATCGCAGCACGCCAGGCCTCCCTGTCCATCATTAACTCCTGGAGTTCACTCAGACTCACGTCCATTGAGTCAGTGATGCCATCCAGCCATCTCATCCTCTGTTGTCCCCTTCTCCTCCTGCCCTCAATCCCTCCCAGCATCACAGTCTTTTCCAATGAGTCAACTCTTCGAATGAGGGGGCCAAAGTACTGGAGTTTCAGTTTTAGCATCATTCCTTCCAAAGAGATCCCAGGGTTGATCTCCTTCAGAATGGACTAGTTGGATCTCCTTCCTGTCCAAGGGACTCTCAAGAGTCTTCTCCAACACCACAGGTCAAAAGCATCAATTCTTTGGCACTCAGCCTTCTTCACAGTTCAACTCTCACATCCATACATGATCACAGGAAAAACCATAGCCTTGAGTAGACGGACCTTAGTCAGCAAAGTAATGTCTCTGCTTTTGAATATACTATCTAGGTTGGTCATAACTTTTCTTCCAAGGAGTAAGCGTCTTTAATTTCATGCCATAGGTATGTATGTATGTGTGTGTGTGTATATATATATATATATATATATATATGTATATGTATATATATAATCCCTCCCTTTTGAAATTCCCTCCCATTTCCCTCCCCACTCCACCCCCTCTAGGTTGATACAGAGCCCCTGTTTGAGTTTCCTGAGCCATACAGAAAATTCCCATTGGCATGTATTTTACATATTTTAATCGAAGTTTCCATGCTACTCCTTCCATACCTCTCACTTTCTCCTCACCTCTCCCCATGTCCATAAGTCTATTCTCTATGTCTGTTTCTCCATTGTTGCCCTGTAAATAGATTCTTCAGAAACAATTTTCTAGATTCAGTATATTTGCATTAGAATATGATACTTGTTTTTCTCTTTCTGACTCACTTCACTCTGTATAATAGGTTCTAGGTTCATCCACCTCATCAGAACGACTCAAATGTGTTCCTTTTTATGGCTGAGTAATATTCCACTATGTATATGTGCCACAACTTCTTTATCCATTCATCTGTCGATAGGCATGTAGGTTGCTTCAATGTTCTAGCTATTGTAAATAGTGTTGCAATGAACAATGGTATACATGTGTCTTTTTCAATCCTGGTTTCCTCAGGATATATGCCTAAGAGTGGGATTGCTGAGTCATATGGTGGTTTTATTCCTAGTTTTCAAGGCATCTCCATACCATCTTCTATAGTGGCTGTATCAATTTACATTCCCACCAACAGTTCAAGAGCATTCCCTTTTCTCCACACCCTCTCCAGCATTTATTGTTTGTAGATTTTTTGATGATGGAGATTCTGACTGGTGTGAAGTGATATCTCATTGTGGTTTTGATTTGTATTTCTCTAATAATGACCAACATTGAACATCTTTTCATGTGTTTGTCAGCGATCTGCATGTCTTCTTTGGAAAAATGTCTGTTTAGGTCTTTTTCCCCCTTTTGATTGGGTTGTTTGTATTCCTGATATTGAGCTGTATGAGCTGCTGTATATTTTGGAAATTAATCCTTGTCAATTGTTTCATTTACTATTATTTTCTCCCATTCTTTTCACCTTGCTTATTGTTTCCTTTGTTGTGCAAAAGCTTTTAAGTTTAATATTGTCCCACTTGGTCACTTCTGTTTTTATTTCTGTTACTCTAGGAGGTGGGTAATAGAGGATTTTGCTTTGATTTATGTCATCTAGTGTTCTGCCTGTTTTCCTCTAAGAGTTTTATAGTTTCTGGTCTTCTATTTAGGTCTTTAATCCATTTTGAGTCTATCTTTGTGTATGGAGGACTTCCCTGGTGGCTCAGAGGTTAAAGCGTCTGCCCGCAGTGTGGGAGATCTGGGTTCGATCCCTGGGTCAGGAAGATCCCCTGGAGAAGGCAGTGGCAACCCACTCCAGTATTCTTGCCTGCAGAACCCCCATGGATGGAGGAGCCTGGTGGGCTACAGTCCACAGGGTCGCAAAGAGTCAGACACGACTGAGCGACTTTACTTACTTTACTTGTGTATGGTGTTAAGAAGTGTTCTAATTTCATTCTTTTACAGGTAGCTGTCCAGTTTTCACAGCATCATTTATTGAAGAGGCTGTCTTTACCCCATTGTATATTCTTGCCTCCTTTGTCAAAAATAAGGTACCCATAGGTTCATGGGCTTATTTCTGGGCTTTCTATCTTTTTCCATTGGTCTATATTTCTGTTTTTGTGCCAGTACCATACTGTCTTGATAACTGTAGCTTTGTAGTACAATCTGAAGTCAGAAAGTTTGATTCCTCCAGCTCCATTCTTCTTTCTCAAGACCACTTTGGCTATTTGGGGCCTTTTGTGTTTCCATATGAATTGTGAACTTTTTTGTTCTAGTTCTGTGAAAAATGCCATTGGTAATTTGATAGGGATTGCACTGAATCTATAGATTGTGTTTGGTAGTATAGTCATTTTCACAATATTGATTCTTCCTACCCAGGAATATTGACTATCTCTCCATTTGTTTATGTCATATTTGATTTCTTTCATCAGTGTCTTATAATTTTCTCTGTACAGTTCTTTTGTCTCCTAAGGTAAGTTTATTCCTAAATATTTAATTTTTTTGTTTCAATGGTGAATGGAATTTATTCCTTAATTTCTCTTTCTGAATTTTCATTGTTATTATATAGAAATTCAAATGATTTCTGTGTATTGATTTTGTATCCTGCAACTTTGATAAATTCACTGATTAGCACTAGTAATTTTCTGATACTATCTTTAGGGTTTTCTATGTACAGTATCATGTCATCTGCAAATAGTGATAGCTTTACTTCTTTTCTGATCTGGATTCTTTTTATTTCTTTTTCTTCACTGATTGCTGTAGCTAGGACTTTCAGACCTATGTTGAATAATAGTGGTGAAAGTGGACACCCTTCCCTTGTTCTTGATCCTAGGGGAATGCTTCCAGTTTCTCACCATTGAGAATAACGCTTGCTGTAGGCTTATCATATATGGCCTTTACTATGTTGAGGTAGGTTCCTTCTGTGCCCATTTTTTGAAGAGTTTTAATCATAAATGGGTGCTGAATTTTGTCAAAAGGTCTTTCTGCATCTATTGAGATGATTATATATATATATTTTTATTTTTCAATTTGTGAATATTCAAACAATCACATTGATTGCTTTGTCGATATTGATGGATTCTTGCATACTTGGAATAAACCCAACTTGATCATGGTGTATGAGCTTTTTGATGTGTTGCTGAATTCTGTTTGCTAAAATTTTGTTGAAGATTTTTGCATCTATATTCATCAGTGATATCAGTCTGTAGTTTTCTTTTTAGTGTTGTCTTTGTCTGGTTTTGGTATCAGGGTGATGGTGGCCTCATAGAATGAGTTTGGAAGTGTTCCTTCCTCTGTAATTTTTTGAAAGAGTTTTAGGAGGATAGACATGAGCTCTTCTCTAAATGTTTGATAGAATTTCCCTGTGAAGCCTGGTCCTTGGCTGTTGCTTTTGGGAAGATTTTTGATCACACCTTCAATTTCAGTGCTTATAATTGGGTTGTTCATAATTTCTATTTTTTCCTGACTCAGTCTTGGAAGATTTAACTTTTCTAAGAATCTATCCATTTCTTCTAGTTTATCCATTTTATTGGCATATTGGTCATAATGGTCTTTTTATTGGCACATTGTTCATAATGGTCTGTTATAATCCTTTGTATTTCTGCATTGTTTGTTGTAACCTCTCCTTTTTCATTTCTAATTTTGTTGATTTGATTTTTCTCTCTTTTTTTCTTGATGAGTCTGGCTACAGGTTTGTCAGTTTTTATTATCTTCTCAAAGAACCAGCTTTTAGTTTTATTAATCTTTACTATTGTTTCTTTCATCTCTTTTTCATTTATTTCTGCTTGGATTTTTATGATTTCTTTCCTTCTACTAATGTTGTGTGTGTGTTTGTTGTTGTTGTCGTTCTTCTTCTTTTTCCAGTTGTTTTAACTGTAAAGTTGGGTTGTCTATTCAATGTTTTTCTTGTTTCTTGAGATAGGAATGTATTGCTATAAACTCCCTTCTTACAACTGCTTTTGATGCATAGCGTAGGTTTTGAGCTGTGTGTTCATTATCATGTGTTTCTAGAAATAATTTGATTTCCTTTTGCTTTCTTCAGTAACCTGTTGGTTATTTAGAAACATGTAGTTTACTCTACATGTTTTGTGTTTCTTATTTTTTCCCTTCTAACTGATACCTAGTCTCATAGATTTGTTTTTGGAGAAGATGCTTGATATGATTTCAATTTTCTTAAATTTACTGAGGTTTGATTTGTGACCCAAGATGTGGTCTATCCTGGAGAATATTCCATGTGCACTTGAGAAGAAGGTGTATTCTTCTGCATTTGGATTGAATGCCCTGACGATATCTATGAGATCTATCTCATCCAATGTATATTTTAAGACTTGTGCTTCCTTATTAATTTTCTGTTTTGATAATCTGTCCATTGGTGTGAGTGGAGTGTTAAAATCTACTATTATTGTGTTACTGTCGATTTCTCCTTTTATGTCTGTTACTGTTTGTCTTATGTATTGAGGTGCTCCTATGTTGGATGCATAGATATTTACAATTGTTATGTCTTCCTCTTGGACTGATCCCTTAACCATTGTGTGGTAGCCTTCCTTATCTCTTGTAATCTCCTTTATTTTAAGGTCTATTTTGTCTGATATGAGGATTGCTACTCCAGCTTTCTTTTGCTTCCCATTTGCATGCAATATATTTTCCCATCCTCTCACTTTCATTCTATATATGTCTTGAGGTCTGAAGTGGGTTTCTTGTAGACAACATAAATATGGATCTTGTTTTTGTATCCACTCAGCCAGTCTGTGTCTTTTGGCTGGAACATTTAATCCATTTACTTTTAAAGTAATTATTGATATATATGTTCCTATTGCCACTTTCTTAATTATCTGGAGTTGATTTTGTAGATCTTTTTTACTCTGTTGTATTTCTTGACCATAAGTCCCTTTAACATTTGTTGTAAAGCTGGTTTGGTGGTACTGAATTCTCTTAATTTATGCTGTCTGAAAAGCTTTTGATTTCTCCATCAATTCTGAATGAGATCCTTTCTTGGTACAGTAATCCTATTTGTAGATTTTCCCCTTTCAGTCCTTTAAATATATCCTGCCATTCCCTTCTGGCCTGCAGAGTTTCTGCTGAAAGATCAGCTGTTAAGCATATGGGGTTTCCCTTGTATGTTACTTGTTGCTTCTCCCTTGCTGCTTTTAATATTCTTTCTTTGTGTTTAGTCTTGCTCTTTGATTAGTATGTGTCTTGGTGTGTTTCTCCTTGAGTTTATCCTGTATGGGACTCTTTGTGCCTCTTGGACTTGATTGGCTATTCCCTTTTCCATGTTGAGGGAATTTTCAACTATAATCTCTTCAGAAATTTTCTCATACCCTTTATATTTCTTTTTTTTTCTGAGACCCCTATAATTTAAATGTTGGTTTATTTGATATGGTCCCATAAGTATCTGAGACTGTCCTCAGCTCTTTTCATTCTTTTTACTTTATTCTGCTCTTCAGAAGTTATTTTCACCATTTTATCTTCCAGCTCACTGATTCGTTCTTCTGAAGCATGTATTCTACTATTGATTCCTTCTAGAATACTTTTAATTTCAGTAATTGTGTTGTTTCCTTCTGTATGCTTATTCTTTAATTCCTCTAGGTTTTTGTTAATTGATTCTTGCATTTTCTCCATTTGGTTTTCAAGGTTTTTCATCATCTTTACTATCATTATTCTGAATTCTTTTTCATGTAGCTAGTCTATTTTCTCTTCATTTGTCTGGACTTTTGTATTTCTAATTTGTTCCTTCATTTGCATAGTATTTATCTGCCTTTTTATTTTTTTTTAACTTATTATGTTTGAAGGCTCCTTTTCCCAGGCTTCAAGGTTAAATTCTTTTCTTCCTTTTGACTTGTGCCCTCCTAAGGTTGGTCTAATGGTTTGTGTAAGCTTCATATAGGGTGAGATTTGTGCTGAGTTCCTGTTTGTTTTTCCTCTGATAGGCAAAGCTGAGGTAATCTTGACAGCAGATGCTGTCAGCAGGGCAAGGCTGAGGTAATCCTGACAACAGACAGGTAATCCTGTTTGCTGATGATTGGGTTTGTATTTTTGTTTTGTTTGTCCTTTACATGACGCTTCTTGCACATGTTGCTACTGGTGGTTGGATGATGCTGGGTGTTGTATTCAAGCAGTTTCCTTTGTGGGAGTTATATCTGATACTCCCTAGGGTTAGTTCTCTGGTAGTCTAGGGTCTTGAAATCAGTGATCCCACTCCAAATATTCAGGGCTTGATCTCGCTTCTTCCCTTCCAAGGGGGATGTTGGGCAAAGCCATGCTTGGCTAACATGGTTGGGGCTCAGAAACCCTCAGGACCTTATATGTTCCTCCGGACTCCTCTCTACTTCTTAGAAATGGAGGCACCTCCACCTGTTTGCCTCGCCCTCAAGACAGGCCCAGCTTTTAAAGCTAAGACATTTCCTTTCTCTTCCACAGCTAAAAATTTCCAGAAAAATCAGCTACCAGAGGCTAGTGTGTTTTGATAAACCAGCCCTGAAGTTGCTCAAGCCAAGGGCAGCTGAGCCATCCCAGGGGGTCTGGGTGACCAGCACCTCCAAGGGCACCAAGGCACATGGTCTGTTTCTTTCTTTCTTCTCTTTTGGTATTCCCATTAGACAAATGATACTACTCCTTTTCCGATTTGGAACCAGTCTGTTGTTCCATGTCCAGTTCTAACTGTTGCTTCCTGACCTGTATATAGGTTTCTCAAGAGGCAGGTCAGGTGGTCTGGTATTCCCATCTCTTTCAGAATTTTCCACAGTTTCTTGTCATCCACACAGTCAAAGGCTTTGGCATAGTCAATAAAGCAGAAATCTATATTTTTTTCTGGAACTCTCTCGATTTTTTTGATGATCCAGTGGATGTTGGCAATTTGATTTTTGGTTCCTTTGCCTTTTCAAAAACCAACTTGAACATCTGGAAGTTCACAGTTCATGTATTGCTGAAGCCTGGCTTGGAAAATTTTAAGCATTACTTTACTAGCATGTTAAATGAGTGCAAATGCATGGTAGTTTGAACATTCTTTGGCATTGCTATTCTTTTGGATTGGAATGAAAAATGACCTTTCCCAGTCTTGTATGCACTGCTGGATTGTCCAAATTTGCTGAAATATTGAGTGGAACACTTTAGCAGCATTAACTTTTAGGATTGGAAATATCTCAGCTGGAATTCCATCACCTCCAGTAACTTTGCTTTTGCATTCCAGGATGTCTGGCCCTAGGTGAGTGATCACACCATCATGGTTATCCGGGTCACTAAGATCTCTTTTGTATAGGTCTATGTACTCTTGCACCTCTTCTTAATATCTTCTGCTTCTGTTAGGTCCATACCATTTCTGTCCTTCATTGTGCCTATCTTTGCATTAAATGTTCCCGTGGTATCTCTAATTTTCTTGAAGTGATCTCTAGTCTTTTCATTCTATTGTTTTCTTCTATTTCTTTGCATTGATCATTTATGAAGGCTTTCTTATTTCTTCTTTGAAACTCTGCATTCTGATGGGTATATCTTTCCTTTTCTCTTCTGCCTTTTTCTTCTCTTCTTTCCTCAGCTATTTGTAAGGCCTCCTCAGACAACCATGTTGCCATTTTGCATTTATTTTGTGGGGATGGTTTTGAACACTGTCTTGTGTACAGTGTTACAAACTTCCGTTCATAGCACTTCAGGCACTCCACCTATCAGATATAATTCCTTGAATCTATTTGTCAATTCCATGGTATAATCATAAGGGATTTGGTTTACCTGAATACCTAAAGGCCTAGTGGTTTTCCCTACTTTTTGAATTTAAGTCTGAAATTTTAAATGAGGAATTCTTGATCTGAGCCAGAGTCAGCTCCCATCTTTGTTTTGCTGACTGTATAGAGCTTCTGCATCTTTGGCTGCAAAGAATATAATCAATCTGATTTTGGTGTTGACCATCTGGTGAAGTTAATGTGTAGAATCATCTCTTGTGTTGTTGGAAAACAGTGTCTGTTGTGCCCAGTATGTTCTCTTGACAAAAATCTAATAGGCTTCTCCCTGTTTCAGTTTGTGTTCCAAGGCCAAACTTTCCTGATACTCCAAGTATCTCTTGACTTCCTACTTTTGCATTCCTATCCCCTATGATGAAAGGATATTTTCTGTGGTGTTAGTTCTAGAAGGCCTGAAGTTCTGTTCAGTTCAGTTGCTCAGTCGTATCCAACTCTAAACCCTATAATGACCTGGAGTCCATCATCAACTCCTGGAGCTTACTCAAACTCATGTCGATCAAATCAGTAATGCCATCCAACCATCTCATCTTCTGTCATCCCCTTCTCCTCCTGTCTTCAATCTTTCCCAGCATCAAGATATTTTTCAATGAGTCAGTTCTTTGCATCAGGTGGCCAAAGTATTGGAGTTTCAGCTTCAGCATCAGCCATTCCAATGAATACTTGAGACTGATTTCCTTTAGGATGGACTGACTGGATCTCCTTGCAGTCCAAGGGATTGTCACGAGTCTTCTCCAACACCAGAGTTCAAAAGCATCAGTTCTTCGGCACTCAGCTTTCTTCATATGCCAACTCTCACATCCGTACATGACTACTGGAAGACACATTGCTTTGACACATTTGTTGACAAAGTAATGTCTCTGCTTTTTTATATGCTGTCTAGTTGATCATAGCTATTCTTCCAAGGAGCAAACGTCTTTTAATTTCATGGCTGAAGTCATCATCTGCACTGATTTCGGAGCCCCCCAACATAAAGTTTGTCACTGTTTCCATTGTTTCCCCATCTATTTGCCATTGAAGTGATGGGACTGTATGCCATGATATTAGATTCTTGAATGTTGAGTTTTAAACCAGTTTTTTTCACTCTCCTCTTTCACTTTCATCAAGAGGCTCTTTAGCTGTTTCCTTTCTGCCATAAGGGTGGTGTCATCTGCACATCTGAGGTTACTGACATTTCTGCTGGCAATCTTGATTCTAGCTTGTGCTTCATCCAGTCTGGCATTTCTCATGATGTTATCTGCATATAAGTTAAATAAGCAGGGTGATGATATACAGCCTTTACGCACTCCTTTACAAATTTTGAACCAGTATGTTGTTCCGTGTCCAGTTCTAACGCTTCCTTCTTGACCTGCATACAGATTTCAAAGGAGACAGATAAGGTGTGGTATTCCAATTTTGTTAAGAATGTTCCAGTTTGTTGTGGCCCACATATTCAAAGGCTTTGGTGTAGTCAATAAAGCAGAAGTATATGTTTTTCTGGAACTCTCTTGCTTTTTCAATGATCCAACGAATGTTGGCAGTTGATCTCTGCTTCCTCTGCCTTTTCTAAATCCAGCTTGAACATCTGGAAATTCAAGGTTCATGTACTGTTGAAGCCTGACTTGGAGAATGTTGAGGATTACTTTGAAAGTGTGCGAGATAAGTGTGATTGTGCAGTAGTTTGAACATTTTGGGGCATTGCCTTTCTTTGGGATTGGAATGAAAATTGACTTTTTCCAGTCCTGTGGCACTGTTGAGTTTTTCAAATTTACTGGCATATAACATTCCTTGTTCCTTTGCAGCATTGTTCCTGCAGCATCAGACTTTACTTTCACCATCAGACACATACACAACTGGGTGTTGTTTCTACTTTGCTTTAGCCTTTTCATTCCTTCTGGAGCTATTTTTTTGCTCTTCTCCAGTAGCATATTGGGCACTTACTGACCTGGGGAATTCATCTTTCAATGTTGTATCTTTTTGCTTTTTCATACTGTCCATGGGGTTCTCAAGGTAGGAATGCTGAAGTGGTTTCCCATTTCCTTCTCCAGTGAACCATGTTTTGTCAGAACTCTCCACCATGACCTGTCCAAACTGAGTGGCCCTACATGGCATAGCTCATAGTTTCATTGAGTTAGACAAAGCTATTATCTGTGTGATCATGTTCATTATTTTTCTATTTTGGTGGTTTTCATTCTGTCTCTCATCTGATAGACAAAGATAGGAGGCTTGTGGAAGCTTCCTGTTGGGAAGGTGTATGCATTCTTTTGGATCATATTTTTCTCCAGATGCATGTCCAGGAGTGAGATTGGAGAATTATTTGGTAGTTCTATTTTTAGGTTTTTAAGGAACCTCCATACTCTTCTCCATAGTGCCTGTACAAATTTACATTCCCACATATGGTGTAGAAGGGTTCCCTTCTCTACACACTCACTCCAGAATTTATTGCTTGTGGATTTTTAAATGACAGCCATTCTGGCTGGTGTGAGGAGATACGCCACTGCAGTTTTGATTTGCATTTCTCTAATAATTTGCGATGTTGGACATCTTTTCATGAGTCTCTTGGACATCTGTATGTTTACTTTGGAGAAATGTCTGTTTTGGTCTTCTGCCCATGTTTTTGATTGGACTGTTTTGATGTCCAAGCATCATTAGCTATTTATAAATGCAGGATAACAATCCCTTGTCTGTCACATTATTTGCAAATATTTTCTCCCAATCTGTGGGTTGTCATTTTGTTTTGCTTATTGTTTCCTTTTCTGTGCAAAAGCTTTTGAGTTTGAGTAGGCTCCCATCTGTTTATTATTTCTTGTTTCCATTGTTCTAGGAGATAGATCAAAAATTTTTTTTTCTGTGATTTATTAGAGAGTGTTCTGCCTATGATTTCCTCTAGGAGTTTTAAAATGTCCAGTCTCACATTTAGGTCTTTAATCCATTTTGAGCTTATTTTTGTGTATGCTGTTAAAGATTTATCTAATTTCATTTTTTGTTACATTTAGCTGTCCAGTATTCCCAGCATCATTTGTTGAGAGACTATCAATTTGATATTGTATAGCTTTGCCTCCTTCATCATAGATTAATGGACAGTAGGTGCATGGAGTTGGAGAAGACAATGGCACCCCAGCCCAGTACTCTTGCCTGGAAAATCCCATGGATGGAGGAGCCTGGTGGGCTGCAGTTCATAGGATCACGAAGAGTTGGACACGACTGAGGACTGAGCAACTTTTCACTTTTCACTTTCATGCATTGGAGAAGGAAAAGGGAACCCACTCCAGTGTTCTTGCCTGGAGAATCCTAGAGAATGGGAAAGCCTGGTGGGCTGCCGTCTATGGGGTCGCATAGAGTCAGACACGACTGAAGTGACTTAGCAGCAGCAGCTGGTGCATGGGGTAATTTCCAGGTTTTTTATAATGTTCCACTCATCTATATTTCTATTTTTGTACCAGTACCACACTGCTTTGATGACTGTAGCTTTGTAGCATAGTTTGAAGTCAGGAAACCTGATTCCTCCAGCTTACTTTTTCTTTCTCATGATTGCTTTGACTATTCCAGATCTTTTTTGTCTCCATAGAAAGTTTAAGATTTTTTTGTTCTAGGTCTGTGAAAAATGTCATTGGTAATTGATAGGGATTGTGTTGAATCTGAAGATTGCCTTAGGTAGTACAGTAAATTTGACAATATTAATTCTTCCAATACATGAACATCTGTTTGGGTCTTATTTGTGTTTTTTTAAAATTTATTTATTTTTTAATTGAGGGATGATTGCTTCACAGAATTGTGTTTGTATTTGTCAAACATCAACATGAATATTTGATTTCTTTAATCAGTTTCTCATAGTTTTGAGGAATACAGGTGTTTTTGTCTCCTTAGGTATGTTTTAGGTCAGTCACTCAGCCATGTCTGAATCCTTGCAACCCCATGGACTGCAGCATGCCAGGCCTCCCAGTCCATCACCAACTCCCGGAGTTTACTCAAACTCATGTCCATTAATCGATGATGCCATCCACGTGTCTCATCCTCTGTTGCCCATTCTCCTCTTGCCCTCAGTCTTTCCTAGTTTAGTCCTAGGTATTTTATTCCTTTTGAGGTGATGGTAAAAGGAAGTGTTTCTTGAATTTCTCTTTGATTTTTTCATTTGTAGTTCAGTCACTCAGTCATGTCCATCTCTTTTGGACCTCATGGACTGCAGTATGCCAGGGTTCCATCCTTTACTATCTCCCAGAGTTTGCTCAAACTCATGTCCATTAGTCAATGATGCCATTGAACTGTCTCATCCACTGTTGCCCAATTATCCTCCTGCCCTCAGTCTTTCCCAGCATCAGGGTCTTTTCCAATGAGTTGGCTCTTAGCATCAGGTGGCCAAACTATTGGAGCTTTAGTGTTAGTCCTTCCAACGAATATTCAGGGTTTAGTTCCTTTTCCTTTAGGATTGACTTGTTCGATCTCTTTGCTGTCCAAGGGACTCTCAAGAGTCTTCTCCAGCACCACAGTTCAAAAACATCAAGTTTTCAGTGATCAGCCTTTTGTATTATCCAGCTCTCACATCCCTACATAACTACTGGAAAAACAAAAGCTTTGACTATACAGACCTTTGTTGGCAAAGTAATGTCTCTGCTTTTTAGTACCCTGTCTAGATTTGTAATTGTTTTTCTTCCAAGGAGCAAGTGTCTTTTAATTTAATTGTTGCAGCCGCCATCCACAGTGATTTTGGAGGCCAAGAAAATAAAATTGTCACTGTTTCCATTGTTTCCCTATCTATTTATCATGAAGTGATGGGACCCGATGTCATCATCTTAGCTTTTGAATGTTGAGTTTATTGCCAGCTTATTCACTCTCCTCTTTCACCTTCTTCAAGAGGCTTTTTAGGTTTTTTTTTTTTTTTTTGCCATTAGGGTGGTGTCATCTGCATATCTGAGTTTATTGTTATCTCTCCCAGCAATCTTGATTCCAGCTTGAATTTCATCCAGCTTGGCATTTTGTATGACATACTGTGCATATAAGCTAAAGTAGCAGGTGACAATATACAGCCTTGACTTACTCCTTTCCCAATTTGGAACCATTTCGTTGTTCCATGTCTGGTTCTAACTGTTGCTTCTTGATCTGTATACAGGTTTGTCAGGAGGCAGATACGTTGGTCTGGTATTTCCATTTAAGAATTTTCCACAGTTTGTTGTGATCCACACAGTCAAAGTTTTTAGTGAAGTCAATGAAGCAGAAGTATATGTTTTTCTGGAATTCCCTTGTTGGTGTATAGAAATGCAATAGATTTCTGTTGCATATATGTATTAATTTTGAAACCTGCAACTTTATCTGATTCACTGATGTGTTCTAGAAATTTTCTGGTAGCATCTTCAGGATCTTCTATGTATAGTACCATGTCATCTGTAAATAGTGACAGTTTAATTTCTTCTTTTCCAATTTGGGTTCTCTTTACTTCTTTTTCTTCTCTGAGAGTTGACATCCTTGTCTTTTTCCTGATCTTAGAGGAAATACTTTCAGCTTTCACCATTGAGTATGATGTTAGTTGTAAGTTTGTCATATATAGCCTTTATTATATTGAGGTATATTCCCTCTATGCCCATTTTCTGGAGGGTTTTTATCATAAATGTGTTCTGAATTTTGTCAAAAGCCTTTTATGTATCTATTGAGATGTATATTTTTTTATTCTTCAGTTTGTTGATGCTGTGTATCACATTGGTTGATTTGTGAATATTGAAAAATCCTTGCATACCTGGAATGAATCCTGTGATCATGGTGTATGATCTTTTTAAATGTACTCTTGGATTCAAATTGTTTGTATTTTGTTGAGGACTTTTGCATCTATGTGGATCAGTGATATTGCCCTGTAATTTTCTTTTTTAGTGGTATCTCTGTCTGGTGTTGGTATCAGGGTTATAGTGGCCCCATAGAATGAGTTTGGAAGTATTCCTTCCTCTGCAATCTTTTCAACAGTTTCAGAAGATAGATGTTAACCCTTCTTTAAATGTACGATAGAAGTCACCTGTGAAACCATCAGGTCATGGACTTTTGTTTGCTGGGAGTTTTTAAATCATAGTTTCAATTTCAGTGTTTGTGATTAGTCTATTCATAATTTCTATTTCTTCCTGGGATTTGCACTTTTCTACGAATATGTCCACTTTTCCAAGTTGTCCATTTTGTTGGCATAGAGTTGCTCAAAGTAGTCTCTAATGATCCTTTATGTTTCTGCAGAGTAAATTTTAACTTCTTTTTAATTTCTAATTTTATTGATTTCTCTCCCTTTTTTCCTTGATGAGTGTGGCTAAAGTTTTGTTGGTTTTGTTTATCTTTTCAAAGAACTGGCTTTAAATTTCATTAATCTTTACAATTGTTTACTTTGTTCCTATTTCATTTATTTCTTCTCTGATGTTATTTCTTTCCTTCTGCTAACTTTACTTTTGTTTATTCTTACTCTTAGATATTTTCGGTGTAAGGTCAGGACTTTTATCTGAGATTTTTTTTTTTAAATTTCTTGATGAAGATTGTATGCTATAAATGTCCCTCTTAGAATTGCTTTTTCTGTCTCCCATAGGTTTTGGACTGTTGTGCTTTTGTTTTTATTTGTCTCTAGGTATTTTTTATTTCCTCTTTGATTTCTTCAGTGATCCTTTAGCTGTTTAATATCATATTTTATTTTTTTGTAATTTTCATTGTAGTTTCTTTCTAATCTTATAGCATTGTGATAAGAAAAGATGCTTGATATGGTTTTAATTTTCTTAAATTTACTGAGCCTCACCTTATGGTTCTGCATGTGGTCAATACTGGAGAATGTTCTGTGTGTGCACTTGAAAAGAATGTGTAGTCTGCTGCTTTTGGATGGAATGTTGTATAAATATCAATTAAATCCAGATGATCTGAAATTTTATTTAAGCCCTGTGTTTCCTTACTAATTTTCTGTCTGGATGGCAATGTGATTTAGGATAGGGTTTTTGTCTACACCAACAATGTGATTTATGGTGGGGGCTCTGATTTACCTGGTATCAGTTCATCTTCTGAGGGGACTGTAGACAAGGATCAGCCACAAGTGCAGTGATAAAGTGTGAACAAAATCTTAAGAAACTTGAGTGTGCTTTCCTGGCTGGCAATACTCCATGCATATACTCACATATTTATTCTGGAAAGTAACATTGTCCTCACTCCACAGGAATAGGAAAATTGAAGCTCTCTGTTTGGTACTTTCTTATACCCTGCCCTATGCTCCTTCCCTTGGCTGATTTTCATCTGTATCATTTAGGTTTCATAAGGCATAACCATGAGTATACCAATGAATTCTGTGAGTCTTGTAGTGAATTATCAAACCTAAGGGTGTTATTTGGGATCCCTAGACTCTCAATTGGTATCAGAAGGAAGGGTTGTCTTGTGTGAACTCTTTCCCCTAACTTCTCAATTGCTCTAACATTCACAATATGGTAGAATTTTCCTTGTCTTCTGAGACTTAGTTCAAACATTTCCTTCTTTGGTAGAGATGTCTAATGTTCATTCATATCTAGTTCTCTTGCCCTTCTGAGTTTGTAGGACTTTTACAGTTTTCTGTTTCCTTAAAGTTGGATGAGGCCATAGGATCAGTTATGGCTAGAGAATTTAACTGTAAGTGAGAAACAATCTAGGGCTCTCTTCAGCTGTGGTGATTATAGAACTACATCTAGAGATGGAGGTGTAGCAAGGCAGCAGAAGCCCAGACTGTGTACTATCACATGGGTGATAGCTGCTCTGAAAAGTCACCTGGATTCAGAGTAGGATTTGTATGAGCAAGAAATAAATTCTTGTATGGTAAGCCATTAAGATTCATATTGGTGTATGAATACAACACAATATTGTAAAGCAATTATCATTCAATTTAAAATAAATAAATTAAAAAAATAAAATGGATAAACAACAAGGAAAAAAAAAGATTTGAGGGAATATCTCCTATTGCAGTACATTAAACTTATCCTGACTGATTACAAAGATCTTCCTCAATTAGAATTAACCACTCCATTTTCTGAGTGCCTTGAGGAATTCATACATCCTTGTTATGGCCCATGTTTATATGTTCTCACTGAACTCTGAGATTGTAGGCAGAGATTTTATTTTAGTCATCTTGGTATCTCTTGTGTACCAACCACAAGGCCTAGCCCAGATTATATATTTAGGACATGCAAGTTGAATCTAATTCAGTTGGTTGGCAGCATGGCTGTTGTGGAGATGAACAAAGCCTCACCTAAAAAGCTGCCTTGAAGGACCTATTGGTGAGTTAAATAGAAGTAATATAGGCTTCTGAAGGACAAAGGACCATGCACCATTCCTTTTACTCTTCCCCAATCATATGAGAAAATACTCATGGCCTACTGGAGAAAAAAAAGAAAGAAATGGGAGAGATGGAATCAGAATAGTATGCTTCTAGTGAATATGAATTAACCTCCAAAATTTCTCTCCAACCATATTGGCAATCCCAGATGGTTTAATATACCTATGACCAGGCTAAACTGTTTCACTGCAGGCGGTTGTACTTGGGGGAATGTTGAGATCTCATTTTGTTATCTTGGACCTGATAGGTAAAGGCCTGGGTGAGCAAAGTCTATCTAACCAGCATTCTATTCTATTCAGGACAGAAGCCTCTGAGAGGCAGGGGTAAGCAGGTCAATATAAATAGGGAAATTCCAAAGGGTCCAAAGGTTAAGCAGGCTAAGTAGCAGAGTGGTGGCCTCAGTAACTAAAACACTGAAGTAAGCCAAAACCCACAGCAGAGACCTTGGGCCTCTTTCTATTTTCTCTGGTACTAGAGACAAAAGAACCTGTGGTTGTAGTCATCTGTTGGAAGCCTATACTAGAAAACTTAGAGAGACAGGGCTCTTTGAAATTCATTAATATGCTAGTATCAGCTCATTCCATATTCTTGCTTCCAACTCCCCTCAATCCATGCGGCATCCAGGAACACTCTAAGAGTAAGCAACACTGAGATCAGTTTGAAGCAGATTGGGAGATGAGTGACGAATAAACATTTTATCAGGGTCAGTGTTTATTTCTTCTGGAAAAAGGCAGGTGAAGTAGTACCAGAACATACAAACTATTATTGTGTCTCTGCTGGGTAACATAAGATACCACACAGGAGCCTTGTGGACAGCAAGGAGCATGTATGTGTAGAAGACACCATGATGAAATAAACACTTTAGGGGATGGATAAATATGTCTATTTCAAAGGAAACAGGACTGGAAGCATTAGGAAGTAGCTGGAGGTGAGGGATTCCTAAGTGATATGGATTCTGGTTAGGTTCAAAAGCAGCTTTTAAGATCATGTGAGAGTGCACAGGGCAAGTACTGGACTTGGCAGCTTCAAGGAAAAGGAACAAAGTCAGGAATGGGTCTTTAAGACTTGTCAAAGGGTGAAGTGACATGAATGACAGTCCTACCCATAAAGACATTTGAAGTGCTTCTGTTACAGAATAAACATGGTTCTTGTGACCCACTCTTTAAGAAATGACATGGAAGGCCAGACAGCCCATGGTATGCCTGGCTATAGAACAACAGGACTGGTAGGTGAGGCTGGGATAAGCTGCCCCCACCAGGCAAATTCCCTTTATTTAGCAATTGGTAAAACATACACACACAAAATAGCATGAGAGCTATGCCCAGAGGTGTCTTTTACTTCTTTTATTGAACTCCATAAATATTTTCATAAGGCTTTGTGTCATTACAACATCATATTTTTGTTAAACATTTTTTAAACACACAACTTTGACACTTGTTTGACAGGGTCAAACAATCAGATAGAAGAAATGAAATAATAAACTGGCAAGTGCAGAGCAGCAGGGGTAATCAAAATCACTGTTGCCCATCCATCCACCCCAGCCCACCCCATCCCCAAAGCACTAAAAGATCACTATTTGGTTTCACACTAGAATTGTTAGAACTCTCTTGTTGGTGTCCTTACACATCCTTTAGAGACATACATGTAGAAGGGATGAGAGAGAGAGGGAGAAAGAGGAGTTGAGCTTCTGGATTAGGCCATTCTATGGCAGGTTCCAAGACTTTTGGAGAGCAAATCCAGGCCTCATTGAGGTGAGGAAAGGGGATCTCTGGGCCATGCAGAAACAGAGATTTACAGATTCCTTGGGGGAGAGCACTGCTGTGGGGACACAGAATAGGCTTGGATTCTGAATTCAGGTAATGGGGGCTCCCCTTGAGGCTCTCCATCACTGGTCTGCTTGCTGTCATTGGTTAGGGGAATTTTCTGACCAATGGTAAACTGATTTATTGAGTTATTGGCATCTGATGAGACCAGTGAATTGGGTGGGTGAGAGGTAGGTGGAAAAGAGGTGAAAATCCCTGATCCTGGAGTTTATGTCCTGCTTCCCTGGACACAGTCCCAGGGGAGCAGGAAGGGGTGTGGGAGGGAGCTTGGCCAAGAGAAGTTGTAGGTCCAGGGACCTGTCCAAGCATCCCCTTTGGTGTGCCCCCAAGCTCTGGAGAAACATGTCAAGGCCAGGCCTAATGGGAAAGAATAGAAAGTAGGAAAATATTGTACACTCAAGGAAGGCCTACACAGCCAGATATTCTCTTTGACAGGGAGGTCAATTTAGCTGAGGCACTCCGTACCAGGTTCCTTGCCAACGGGGCTTAAGTAGTTGGGTCTTGTGCTGAGCAGTGGTGGCTAGTCCCGAGCTCTAGCCCTGCTCAATTCAGGCTTATCCTTGGCTTACTCCTCAAGTCTCATTTGGGTGTGGTGGAATGTGAGCTTAAACAGCTTGTAATTTGATTCCAAAGAGGAAAATTTCCCAGGCTGGACAGGGCCTGGTCTGGATCAGGAAGCATAAAAGCAGCAATCAAGCTAGCTATGTTAAGTGTCCCATGCAGCCACAGCTGCTGCTCATTAAGCTGGGGTCCTTTCATGATGAAGTCTTCTCCCACAGGGTCTAGGACAGACTCAATCTCCTCACTAGAATGGCTGTCCATAGTAGGCCCCATCTTTACTCCTTTGTACTACATTCTTCTTACTATTCAAGGTCTATCTACCCAAGAGGCCATGTAGAAAGGAGAAATAGGGAGTACACATAGGGAGCCTGTCTCTTTGTGTGGGAAGTGTAATGCCTGCCAAAAATGAACCCGAGGGCAGCAACTCTGCCTCAGATCCTTTCTCCACAGGGAAATGTCCCCTGGGTTTCTCACTTGCTTACTTCAAATGTGGTGGGATGAGAGAATGTTGCAAATAGGGCATTCTTTGAGTTCCAAAAGTGCTTTAATTATGCTCATACCAGCAATCCTCCTGTGTAGGGGAGAACAGGAGAAAGAAGGAAAACAGGGAGGAGGATGGAAGGAGCCATGGAAGATTATCCATGCAATCTGCTAACATTGGGGGAAGTTACACCTAAGTTAGGAACTTTTAAGTACATATCTTTGACTGAGGATGTCTCTTTCCATGCCCATCTTTACTCTTTTGTATAAGAGATTACTCTCAGCCCTGGATTCTGTCTAGGTCAATAATTTGAATACAGCTGATGATCTTGGTCAGGTGAGCTCTGTTTTGACCTCTCATAGATGCTGAACAATGCTGCCTAAACAATCTGCAAATGTGAAACAGGTATAACTAGGCTGCTGAACTGACTGCAGTGGGGAACCATATCCTAAACCTACCTGTTATTGGAGACAGTTGAATCCCTCCTTCAAGGGGCAGAGTCTCAGCCTCTTTGCTTCTAGTTCAGACTTTTTAAGTTAGGGGAGGAAGAAGCCTAGAAGAAACCCCATAACCAAAGTGGCATGAAGAAGAGAATAACTGACCCAAACTAAACCCCAGATACAAAACTGTCATGACCCAGCAGTGCTACAACATGGGAACCCCCAGTGCTAGAAGAAGAAACAGCCCAAATGCAGAACATTTTCTGAACAAAAGTCCCTTCTAGTATCATTATCCTGATGTTCTCTTACTTCTGTTTAGTTTCAATCCCTCCACAACACCTAAAACACAGTGAAAGCAATAGAAATATTGAGCAGTTATGTCACAGGGCACAACAGAGCATGTCCAGACTGGTATGACTAGGACAGAAGATGCAGGAAAAAGGCTATTTGGGGTAACTGCAGGGCTGCAGAAACATTCGCAGATGATCAGTCGAGGGAGAGGAGAAAGGGGATCCTTCCTTTACCCAATGAGAAGTAAAAGGAAAAAATGAAATTCAAAACTCCCAAACGCCACCATATTAAATTAAATTCAAAAGTCATCAGCATCAGTATCATCAGGAAAGTAAAAATCAATACAACACATCTATGTTAATAATGACAAGTCAATGAATCATTCACAGGAGAGCAAAAAGATTATCTCAACAAAAAAGGAACAAATAGAAATGTAAGTTTCTGAAAGTAAAGGGGAGGGGGCAGGATAAGAACAGAAAACTTTTTAAGGGATCACGTGTTTGGAAGTCATTGGTACTTCTTCCTACCAGCTACAGATTTTACTTGCCCAAAACAACAGAAAACATTTTTGGTCCTTCTGCGTGTGTGGTGTGTGTGTGAGTGTGAGAGTGAGAGTGTGTGTGTGTGTGTGTGTGTGTGTGTGTGTGTGTGTGTGTGTGTGTAGTTGGGTGGGTGGGTGGGTGTGTACACTCAAGACTTTGTATGTTTTTGTGTATGTGTGTGTATGCATGTGTGTGTATATGTATATATATATAAATTTCAACAGTGCTTCTCCAAAAAAGGTCCATCTATAAATATAATTTTATTTATTTTAAAATTATCTGCCTCCCTGTTGGTATTATTTTTTGAAGGGGGTTAACCTGCTGAAGTTTTGCCAGAATGGTGACTGGCTGCGCTTGGGTTCGGTGAACTCAAAGACCTGCGACTGAGCGATGCCATCGGGGACCAGGTATTGGCCCTGGTTTAACGGGTCCTGTGGTGGTGGGTAGGAAGGAGGAACTGAGCGGGCAGAGTTGACACCTAGAGTAGATGGGAGATCAAAGGGAAATGGTATAAATTAAGTAGCAAGGGGCTCCTCAAATCACCTAGTGACCCACTTTTAATCCTTATCTATAGTCAAAACAGAATAGGCTGAAGCACAAAACATATGATTCAGAATGCAAGGATGATTTCTCTGTTGCTCTCAAATACCTTTTTCACTTGGTGGTCAGTGTCTGAAATTTCAACATTACAGCTTCTCTGTTTGTTTGATGACTTGATTCCATTACCCTGGAAGCAATGTCACATTAAGCCATCATATATCATATTAAGCCATTGGCAGGTCAGTGAGAAGGAAACACTTCTTTCCTAAAAGTGAGTATTTTGCTGTTTTTTATCCTTATTATTGTTTTCCAGCTATATTGAGATATAACTGACATAATATTGTGTAAGTGTAAGATGTTAAATATGATGATACATTACATGTATATACTGTGAAATAATTACCACAATAAGGTTAGTTAACACACCCATCACCTCACACAATTACTTTTGTGGTAAGAACATTTAAGAACCTCCTAAGTATGTCATACTCTTAGCACCTAAGTATACAATAGAGTACTGTTAACTATATTAACCATACTGTATATTATATCCCCAGAACTTCATCATATAACTCGAAGTTTGTGCCCTTTGACCAACAAATCCCCACTTTCCCCAGTGCCAACCCCCAAATCTGGCAACCAGCAATCTATTTTTCTATTTCTATAGCTTTACATTTTTCAGCTTGCATTTAAGAGACATCAGATAATATTTGTATTTATGACTTACTTCCCACAGCATAACTCCCTAAAGATCATTCATATTTCCATAAATGATAGGATTTCTTTCTTTTTATGGCTGAACAGTATACCATGGTGTGTATGTATATGTCTTTATTGGATATATGGTTTATAAATAATTTCTCCCATTTCATAGGAAGCCTTATTCATTTTGTTAATAGTTTGTCTTTTGCTGAGCAGAATTCAAGTCCCACTTGCTTATTTTTGTTTCTCTGGCTTATGCTTTAGGTGTCATATTTAAAAACTCATTGGCAAGACCAATGTCAAGGAGTATTTTCTCTATGTTTTCTTCTAGGATTTCTACATATGTGAGTCTTACACATTAATCCTTAATCTGCTTTGAGTTAATTTTTGTGACTGATGTAGTATGGGGGGAGTTGATACAGTCCTCTGCATGTAAATATCTAATGCAATTAATAAAAAGTAGTTTTCCCTTGTGTTTCCACCCTGGCTCAGTGGTAAAGAATCTACCTTCAATGCAGGTGATGCAGGTTCAATCCCTGGGTTAGGAAGATACCCTGGAGAAGGAAATGGCAGCCCACTCCAGTATTCTTGCCTGGGTAAGCCCATGGACAGAGGAGCCTGGTGGGCTACCGTCCATGGGGTTGCAAAGAGCTGGACATGATGAGCCACTAAAACAAAAACAACAAATTTTCCCTTTCTGAATATTCTTGGCCCTCTTACAAATAGTAGTTGAACATAAGTATGGTTTTATAATTGGGCCCTCAATTCTGTTCCATTCATCTATATGTTGATTTTTAATGTAAGCACCATACTTTTGGGATTACTATAGTTTTGTAATATAGTTTGAAATTGGGATGTATGATTGCCCCCGATTATGTTCTTCTTTCTCAGAATTTCTTTGGTAAATTGGGGTCTTTTCTGGTTCCATATGAATTTTAGGACTCTTTTTTTCTCCTTCTATAAAAAATGCCATGGAATTTGAGGTAGGGATTACACCAAATATACAGATGGCTTTGTGTAGTAAGGTCATTTCCACAATATCATCTTATAATCCATGAATATGTGATATCTTTCCATTTATTTGTTTCATTTTTCATAAATGTCTAATAGATTTAAATGTACAGATCTTTCATTTTCTTTTTTAAACCTATTCCTAAGTATTTTATTATTTTGTTCTATTGCAAATGGGGTTATGTTGTTAATTTCTCTGTGGATGTTTGTTGTTATTGAAACAAAACTGATTTTTGTACAACTGATTTTGTATACTGAAATATTACTGAATTCCTTTATTCAAATATTTTTATGTCTTAAGAGTCTCTACAGTTTTATACATATGAAATTATGTCATGTGCAAACAGAGATACTTGACTTCTGACTTTAATTGCTTTTTCTTTCCAGACCACTCTGGCTAGTATTCATGCTTTATATCACTTCCTTTGTTGATCAGTCGTTCAGCTATGTCTGACTCTTTTGATCCCATGGACTATAGCACGTCAGGCTTTCCTGTCCTTCACCATCTCGCAGAATTTCCTCAAACTCATGTCCATTGAGTTGGTGATACCTCCAGTCATCTCGTCCTCTGTCTTCCCCTTCTCCTCTTGTCTTTCAGAGTTATGCCGAATAGGAGTGGTGAGAGTTGGTGTCGTTCTCTTTTCCCTGATCTTAGAGGAAATGCTTTCAAACTCTTACCATTGAATATGATGCTATTAGCAGTGAACTTGTCATAAAAACTGAGGTGATTATGTGATTTTTACCTTTCTCTGTAAGTGTGGTATATATTTATTGATTTACATACGTAGACAATGTCTGCATCTTATACATGAATCACACTTGATGATGGTACATGATCTATTTACATGTTGTTAAATTTGGTTTGCTAGTATTTTGCTGAGAATTTTTGCACCTATACTCATCAAAGTTATTGGCCTGTATTACCTAGTAGTATCTTTATCCAGCTTTGGTTTTGGGGTCATGCTGGCCTCATAAAATGAGTTTGAGAGTGTTCCTTTCACTTCAAGTTTTTGGACTAGTTTGAGAAGTGAAGTCGCTCAGTCGTGTCCAACACTTTGTGACCCCATAGACTGTACTGTACCAGGCTCCTCTGTCCATGGGATTTTCCAGGCAATGGTACTGGAGTCAATTGCCATTTCCTTCTCCAGGGGATCTTCCCAACCCAGGGCTTGAACCCAGGTCTCCCACATTGCAGACAGACGCTTTACCGTCTGAGCCACCAGGGAAGTTTGAGAAGGACTGGTGTTAATTCTTATTGAAAGGTTTCATGAAAATCACCAGTGAAATAACCTGTCACTGGGCATTTCTTTGTTGGGAAGTTTGACTGATTAAATCATCTCACTTGTTATTTGCCTGCTCACATTTTGTATTTTTCCCCAATTGAGACATAATAGACATACTACATTGTATAAGATTAAGGTATCAACATAGTGAATTGATATATGTATATACTGGAAAAAGATAAGCACATAAAGGTTACTTAACATCCATCACATCACATAGTTACAAAAGTTTTTATATTCTGATGAGAAGTTTTAAGATCTATTCTAGAAAATTTCAAATATATAATATAGCTTTGCTAACTATAGTATTCACGCTTTATATCACTTCCCTTGTTGATCAATCGTTCAGCTATGTCTGACTCTTTTTGATCCCATGGACTACAGCATGTCAGTCTTCCCTGTCCTTCACCATCTCGCAGAATTTCCTCAACTCATGTCCATTGAGTTGGTGATACCACCCAGTCATCTCGTCCTCTGTCTTCCCCTTCTCCTCTTGTCTTCAATCTTTCCCAGCAAGGGAGTCTCTTCCAATGAGTTGGCTCTTTGCATCAGGTGCTCAAAGTGTTGGAGTTTCAGCTTCAGCATCAGTCCTTCAAATGAATATTCAGGGTTGATTTCCTTTAGGACTGACTAGTATGATGTCCTTGCAGTCCAAGGGGCTCTCAAGAGTCTTCTCCAAAACCTTAGTTAGAAAACATCAATTCTTCGGTGCTCAGCCTTCTTTATGGATCACCTCTCACATCCATACATGACTACTGGAAAAACCATAGCTTTGACTATACTCTGTCAGCAGAGTAGGCCTCTGCTTTTTGATACATTCTCTAGGTTTGTCATAGCTTTTCTTCAAAAGAGCAAGTATCTTTTAAGTTCATGGCTGCAGTCACCATCTGCAGTGATTTTGGAGCCCCCCAAAATAAACTCTGTCACTGTGTCCATTGTTTCGAAATCTATTTACCGTGAAGTCATGTGACCAGATACCATGAAGTCATGTGACCAATGCCATGATCTTCACTTTTTGAATGTTGAGCTTTAAGTCAGCTTTTTCACTCTCCTCTTTTAACTTCAAAGAGACTCTTTAGTTCCTCTCAACTTTCTGCCATAAGGGCAGTGTCATCTGCATATTTGAAGTTATTGATATTTCTCTTGGCAATCTTGATTCCAGGTTGTACTTCATCCAGCCTAGCATTTTGCATGATGTACTCTGTATATAAGTTAAATAAGCAAGGTGACAATATACAACCTTGATGCTCTCCTTTCCTATTTTGAACCAGTCTGCCGTTTCACGTCCAGTTCTAACTGCTGCTTCTTGACCTGCATACAGGTTTCTCAGAAGGCAGATAAGGGGTTTGGTATTATCTTTTAAGAATTTTCCATAGGTTGTTGTGATCCACACAGTCAAAGACTTTAGCAGAAGTAGATTTTTTTTTTTCCTGGAATTCTTGCTTATCCCATGGTCCAACTGATGCTGGCATTTTGATCTCTGGTTCCTCTGCCTTTTCTAAATCCAGCTTGTAAATCTGGAATTCTCAGATCATAGATTGTTGAAGCCTAGCTTGAAGCATTTTTAGCATTAACTTGCTAGTGTGTGAAATGACTGTAACTGTATGGTGGTTTGAACATTTTTGGCATTGCTCTTCTATGGGATTGGAATAAAACTGACCTTTTCCAGTCTTTTGGCAACTCCTAGTTTTCCAAATTTGCTGGCATATTGAGTGCAGTATTATAACAGCATCACCTTTTAGGATATGAAATAGCTCAGCTGGAATTCCATCACCTCCACTAGCTTTGTTCGTAGTGATGCTTCTCAAGACATGCTTGACTTAGCATTCCAGGATGTCTGGCTCTAGGTGAATGATCACACCATCATGGTTATCTGGGTCATTAAGTTTTTTTTTTTTTTTTTGGTATAGTTCTCCTGCGTATTCTTGCCACCTCTTCTTAATATCTTCTGCTTCTGTTAGGTCCATACTGTTTCTGTCCTTTATTGTGCCCATGAAGCATGAAATGTTTGCTTGGAAGCTTCAATTTTCTTGAAGAGATCTCTAGTCTTTCCCATCCTATTGTTTCCCTCTATTTCTTTCATTGTTCACTTTGGAAGGCTTTCTTATCTCTCCTTGTTCTTCTCTGGAACTCTGCATTCAGATGGGCATATCATTCCGTTTCTCCTTTGTCTTTAGCTTCTCTTCTTTTCTCGGCTATTTGTAAGGCCTCCTCAGACAATCATTTTGCCTTTTGCATTTCTTCTTCTTTAGGATGGTTTTGATCACCACATCCTCTACTATGTTTAAACCTCTGGCCATAGTTCTTCAGGTACTCTGTCTATCATATCTCTTGAATCTATTTGTCACTTCCACTGTATAATCATAAGGGATTTGATTTAGGTCATACCTGAATGGTCTAGTGGTTTTCTATACTTTCTTGAATTTATGTCTGAATTTTGCAATAAGCAGTTCATGATCTGAGCCACAGTCAGCTCCTCGTCTTGTTTTTGCTGACTGTATACAGCTTCTCCATCTTTGGCTGCAAAGAGTATAATCAATCTGATTTTGGTATTTGACCATCTGGTGATGTCCATGTGTAGAGTCATTTCTTGACTTCCTACTTTTGCATTCCAGTCCCATATAATGAAAAGGACATCTTTTTTTCCCCCCATATTAGCTCTTGAATGTCTCTATATTTTGAGCACATTTACCTATTTTCCCTAACCAACACTCCTTACATGTGGCAAACACCAATCTCTTCTCTGTTTCTATGAATTCAGTTTTATTAGATTCCCCACATAAGTGAGATCATGAACTATTTGTCTTTCTTTCTCTGCAATATTTCTTTTAGCAGAATACCTTCCAGATTAGCCCGTGACGTGGAAAAGACAAGATTTCCTTCTTTATGACTGAATAATATTTCATTGTGTGTGTATGTTTATCCATTCATCTGTCAAAGACACTTAGGTGGTTTCTGTGTCTTATCAGTCGCTCAGTCGTGTCCGACTTTTTGCAATCCCATGGACTGTATCCTGCCATGCTTCCCTGTCCTTCGCCATCTCCTGGAGCTTGCTCAAACTCATGTCCATTGAGTTTGGACACTGAGTGATGCCATCCAATCATCTCATCTTCTGTGTCTTGGTTACTATGAATAATGCTGTAACAAACATGGGGTACATAGATCTCTTCAAGATAGCTATTTCATTTCTTTAGATATATATTCAGAACTGGAATTGAATTATATAGGAGTTCTATTTTTAAATTTTGAGGAACCTCCATATTATTTTTCATAGCAGCTGTATCAGTTTACATTCTCACCAACAGAACACAAGGGTTCTTTTTATTCTACATCTTTCCCAGCACTTGTCAGCACTTTTCATTTGATAACAGCCATTCTGGAAGGTGTGAGGTAACATTTCACTGTAGTTTTTATTTGCATTTCCTGATGATTAATGATGCAGAGAAAATTTCATGTATATGGCAGCTATTGGAAATCTTTTTGGAAAATGGATATTTATGAATTCTGCACATTTTTAAAATTAATTTTTATTGAAATATAGTTTATTTACAATGTTGCATTAGTTTCTGCTGTATAACAAAGTCAATCAGTTATACACATACATATATTCACTCTTTTTAGATTCTTTTCTTATAAAGGTCATTCAGTTCAGTTCAATTCAGTTCAGTCACTCAGTCGTGTCCGACTCTTTGCAATCCCATGAATCGCGGCACTCCAGGCCTCCCTGTCCATCACCAACCCCTAGAGTTCACTCAGACTCACATCCATCGAGTCAGTGATGCCATCCAGCCATCTCATTCTCGGTCGTCCTCTTCTCTTCCTGCCCCCAATCCCTCACAGCATCAGAGTCTTTTCCAATGAGTCAACTCTTCGCATGAGGTGGCCAAAGTACTGGAGTTTCAGCTTTAGCATCATTCCAAAGAAATCCCAGGGCTGATCTCCTTCAGAATGGATTGGTTGGATCTCCTTGCAGTCCAAGGGACTCTCAAGAGTCTTTTCCAACACCACAGTTCAAAAGCATCAATTCTTCGGTGCTCAGCTTTCTTCACAGTCCAACTCTCACATCCATACATGACCACAGGAAAAACCATAACCTTGACTAGACGGACCTTTGCTGGTAAAGTAATGTCTCTGCTTTTGAATATGCTGTCTAGGTTGGTCATAACTTTTCTTCCAAGGAAAAAGCGTCTTTTAATTTCATGGCTGCAGTCACCATCTTACAGAGTATTAAATAGAGCTCCCTGTGCTATACAGTATGTTCTTACTAGTTACATGTTAAGCCCAATCTCTCAGTTTATCCCTCTCCGGCTTTCTGACTTTGCAACATAAGTTTGCTTTCTATATCTGTGACTCTATTTCTGTTTTGTAAATAAGTTCATTTGTAACTTTTTTCCATTCCACATGTAAGTGATATCATATGATATATACCTTTCTCTGCCTCACTTACTTCACTAAGCATGGCAATCTCAAATAGCATCCATGTCATCGATCCATCCATGTCACCACAAATAGCATTATTTCATTTTTTAATGGCTGAGTAATATACCATTATATTTATGTACCACATCGTCTTTATCCACTTATCTGTCAATGGACATTTATGTTGGTTCTATGTCCTAGCTATTGGAAACAGCACTGCAATGAATATTGTAATGCAAGTGTCTTTTTGAATTATGGCTTTCTCTGGATATATGCCCACGAGTGGGATTTCTGGATCATATGATAGCTCTAGTCTTAGTTCTAAGGAGCTTCCATACTGTTCTCCATAGTGGTTGTATCAGTTTACATTCCCACCAACAGTATAAAAGCTTTCTCCACAATCTCTCCAGCATTTATTACTTGTAGATTTTTTAGATGATGGCTATTCTGAAAAGTGTAAATTTTGTCATTGTAGTTTTGATTTGCATTTCTCTAATAATAAGCGATGTTGAACATCTTTTCATGTGATTTTTGGCCATCTGTATATCTTCTTTAGAGAAGTACCTACTAGATCTTCTGCCCATTTTTTGATTGGGTTGTTTGGTATTTTCAATATTGAGCAGCATGAGATGTTTATATATTTGGAGATTAATCCCTTATCAGTCACTTTGCAAATATTTTCTTCCATTATGTAGGTTGCCTTTTCATTGTTCATGGTTCCTCTTGCTGTGCAAAAGCTTTGAAGTTTAATTAGGTCCCATTTGTTTATTTTTGTTTTTATTTTCTCTAGGAGGTGGATGCAAAAATATTGCTGCAAGTTTATGTCAAAGAATGTTCTGCCTATGTTTTCCTCTAAGTTTTACAGTATGCAATCTTACATTTAGGTCATTCATCCATTTTGAGTTTATTTTTTTGTGTGGTATTAGAGAACATTCTAGTTTCATTCTTTTACATGTAGCTGTCCAATTTTCCCAGCACCATTTATTGAAGAGACTGTCTTTTCTCCATTGTATATTCTTGCTTTCTTTATTGTAGATAAACTGACTGTACGTGTGTGGGTTTATTTCTTGGCTTCCAATTCTATTCCACTGATCTATATTTCTGGGTGTGTGTGTGTGTGCATGCCAGTTCCACTCTCTTTTAGTAATAACTTAAACATTTTTATTTTATATTAGAATATAGTTAACTAACAATGTTGTGTTAGTTTCAGGTGTACAGGAGAGTGATTCCATTATACATGTATCTATTCTATTTCTGATTCTTTTCCTATTAGGATATTACAGAGTATTGAGCAAATTTGCCCATGCTATACAGTAGGTCCTTGTAGTAGCATACTTTTTTTTTTTTTTTTTTTTCTCACTGTACCTTTGTAGTATAGTCTGAAGTCAGAGAGATTAAATCTTCCAGCTCCGTTTTTCTTTCTCAGGATGATTTTAATACCATAGAGTCATTTGTGTTTCCATGTAAATTTGATTGTTTTGTTCTAGTTCTTTGAAAAATGTCATTGGTAATTTAATAGGGATTGAATTGAATCTGTAGTTTGCCTTGGGTAGTATAGTCATTTTGACAATATTGCTTCTTCCAATCCAAGAACATAGTACATAGTTTGACCTGTGTCACCTTCAATTATTTCATTGACATCTTACAGTTTCCATAGTAAAAGTTTTTGCCTCCTTAGGTAGGTTTATTCTTAGGTACTTTATTATTTTTGATGCAGTGGTAAATGGGATTGTTCCCTTAAATCCTCTTGCTGATTTTTGTGGTTAATGTAAAGAAATGTGAGTGATTTCTGAGTATTAATTTTGTATCCTGCAACTGTACCAAATTCATGGATAAGCTCTAGTGTGTGTGTGTGTGTGTGTGTGTGTGTGTGTGTGTGTGTCTTCCGGAGGGGAGTAGCATCTTTGGCATTCTCTGTGTACAATATCATGTCATCTGTAAACTGTGACAATTTTTCTTATTTTCCAAATTGGATTCCACTATTTGTTCTTATTTGTCTGTTGGTTTAGGTTAGATTGTATTTCCCCAACCTAAAGTAAGATTGTATTGCTACAGACTTCATTCTTAGAACTGCTTTTGTAACATCCTATAGATTTTGGATCATCATGTTTTCATTTTCATCTGTCTCTAGGTGTTTTTTTTTAATTTCCTTTCTGTCTTCTTCAGTGACCCATTGGTTGTTTACTGACATATTGTTTAGCCTCCATGTGACTGTGTTTTTTCCAGTTTTTTCTTATAGCTAATTTCTAATCTCTTAGCATTTTTGTTGGAATGCAGGCTTGATATAATTAAAATTTTATTAAATATACTGAGGCTTCTTTTATGGCATAGCAATTGAGAGAATGCTATCCTGGAGAATCTCTCATGTGCACTTGAGAAGAATGTGTATTCTGCTTTTGAATGAAATGTTCTATAAATATCAATTAAGTCCATCTTGTCTAATATGGCATTTTAAGGCTTGTGTTTCCTTACTGATTTTCTGTGTACATGACCAGTCCACTGAAGAAAATGGGTCATTAAAGTGCCCCCAATATTATTGTGTTACTATCAATTTCTCATTTTATGGCTGCTAGAATTTGCCTTATATATTGAGGTGCTCCTCTGTTGGGTGCATTCATATTTACAACTGTTATATCTTCTTGGATTGATCTCTTGTTCATTAGGTAGTGTCCTTCTTTGTCTCTTGTAATAGTCTTTTATTTTAAAGTCTATTTTGTCTGATATGAGTATCACTACTCCAGCTTTCATTTCCATTTGCAAGGAATATCTTTTTCCATCCTCTCATTTTCAGTCTGTAAATGTCTCTAGATTTTAAGTATGTCTCTTGTAGACAGCATATATATGGGTCTTGTTTTTGTATCTATTCATCCAGTCTATATCTTTTTGTTGAGTGTTTAAACAATTTCCATTCAAGGTAATCACTAATGTGTATTTTTCATTGTCATTTTGTTAATTGTTTTGGATTAATTTCTGTAGTTCTTTTTCTTTCCCTTCCTCTTTTGTTCTCTACTGTTCTGATTTGATGTCTATCTTTAGTGTTTGGATTGCTTTTTCTTTCTTTTTCCTTTGTTCATATCTATTACATATTTTTGGTTTCTCTATCATGAGGTTTTGATATGGCAGTCTTTGTATATACAAGATTGTTTAAAGTTGCTGGTCTCTTAATTTCAAATGCATTTTCAAAATCCTACATTTATACTCTTCTCTTTTCACTGTTTCTGGTTTTGTTATTATATTTTGTATGGATGCTTGCCTATCTTTATTGTATGTTGCCTTCATCATTGAGCTTTCCCATTCATAATTTTCTTGTTTCCAGTTATGGCCTTTTCTTTCCCATATAGATAAGTTCCCTTAGCATTTGTTGTATAGCTGATTTGGTGGTGCTGAATTATCTTAGCATTTCTTTGCCCGTAAAGCATTTGTTTTCTCTGTGGAATCTGAATGAGAACCTTGCTGGGTAGAGTATTCTTGGTTGTAGCTTTTTCCTTTTCAGCATTTTAAATATATCATCCCACTCTCTTCTGGCCTGCAGATCTACTGCTGAACAATCAGGAGATAAGCTTATGGAAATTCCTTTGTATGTTATTTGTTGCTTTTCCCTTGTTGCTTTTTAATATTTTCTCTTTGTCTTTAGTTTGCATTACTTTGATTAATGTGTATCTCAGCATGTTCCTCCTTTGATTTATCCTGTATGGGACTCTCTGTGCTTCCTGGTTTTGAGTAAATGTGTCCTTTCCCATTTTAGTGAAGAGTTTGGCTATTATCTCCTCAAACATTTTCTCAAGTCTTTTCTCTCTTCATCTTCTTCTGTCACCCTTATAATGCAAATGTTGGTACATTTAATATCCCAGAAGTCTCTAAGGCTGTTCTTATTATTTTTCATTGTTTTTTCTTTATTCTGTTTTGCAGTATTGATTTCCAGTAATCCATCTTCCAGCTCACTTATCTGTTCTTCTACTTCATTATTCTATTTATTCCTTCTAGTGTATTTTTCATTGCAGTTATTGCACTGTTCATCTTTGTTCTTTTAAGCTCCTAGAAGAAAGTGAAAGTGAAGTTGCTTAGTCATGTCCGACTCTTTGCAACCCCATGGACTGTAACCTATCAGGATCCTCTGACCATGGGATTTTCCAGGCAAGAATGCTGGAACAGGTTGCCATTTCTGTCTCCAGGTCTATAATAAATATTTATTGTATTCTCTTGGTCTGTGCTTCATTATTTTTCTGACTTCTTAAATTATCTTTACTGTCATTACTCTTGAGTCTTTCTCAGGTAGATTGCCTATCTCCACTTAGTTTCTCTGTGGTTTCTATTTGGTTCCTTCTTCTTTAATATATTTCTCTGTCATCTCATTTTATCTTAATTTTTGTGTTTGTGGTCCCTTTTCCTCAGGCTGCAGGATTGTTTCTCTTGTTTCTTGTGCCAGCATCTTGTTGAGTAAGGTGGATCCAGGGTCCCCGTACAGGCTTTCTGGTGGGAGGGACTGGTGCCTGCCCCCTGGTGGGCAGAGCTAGGTGTTGGCCGACTTGTGGGCAAGGCCATGTCAAGCCATGTGTTTATAGGTGGTTGTTGGCTTAGGATGAATTCAGGTAGCCTGTCTGCAGATGGATGTGGCTATGTTACCACTATTTTGGTTGTTTGACGTGAGGCATCCCAGCACTGGATTTTACAGGCTATTGAGTGGATCAAGATCTTGATGCCAATATGATGACTTCTGGGAGAGCTTATGTGGATAATATTCCTTGGAACTCCTACTACCAGTGTCCTTGTCTCCTCTGCCTCCCTAGGAGGCTAAGATTCACAGGTAGGTCTGGCCTAGGCTCCTATGGAGTTACTGCTTTGTTCTGGGTCCCAGTGCACATACAATGTGTGATTCCTCCAAGGGTGGAATCACTGATTTCCCCAGTCCTGTGAAATTCTTGGACACAAGCTCCACTGGCCTTCAAAGCCAAATGTTTGAGCTACTTTTTTCATTGCCAGACCCCAGGCTTTGGAGCCTAATGTTGGGCTCAGAACTCTTACTCCTGTGAGAGAACCTCTGCAGTATAATAATTTTAAAGTTTGTGGGCTGTCCACCTGGCAGGTATAGGATTTGATTATATTGCAAAAGCATCCCCTGCCACTGTCTTTTTTCTTCTTTGTCTTTGGTTGTAGAATACATTTTTTCATATGTTCAAGACTTTTTGGTTAATGATTGTTCAGCACTTAGTTTTGATTTTGTTGCTTTCATGAGAGGAGGTGAGCTCAAGTCCTTCTACTCTGCTATATTGTCTGCTGCCCCTATTGTACATTCATCTTCAGGTATTCATGTCACTAATTAGCATTCTTTTATTTCAGCTTGAAGAACTTTCAGCATTTATTGTAAGTCAAGTCTAGTGGTGATTAACTCTTTCTGCTTTTTAAATTTTTCTGGTCTTAAAAAAGTCTTTTTCTTTCCTTTATTTTCTGGGTGCAGCATTCTTGGTTGGATGATACTTTCTTTTAGTACTTTGAACATATCATTCTACTCTCTGTTGAGAAATCTGCTGATAGCCTCATGCAGGTTTCCATGTACATGCGATTTATTTTTCTCTTGCTACTTTTAATTTTCTCTTTTTGTCTTTGATTCTAGATAGCTTTATTAGAATGTGTCTTAGAGAAGGCCATTTTGGTTTAAATTGTTTGGACATCAGTGAGCCACATGAACTTGGATATCCAAATATCTACCCAGAATTGGGAAGTTCTAGTCATTGTTTGTTTAAACAGTCTTTGTTCTCCTTTCTTCTCTTATCCTTCTCAGACTCTAATATTTTGTATATTGTTAATCTTAATTTTACCCTATAAGTCACATAGGCATACTTCATTCTTTTTTCATTTTTTTCCCCCTAGTCTGACTACACAATTTCAAATGACCTTTCTTTGACTTCACAGATACTTTTCTTCTGGGGGATGGAGTCTGCTATTGATGCTCTGTATTGTATTTTTTCATTTCATACATTGTATTTTCAGCTCTATAATTTGGTTCTTTTATAATTTCTTCTGTTAAATTTCTTATTTTGTTCACAATGTTTCCTTGATTTTGTTGAACTGTCCCTCTTGTAGCTCTTTGGACTTCCTTAAAATAACTATAATATATTTTGAATTGTTTATCAGGCAAATCACAGATCTCCTTGTCTTTGGATGTCAGTTTCTGAAAATTATTGCATTCCATCAATGATGTCTTGTTTCCTTGACTTTTCATATTCCTTCTAGTTTTGTGTTGCTGTCTTTGCATTAAAAGGGGCAGTCACATCCTCCAGTTTTTATTGACTGGCCTCTTCTTTGCATCCAATCATAGATTATTCTGTTTGGAACTTCTCCACTGAGCTCTCAGACTTTCAGAATGACACTCCCAGCTGCTAGTAATTGTCAAAATCTGTGTTCTTTGGAGAGACTAGGGTAAAAAACTATTATGCCATTTTGATGATGTTGTCTAACAGTTTTAAAATGTGTTATAAAAAATATGACAGTATCAGAGGCCAACAAATGATATATAGATATTAGGGAGGGAGTTTGGGGAGTGTTCATTTTAATTTTTTAATTACGTTTTTTATTTTGAGATCATTGTAAATTCACATACAGGAATCAAAAATATGGAAATATGCCTTGGACCCTTTATTTAATTTCTCCAATAATAGCATTTTGCAAAACTATATTGTAATATTACAGCTAGGATATTAACATTGTTACAGGACACAGTCAAGAGACAATATTTCTATCATCAAAAGGATTATTCTTATTACTCTTTTATAACCACACTTATTTCTTTCCTTTTTCCCAATCTCTCCTTAACTTCTAGCAACCATTAGTATGTTCCTCATTTCCAAATTATATTATGTGAAGAACATTATATGAATGGAATCATATCATCTGTAACATTTAGGTATCAGTTTTTCTAAGTCATCAAGATTCCTTAGAACTTCACCCAAGTTGTTGCATGTACCATTAGCTGGATCCTTTTATTGATGCATAATATTCTATGATATAGAGTACCAGTATTTGCTTAATTACTCACCCACTGAAAGACATCTAAGTTATTTCCAGTTTGGTCTATTTTGAATGAAGCTGCTATAAACATCTGTTTACAAGTTTTTAAGTGAAAATAAATTTCTGCTTCTCTGGGATAAATGCCCAAATGTGTAATTGCTGGATCATCTTGTAGTTGTATATTTTATGTTTTAAGAAACTGCCAAACAATTACGTAAAACAGTGGCTATACTGTTTTACACTCTCACCAGCAAAATAGGAATGATTCTGTTTCTATACACCCTTGCCAACATTAGATGGTTTCACTATTTATTTTTCTATTGCCTTTGTAAAAGATATGTAGTGATAGCTCATTGTGATTTGCATATTTTCAATGATTAATGATGCTGAACATCTTTTCATATGTTCAGTTGATACCCAAATATCATCTTCAGTGAATTAGCTGTTTTTTGCCTATCTTCTAATTGGAATGTATAATTTGTTTTTGTTTGTTTTCATTTATTTTTTACTATTGAGTTTTGAGAATTCTTTATATATTCTAAATACCAATGTTTTTCAGGTACATGGTTTGCAAATATTTTCCCTAGCATGTAGCTTGTCTTTTCATCTTCTCCACATGGTCTTACACAAGGCAAAATTTTCTACTTTGATGAGGTCCACTTTATCAATACTTGATTTTATAATTCAAGCTTTTGGTGTCAGTTCTAAGGAATTATTTGCCTAAACCTAATCCTGAAGATTTTCTCCTACTGTTTTTTAAAAGTTTGTAATTTTAAATTTAAATTCATTATCTATTTTGAGTTACTTTTTATAGGTTGTGAATTTAGGTTGAGATTCTTCTCTGTCTTTGTTGTTCAGTTGCTAAGTCATGTCTGACTCTCTGTGACCCAGTGGACTGCAGCACACCAGGCTTTCCTGTCCTTCACTGTCTCCCAGAGTTTGTTCAAACTCCTGTCCATTGAGTTGGTGATGTTATCTAACCATCTTATCCTCTGCCGCCCCTTTCTCCTTTTGCCTTCAATCTTTCCAAGCATCAGGGTTTTTTCCAATGAGTTAGCCCTTCCTATCAGGTAGTCAAAGCACTGGAGCTTCAGAATCAGTGATTCCAATGAATATTCAGGCTTGATTTCTTTTAGGATTGACTGGTTTGATCCCCTGCTGTCCAATAGATTCTCAACAGTCTTCTCCAGCACCACAATTTGAATGCATCTGTTCTTCAGCACTCAGCATTCTTTATGGTAAAACTCTCTTATCCATACATAGCTACTGGAAGAACCATAGCTTTGACTATAAAGATCTTTGTTGGCAAAGTGACATCTCTGTTTTTACTATGCTGTCTAGGTTTGTCACAGCTTTTCTTCTAAGGAGCAAGCACCTTTAATTTCATGGCTGCAGTCACTGTCCACAGTGATTCTGGAGCCCAAGAAAGTAAACTCTGTCACTGTTTCCCCTTTCCTCTTCTATTTGCCATGGAGTGATGGAACTACCCTGGGATTGTTGAGTTTTAAGCCAGATTCTTCACTCTCCTCTTTTATCCTCATCAATAGGTGCCTTAGCTCACTTTCTGCTGTTAGAGTGGTATTATATGCATATCTGAAGTTGTTCAGTGCCATTTGTTTAAAAGGTTATTCTTCCTTCACCGAATTGCTTTTGTACCTTTGTTAAAAAATTGGTTAGGAATATTTGTGTAGGTCTATTTTTGGTTCTCTATTCTCTAACATAATCTACCATATCTATTCTACCAACACCACACTGTCTTGGTTACTGTAGCTATTGGTGTTGAAATCAGGGTAGACTTATTTGTCAAACTTTATTCTATTTCACATTTATTTTAGTTATTCTCACATATTCACTTGATTTTGACCTGTCCTAAAGCCTCTGGAGATGAGAACTATACTTGTGGCCCTAGAGAGCTCCATAATGGCAAACTGAAATGAGTTGATGTACCAGGAATTAATCGCCAACTCTCAAGACAGTATAAAAGGCAATTGTAAAGTGAAAAGCCCTCCCTTGGAGCTAGCCTCTGTCCTCTGTTTTTCTTAAGCCAGGCTTCCCTCCCCCAGAACAGTAGACTAAGTGGATAAGGCTCCATGAGATTATGGGCTTCCATGGTGGCTCATGTGACTTGGAGAAGGAAATGGCAACCCACTCCAGTATTCTTGCCTGGAGAATTCCATGGACAGAGGAGCCTGGTGGGCTATAGTCCACAGGGTCACAAAGAGTTGGACATGACTAAGTGACTAACACATTCATGGTGGCTCAGACAGTAAAGAATCTGCCTGCAATGCAGGAAACCTTGGTCAGGAAGATTCCCTAGAGAAGAGAATGGCTATCCACTCCAGTATTCTTACCTGAAGAATTCCATGGACAGAGGGCAATGACAAGCTACAGTTCATGGAGCTGCAAAGAGTCAGACACGATTGAGTGACTAACACTTCACTTCACATGGCATTATAGATTGTGTTGCAATCTATATTAAACCTGAATTAGAGAAATGATAACAAAAATGCTCCTTATCACTTCCAGAAAGGTGTCACTGGAAGGATTAAGAAAGCTGGCTTTCTTAGGTATCTTGGAAAAACTCACTTGATCTTCCCATACGTGTGTGTGTTAGTCACTCAGTTGTGTCTGACTTTTTGCGACCCCATGGATTGTAGTGAAAATCACTTATACATATGTAGTGCCCATGAGTCTCAAATATATCAGTCCCACAGTCTTGGACTAAGAGGGCCTTGAAAATGGAAACAGAAATAATGGAGGAAATTTTTAGGAATTCAGTGGTTTGAAACTAGGTAAGTTTATTTGAAGACTAGATGGAAAGCTGTTAAGGTGAATAATTGTTTAGATACTGGAAGACAAGAGAGGACCTGCAAGGGATAGTCTTGAGACAAGGCAGAGAAGGAACATGACACAAAGGCTTGGTATGAGCGAGTAGGACTGTTTTCTAATTGGTTGCTTTGTGCATGTTCTTCTGCTTTAAGGTTTCTCAGTGGAAAAAATAAGCCAGTCTCAGATAGACTTGGGAGAACTTGGGCTGAGGTAAAGGAATACAATCCCATTACGAAGGTCAATGTGGTAGGGGCAGTGGAAGGATTCAGAATGAGAGACGTTCAGAAGGAAAGAGCCTCCAGGAGACAGAGGTGGGCCACTAGGACAGCAGCCCCTTTGTAGCCTGAAGACTGTCCACGTAGTTGGGACTCATATCTCTAATGAATAGCACATTCTCTCAAAGGATTCTCCTATCCATACAGATCATAGACTTAGTGTAATTAACTCCAGATTACTTTCTAACACAGTCCTGTTTTCACCAACAAGGAGTTAGGAGTGGTTGCCTTTAATTTCTTACCTAAAATGAATCACATGTCCACAACGAGTGAAAGTGTCAGTGAGCATCTTCAAAGACTAAGAAGCAATAAGAAGTTAAAAGGAAGGCCATGACTAGCTGGATGCCCAAGCTAGGTACACTGGTCAACTGGAAATCAGATATCCACAAGCACTAAACCTCTTCAATAAAAAGGAACTTCATTGGAAATAATTAAGGGTGCATTATGTGACTGCTAGAATTTCAGGCAACTTGAATCTGATCACTTAAATGGTCACTCATTCTGAATCAGAGAGCCCTCTAAGAGAGGACAAGGAAGGGCCTAAGGAAAATGAAGTCTCACTAATACTGCCTACCCTGGGGAGAATAATAATAGCTGTCAGTAATAGAAAGAGCTGTCAGTGGTTGAGGTGAGACCAAAAACAAACAAACAAAAAAACAAAAAACAAAACTGAGCTGTTCTTAACTAGCTTGAAGGATCAACAGAACCCTGAGGTGGAGAGGAGGGACCAGCAGACTTGGAAACAAGCTGACTTAAGGTCAGAGTCAATTTATGCCAAATATCCTCAGTTTCTTCATCTGGAAAATGAGACTAATGATGTCTACCTTTTCAGGGGTATCATAAAAGTGAAATGAAGGAACTTATATAAAACGACTGGTACTGAATAGCTTCTTGAATAAACAGAGGGTAGTTCCTTCCCTTTGTTCAGTTAAGCATTTTAATGTTTTCTAGTTCATGAAAATAAGAAAATAAAGCTTTATTTCATATTCAAGTTGATTTCCAAGGTATTTTTCTTTTTAAAATACTTTAGTTTATGACTCAAAAAAGAACAAATGTCTGAATCTTCTGTCTAGGTTCAGTTTGAAGTCCTCCATTCTGATTTGGGGTTCATGATTTAGCAAATGCTCCCAATCCAAAGACAGAAGGTTATATGCATATCCCTAATATATATATGTATGTGTTAATAAATTCCATATATTTACTATTGTCCAACTGTTTCTTAATTGTTAATAAAGTTTAGGTTCTCACTTTAAGTAAAAATAAAAGAAACAAAGATATTATGTTTTTTTTTTCCTGTACCAAATGAGCTATCTGTGGACATGGCTACCTTAAATTATTCACTCTTAAGCCTTAAGTCTTTTAAAGATCATTTACTCCTTATCATCAGAGATACCTAGGAATCTGGACATTTCCCACGACCCTAAGTGAACTTTAGCATGGAAATAAGCATATGAATATGCAAATACATAGCTTATGGCTTTTCAGTTTCACAATTAGAGTGAGTGAGGTCAGGGAGGTTGTAGCTAAAGGCAGTTTTACCTTTTTGTTTAGAGACTTTTCTCACAGTCATTGCAGCCTGCCTCTTCTGGTTTTCAGAAATCTCAAACCCTATAACATAAAAATAAATCATTTTGTTATGAGTAACATAGACCTTTTTAAAAATGTATAAATTAGCACAAGTTTTCTGGAAGAGTAATATTAACACTTACCTAAAACAATGCATTTCAATGTATAGAGGGGCAAAAAGGTGAGAACATGAGTTAAGAGGCTGTTAAATGGAGAGTGGTTGAATAAAATATGGTGAAGAGTGGAAAGACATTTCACAATCAAAAGCAAAACTACAAAGAAAAATGAGTTAAAAAATGAGATTACAGCAGAAAATATATATAGACTTAAGGAAAGTTTTAAAAGGAGAAAAGAAAAGGAATGGCAAAAAGTAATTTAAAAAGTAATTAAAATATCTGTGGAAGTTCTTCGCCAATTTTTAACTGAGTTTTGGGTTTTAACTAATTCAGTTGTAGGAGTTCCTTTTATATTTTAGAAATTATCAAATGTATGGTTTGAAAATATTTTCTCCCATTTAACAGGTTGCTTATTTGTGCTGTTGTTTTTTTCTTTTGCTGTGCAAAGCCTTTTTGGTTTGATGTTTTCTATTTTTGCTTTCCTTTCCATGTTTTTGGTGTCATATCCAAAAAAATCATTGTCAAGACCAACATCAAGAAATATTTCCCAAATGTTTTTGTCTAGGATTTTTACAGTTTTGAGTCATGTGTTCAAGTCTTCAGGCCACATTGAACTGATTTTCATGTATGGCATAAAGTAGGAGTTCAATTTTATTCTTTTTCATGTGGATATCCAGCTTTCACATCATTCACTGAAGAAATTATCCTTTCCCAATTGTGTATTTTTGGAATCCTTGTTGAAGATATGTTGAATATATACATGTAGGTGTTTTTCTGAGCTCCCTATCCTATTGCATTCATCTATATGTCTGTCTTTATGCCAGCACCAAACTGTTTTAATTATTATAGCTTTGTAATATATTTTGAATCAGGAATTGTGATGTCTCCAGCTTTGTTCTTCTCTCTTATGGGTATACTATGGATTCCCATGAATTTTAGAATTTTTTTCCTGTTTCCATAAAAATGCTACTGGAGTTTTAATAGGAGCACATTGAATCTATAGATGGACTTTAGTAAAATGAATATGTTATTAACATTGTCTTCCATTCCAAGAATACAGAATGTCTATTTATGTATGTCTTCTTTACTTTCCTTCAGTAATGTTTTGTAATTTTCAGTGTACCAGTATTTTACCTCCTTGGTTAAATTTATACCTAACTATTATATTCTTTTTGAAGCAATTGTAAATGAGGTTGCTTGATTTCTTTTTCATATAGTTTGTTGTTAGTACATAGAAACACAATTTACTTTTGTGTGTTGGTTTTGTATCCTACAAATGAATTCATTTATTAGATGTAAAAGCTGTTTGTGGAGTCTTTAGGGTTTTTACATATAAGATGATCTCATCTGCAAACAGGAATAATTTTACCTTCTCTTTCCTGATTTGGAGGAATTAATTAGTTAAGCCTAAATGCTCTAGCTAGGACTTCCATTACTGCACTGACTAGAAGTGGTGAATGTAAACATCTCTTGTTCCTGATCTTAGAGAAAAAGCTTTCAGCTTTCCCCACTTAAGTATAATATTAGCTAATGGATACATGTGTGGGTGTGTTCCCCTCTTCCAGTGTGTGTGCTCTAAATCTCGGCTTGCTTATATAACCTGTTCATATTTATGTGTGGTGTGGTGGGCGTTGTGTGTTGATTTTCAATTAGCCTGGTTGCAGGCTCCTCAAAGGTATAGTGTTTTGAGTTTTCTGTCATTGTGCTGTTTCTCTTCAAGGCCAGTTTGTTGTAGTGTTTTGGTAGGATTCTCATAAATGGTGATCTAGAAAATATGGCATTTTTTCCAATAAAAATTCAATTCACCTTTAAAAAAAAAAAAGCCTTTCACTGTGGATCACAAGAAACTTGAAAATTCTGAAAGAGATGGGAATGAGATGTGAATACCAGATACCCTGACCTGCCTCTTGAGAAAACTGTATGCAGGTCAGAAAGCAACAGTTAGAACTGGACATGGAACAACAGACTGGTTTCAAATAGGAAAAGGAGTATGTCAAGGCTGTATATTGTCACCCTGTTTATTTAACTTATATGCAGAGTACATCATGAGAAATGCTGGACTGGAAGAAACACAAGCTGGAATCAAGATTGCCAGGAGAAATATCAATAACCTCAGATATGCAGATGACACCACCTGTATGGCAGAAAGTGAAAAGGAACTAAAAAGCCTCTTGATGAAAGTGAAAGAGGAGAGTGAAAAAGTTGGCTTAAAGCTTAACATTCAGAAAACGAAGATCATGGCATCCGGTCCCATCACTTCATGGGAGATAGATGGGGAAAGTGTCAGACTTTATTTTTGGGGGCTCCAAAATCACAGCAGATGGTGATTGCAGCCATGAAATTAAAAGACATTTACTCCTTTGAAGAAAAGTTATGACCAACCTAGATAGCATATTCATAAGCAGAAACATTACTTTGCCGACTAAGGTCCGTCTAGTCAAGGCTATGGTTTTCCCTGTGGTCATGTATGGATGTGAGAGTTGGACTGTGAAGAAGGCTGAGTGCCGAAGAATGGATGCTTTTGAACTGCGGTGTTGGAGAAGACTCTTGAGAGTCCCTTGGACTGCAAGGAGATCCAACCAGTCCATTCTGAAGGAGATCAGCCCTGAGATTTCTTTGGAAGGAAGGATGCTAAAGCTGAAACTCCAGTAATTTGGCCACCTCATGCGAAGAGTTGACTCATTGGAAAAGACTCTGATGCTGGGAGGGATTGGGGGCAGGGAGAGAAGGGGACGACAGAAGATGAGATGGCTGGATGGCATCACTGGCATCGATGGAAGTGAGTCTGAGTGTACTCCGGGAGTTGGTGATGGACAGGGAGGCCTGGCATGCTCTGATTCATGGGGTTGCAAAGAGTCACACATGACTGAGTGACTGAATTGAACTGAACTGATGAGCCTTGTGTGCCTTCAATATATGGTTTATATGTTGAAGTAAATTCCTTCTATACCTTGTCGATAGTTTTTATCATAAGAGTGTGTGTTAAATTTTTACACATGATTTTCCTGTATCTATAAAGATGATCATGTGACTTTTCCCCTTCATTTTGTTAGTGTGGTGTATCACATTAATTAATTTACATATGTTAAACCATTCTTGTATCCCTGATAAATCCCACTTGGTCATGGTGTCTGATCCTCTTATTATATTGTTGAATTTTTTCCCAGTGATTTACAGAGGACTTTCCCATGGATTTTGTTACAGATATTGATTTTTAGTTTACCTTTCTTGTGATGGAAGGCTTAATATTGTTAAATATCCATTCTGACTTAAAGCTATCTATTGAGTCAATGCAATTCTATCAAAACCCCAATGGTATTTTTTTACAGAAACAGAAATAGCAAGCTAAAATTTATGTGGAATCATAAAAGACTCATAATAGCTAAAGCAATCTTGAGAAAGAAGGGCAAAGTTGGAGACTTCACAATTCCTGATTAAAAATATATTATGAAGCTACAGTAAGTAAAACAGTATTGTATGGCATAAAGAGAGACATATAGATCAACAGAATAGGATAGAGGGCCAGAAATAAATGCACACATATACAGTCAACATATCTTTGACAAGGCTGCTAAGAATACACAATGGGGAAAGGATAGTTTCTTCAACAAATAGTTTTGTGAAAATTGGATATCCACATGCAAAAGAATGAAACTGAACTTCTCTTATGCCATACATGAAAATCAATGCAAAGTGGACTGAAAACTTGAATGCATGACTTGGAATTGTAAAACTCCTAGAAGAAAAAAGGGGAAAAATCTTCTTAACAATGATTTCTTAAGTATCAAAAGCACTGGCAACAAAGCAAAAGCAGACAAACGGGACTACATCAAACTAAAATGATTCTGCCAGCAAAGAAAAGAAACAACATATAAAAAGGCAATCTATGCCACTCCACTATTCTTGCCTGGAAAATTCCATGGACAGAGGAGCCTGGTGGTCTATAGTCACCTGGGATCCCAAAGAGTCAGACATGACTGAGCATGCACACACACAAACTGAAGTTCACTGAGCTCAGTCAAGAATATTCTAAAAAAAAAAAAAAAAAAAAAAAGGCAATCTATGGAATGGGAGAAAATATTTGGAAACCATATATCTAAGGGCTTAATTTCCAAAATATATAAGAAACTTCTCTGCTCAGTAGTAAACATACAAACAAACAAACATATAGTGATTAAAACGAATGGTCAAAGGACTTGCATAGACATGTTCTCAAAGAAGTCATACAAATGGCCAACAGGTATATAAAAGTATTCTCCACATTACTAATTATCAGAGAAATCCAGACCTTAACCATAATAAGATATCACTTCACTCCTGTTTGGAGAGCTATTCTCGAAGAAACAAAAGATGATTAGTATTGGTAAGAATGTAGAGAAACTTGACCCACAGTAAACTGTTAGGAATTAAAATGATTTAGTCACTATGGAAAACTACCATATGATCCAGCAATCCCACTTCTGGCTATATGGGTAAAATAATTGAAATCAGGATATTGAAGAGATATCAGTACTCTCATATTCAATGTAGCATTATTCCCAAAGGCCATGATAATTGAAACAATCTAAATGTCTGAGGATGGATAAAGGGATAAAGAAAATGTAGTATGTATCTTTTTGTATATACAAACACACACAGTAGAATATTATTCAGCCCTAAAAAGAATGGGAATTCTGCCATATGTGACAACATGGATAAATCTGGAGGACATTTGCTAATTAAAATAATGTAGTCACAGAAGGACAAATTCTATATTTGCATGAATATGAGGTGCCTTAACTAGTCAAACTCAGAGAGAGCAGAATGGTGATTCCAAAGAGAATCACCAGAGAAAACGGGAGCTGCTTTTCTATAGCTATAAAGTTTCATTTACATAAGACATGAATAAGTTCTAGAAACTTGTACAACAATAAGCCTATAGCTAAGATTAGTACAGTGTGCCTTTAAATTAGCCTCTAATTAAAATAAATAAATACATTAAAAAACAAATAAATAAAAGGAAAAAAATTAAGAACAGTCCTCATGGTGTTTTTGTCAGTTAAAAACCAAGGCTGAAGCCTCACCTAAAAGAAGAAATTTTGCTTTACAAGCTTCAGACCTACAAGCCCTATCCAAAGACAGCTTTGCTTTATGCCCACGAGTTCAAGCCTACCCATGATGTTTGAACTTGAATGCCTGGAGTTGCTTAGCCAGGCTTCACAATCACATAATGCAATTCTTATAATAAATTTCTTAATAATAATTTATCTCTTATTGGTTATGCTTCTCTTATTGAACCCTGGCTGATACAAGGAGTTATAGTTAGAGTCTGTATTCTTCAACTGGAGTGGTTCTGATGATAAATTACATTTAAGAAAGCAAGTTACAGAGTAATACGTATAGTATAATTGTATAATTTAGTATAATATTTATATTTTTATAAAGTCTTATGTGTGTACATTTACATGAACTTGAGATTAGTATGAAAAGAAACACATCAAATTAATACTGATTATCTTACACAGCATAAGAGCAACAGAAAAGGGAACAGAATGCTAAACTTTATTATATTTCCATATGTGCTTAAATGGTTATTAAGACTACATATTTTATAATTAAAAAGTAAAACTAAAAACAAAAATTATAGTAAATCCACATGACAGCCATAAAAATGATTAAAATAGTAAATGACTTAGAGAAATGTTAATGATATAATTTTAAGTGACAAAGATATAAATTTATATTTGTCATGAAGTGGCAGAGGTTGGGGGAGACAGAAATAAAGATTCAGGCATTCTATTTTATTTTTTTTTAGACATATAGGAAAAAAGATGAGAAGGAAATATACCAAAATATTTATAAAATTTATCTCTGGGTAGTATATTCATGTGTGATTTTTAGGTGATTTTTCCTTGTATTTTTGTCTTTTTTCCCCAAAATCGCTTTCAAAGAAAATGACTTACTGCTATAATCAGACCAAATTCTTAATATTTTTAAAAGATGAACTGTTGAGAAGCAATTTCTGGAAGCTTTTCTACAGTGTGGAGATATATTGGAACCAGAATGAATGGTATGAATCTTCTAGTTGATCCAGGATCTGCAAAAAGCACACTAAAACAATTCCTCTAATAGCACTAACAATCTAGGTAGTGTCAGAGATTGTTGGTGCCTTCCATTAGGACAAGCAGCCAGTAGAATTTCTGTAATGATTCCACATCATGTCCTAAAGCAGTGGCCAAATGCTAAAAGCAAACTGAATTCAATGAGACTTAAAGTGAATTATCATAAGTACTCTACCCAAAAACTGAGAAGACTTAGATAAGACTAAGCAGTGTCTTTCTAATGATCCTTCCTTGCCTCTAGACCATTTCAATCCCCAATACTTCAGATAGGAGAATATATTTGTATCAGGACTCAAATGGTAGGCCCATTTTTTAGAGGCAGTTTTTTCCAACTTGAATACAGATGTTTTAAGGTATAATTCTCCTCCCTTAGGAGTGAGGCAAAACCAGAAATTCTGGTGTCTTCTCAAGGAATTTCAAAGCCTGGCTGTATTGTAATTTTTATGCCAGAAAGGCAGGACCACGAGCAGGAAACCAGATAGTACTTTGTAAACCACAAGGTTAAATGCTAAATCCCACAGTTGGAAAGCAGTATAAAAGTATCTCTACCAGCTATATTCCCTTTGGAAAGGAGAATAATGTATTTCAAATAAAAGAGTATGGTTTAGTGTGATTCTACATCATGCAAATGGTCCTGGTTTTAAATCATACAAGTGGCCCTGTTATATTTTCTATAATTTACTTTAAAATTCTTTCATACAGAGAACATGATATATACTAGTACATTAATAGGGGCATTTAGTTAACACCTAAATTGATCCAATCAGGGATACATACTCAAAAAGTTATTTGTTAACATACTGAAATTCAGAAGTCTTTGCCCAAGAGGCCACAACTAACAGCAGTTCAGTCGCCTTAATTCAGGAGGCCTAATTAGTCTAATACATGTGAAAATGAATTTTCACTGATAAAAAAGAATGCTATACAAGATGTGCCTTCTCCACAAATGTCATATAGGCACTTTAGCCTTCACAAGAACTGGGTATAAGAACCAGGGAACCCTGCTGCTGCTGCTGCTGCTGCTGCTGCTAAATCACTTCAGTAGAGTCCGACTCTGTGTAACCCCATAGATAGCAGCCCACCAGGCTCCGCCATCCCTGGGATTCTCCAGGCAAGAACACTGGAGTGGGTTGCCATTTCCTTCTCCAGTGCATGAAAATGAAAAGTGAAAGTGAAGTGGCTCAGTCATGTCCTACTCTTTGTGACCCCATGGACTGCAGCCTACCACACTCCTCTGTCCATGGGATTTTCCAGGCAAGAGTACTGGAGTGGGTTGCCATTGCCTTCTCTGCCAGTGAACCCTATAGCCTATATATATACTTCAGAAGGAAGCTTGAATTTTAAGATTGAAAATGGGTACTATATTTTGGCCTAATCAGAGGATTTTGTCACCAGACTTTGACTAGGAAGTTAGCTGAAAGTGAAAGTCTGTCAACCACGTCCGACTCTTTGCAACTCCATGGACTCTATATAGTCCATAGAATTCTCCAGGCCAGAATACTAGAGTAGGTGCCCATTCCCTTCTCCAAAACTACCAAATCTGCCTCAACTAACCTAAACTTTTCACAGATGATGCTGTCATGTATCTAAGGACAAAGTTGTGACTTCATTGAAATTACAGAACAGGCTGTATGACTGTTTTTGTGTTTGTTTGCTAGTACACTTTTGTATGTTTGGGAGAATTGAGTTGAGGTTTGATTTAAGTGTAATAATCTCATCTAGTTGGGCTTCTCTGGTGGCTCAGAGGTTAAAGCGTCTGCCTGGAAGGCAGGAGACCTGGGTTCGATCCCTGGGTCAGGAAGATTCCCTGGAGAAGGAAATGGCAACTCATTCCAGTACTCTTGCCTGGAGAATCCCATGGAGGGAGGAGCCTGCTAGGCTACAGTCCATGGGGTCGCAAAGAGTCGGACACAAAGTAGTGATAATGTAGGGGAAATCATCCTCTAAGTATCACTTAACCCTGACTAATAGAAACTATTGTTATCTGCCAAAAATACCTAATAATAGGAAACCACCAAAGTGGATTATGTCAGTTTGCAACACAAATCTCTCTGCCTCTAGAAAAATGAAAATTAATTTAACTCTTCTATGTTCTTCATATCCATATTCTTCTTTCTCCTCTAAGGTCACTTACCAATTTTTTCATCTTCCTGTACCATTTTCCTCTCTTCTCTGAAAGCTCTGAGCCAGCGTATCTTCTCCTCCAATTTCTTGGCAAAGAATAGATGTATCTCCTCAGTCTCCTTGTTGTGAAGCTTGAAGGCATTTTTCATGCTTACATTAAAGTCATCATCTCTGCCATCTTCAATGTCCACTACCTCATATTTATCCATATCAATGCGGCCTTTGTAGTACAGAATGTCTCTCCGAATCAGGTCCTAGACAAAAAGAAAGAGAAGGCTTTTTGTTGGAAGCATGTGGAGAGTGGGTACAAGGACAGTTGGCACATATGTACAGCAGAATGCTAACACTGCCATTGTTCTGGTGTATCAGTGAGAGGTGGTTTGGTTTAAATCTGGGCAGGTTACCTTAGCTTATGACACTACAGTTGGCTAACTAGATGCTATTAAAGAAATCCTCTGGTCTACATCCATGGATTTTGTCTCATACCTCAGCCTCAATGCACATATGTGTTTACAACAAGACTGCTGGTGTGAAGTAGGAACCAGTAAGCCACACATGCACTGCTACAAAGGGCTTTTCCTCTTCTAAAATATTTGAAAGCCTTCCAGAAGTATGAAATGAACTGACTAGTTGCCTGAAGTATACTCAGGAATCTAAGTAGGCCATTGAGACTGGCATATCAGAGAGGGGATGAGTGATAAGAGTAGCTAGGTAGTCACAGGCTGCTGTCCAGGAAGGATTACCTAGAGAAGGTTGAACACTTAGAATTCTGCGGGGTTTTGGAAAAGGACTCATCTAGCAGGAGAAATGTAGGGAAAGTGAATAAAAAGCTTCATATGTTGACATGGATGAATCTTACAAATCTTACTGCATGAGAAAAATAAAAGTAGTAGTTGGATACAAAGAATATATTGCCTATCCATTATGATTGTTATTTTTACTTTTGGGTATACAAAATTGAATTAAACACAGTCCATTAGACACTCATAATTATTCAATGTATAGTGCCCTTATATCTCTATTCATTTACTTGCTTACTTGCTTTTAATGATGTTTTAAGTTTTGGTGAATCCAATCCCCATTCCAAAACCTATAACACCAAGAAAGCCCACATATTAAATCATATGCTGATAATTCCCCTGCTTTCTATTCTATATAATTTGATCTCATCTACATGTATTCTGTTTATATAAAGTTAAAAAAACACAAAACAATGACATATAATATTTAGGGATATATACAAAAATTATGAGAAAAATACAACAATGATACATGCCAAATTCAAGGGAATACAAAGAGGAGAATAGGGACAAGAGAGAAAAAACAGAAATGGATGGAAGAGGGAGAGGAGAAAGATGATATTTATAATGATTTATTTCTTAAATTGAATGGTTTGCCTAGGAAACAAGCAGAGATAATTTTGTCATTTTTGAGATTGCATCCAAATACTGCATTTCTGAATCTTTTGTTGACTCTGAGGGCTACTCCATTTCTTCTAAGGGATTCAAAATAAAGCAGGGCAAAGGCTAATAGAGTTTTGCCAAGAGAATGTACTGGCTATAGAAAACACCCTCTTCCAACAATACAAGAGATGGCTCTACACATGACTCTACACTCTACACATCACCAGATGGTCAATACTGAAATCAGATTGATTATATTCTTTGCAGTCAAAGATGGAGAAGCTATATATAGTCAGCAAAAACAAGACTGGGAGCTGACTGTGGCTCAGATGAATCCAGTTCAGTTCAGTTGCTCAGTCGTGTCTGACTCTTTGTGACTCCATGAACTGCAGCAGGCTAGGCCTCCCTGTCCATCACCAACTCCCGGAGTTCATCCAAACCCATGTCCATCAAGTCGATGATGCCATCCAAATATCTCATCCTCCGTCATCCCCTTCTCCTCCTGTCCTCAATCTTTTCCAGCATGAGGGTCTTTTCAAATGAGTCAGCTTTTCGCATCAGATGGCCAAAGTATGGGAGTTTTAGCTTCAACATCAGTCCTTCCAATGAACACTCAAAACTCATCTCCTTTAGGATGGACTGGTTGGATCTCCTTGCAGTCCAAGGAGTTCTCAAAAGTCTTCTCCAACACCACAGCTCAAAAGCATCAATTCTTTGGTGCTCAGCTTTCTTTATAGTCCAAGTCTCATATCCATACATGACTACTGGAAAAACCATAGCCTTGACTAGACGAACCTTTGTTGGCAAAGTAATGCCTCTGCTTTTTAATATGCTGTCTAGGTTGGTCATAACTTTCCTTTGAAGGAATAAGCGTCTTTTAATTTCATGGCTGCAATCACCATCTGCAGTGATTCTGGAGCCCCAAAAATAAAGTCTGACACTGTTTCCACTGTTTCCCCATCTATTTGCCATGAAATGATGGGACTCGATGCCACGGTGTTAGTTTTCTAAATGTTGAGCTTTAAGCCAACTTTTTCACTCTCCTCTTTCACTTTCATCAAGAGACTTTAGTTCTTCTTCACTTTCTGCCATAAAGGTGGTGTCACCTGCATATCTGAAATTATCGATATTTCTCTTGGCAATCTTGATTCCAGTTTCTGCTTCCTCCAGCCCAGTGTTTCTCATGATGTACTCTGCATATAAGTTAAATAAGCAGGGTGAAAATATACAGCCTTGATGTACTCCTTTTCTTATTTGGAACCAGTCTGTTGTTCCATGTCCAGTTCTAACTGTTGCTTCCTGACCTGCATACAGGTTTCTCAAGAAGCAGGTTAGGTGACCTGGTATTCCCATCTCTTTCAGAATTTTCCACAGTTTATTTTGATCCACACAGTCAAAGGCTTTGGCATAGACAATAAAACAGAAATAGATGTTTTTCTGGAACTCTCTTGCCTTTTTGATGATCCTGCAGATGTTGGCAATTTGATCTCTGGTTCCTCTGCCTTTTCTAAAACCGGCTTGAACATCTGAAAGTTCATAGTTCACATGTGGCTGAAGCTTGGCTTGGAAAATTTTGAGGATTACTTTACTAGTGTGTGAGATGAGTGCAATTGTGCAGTAGTTTGGGCATTCTTTGACATTGCCTTTCTTTGGGATTGGAATGAAAACTGACCTTTTCCAGTCCTGTGGCCACTGCTGAGTTTTCCAACTTTGCTGGCATATTGAGTGCCAGCCTGTTTACAAGCCTGTTTCAGAATTTGGATTCCTTTTACCATGCTCAAATTGGACAAGTTCAGTCCTGCCAAAATAATGGGGTGGTTCCTTGATGTTTCAGCAGGTTAAGAATCCATCTGTCTGCAACACAGGAGACACAGGAGATGTGGGTTCAATCCCTGGGTCAGGAAGATTCCCTGAGTAGGAAATGGCAATCCACTCCAGCCTTCTTGCCTGGAAAATTCCATGGAGAGAGGAGCCTGGTGGGCTATAGTCCAAAGTGTCATAAAGAGTCGGACACGACTGAGCAACTAAGTATGCATGCACACTCATGAACTAACTTCTATAATCCCTAGAAACACTTTGTGAAACATATGCATAAAAAGTAGGCCCTGTCAAACTAACTACAAAAAGCAGGACAAGCTGAGGAGAATGTATCAGTGTAATCTACTTTGATCCTGTAAAGGCTTGAAACCTGCCTTATAATACATAATACACATGCACATAGACCTGGACCACACAGCTAATAGGTGGGTGCCCACCTGGCTAGAATATAGGCAGATTCAACCCTCCCTCTATTCCTAACTTCAGCATGCTGCTTCCTTTCTCTCTGAATTCGTGTGTCATAAACATTGTTGGCCTTCAAAATCTTTAATAGTTTTCAAAAATGGAAAGGATGCACATGATCTTAGAGCTAAATTAAAAGCATCAACTGGATCTCCTATTGTTTCTTCAGGTATCTGAGGATAATAATGAATGACAGAGAATTCTGTCTTTGTGGCAGGGGAATAGGACTAGAGGGATCTGTCATTAAAATTCTCCCTTTTCCTGTTCTTTCTGGCTCCCCAGAGGGTTGAAAGTGAGCTTTCAGACATCAGATTAGTCATAAAGCTAAGTGAAGGGATGTGCTAAGAATGATTAAGAATGACCCACTGTTCAGAAAACCAACCAGAAAGGGTAGCTAAGGCCACTAAGCAGAACAGAATGGTGGAAAGAACATCAGTTAGAGTCTAAAGTTCTGAATTTGAATGTTAGCTGCTTAACCTCCTAGCTGTGTGGTAATGGGCAAATGAATTAACCTTGCTGAGCCTCAATTCCCTCAACTATAAAACTAGGAGAGTCATATTTACCTTGTAAAATTGTTGTAAAGCTCAAATCTAAACATGCAGTATCCAGGTCATGAGGCTAGCCTTACCTGATAAACATGGTGCTGAACTTTCTTGCTTTCAGACCAGTGTTTCATAGATCTTAAAAACTCCTTTTGATAAATGTAAAAACCCATTGCCTCCTTTAGTTCATTTGAACTCTCAAAGTAAGTTAATTAGTGTGACTGAAAAGAAATCAAAGTTAAAGCAACTCTGAATGTTTTAAAATTTACATAGCTACCCCACTGTCCCTAGAAATTCCATAAACCCTTTCAGGGCAGGGGTGATATTAGTGGTGGGTGGCAAATACTGTTTGCTACTCACTCACCAAAATCACAGTCTATACCTGGGCTCACACTACTAATCCCCCCCTGACTCAAAGAAGCCTTCTATTCCAGTCCTTTCAGACTTTAAGATCAAATTCACACATTCTTCTTCCTCAAAGCAGCCTTCCATGACTGCATCCTCTAGATCACATCATTACAGTTTTCCTTTTCTGAGTGCTAGCATTGACTATGAAGACTGTGAAGACAATTATAAAGACTATGAAGACAACTAGCATTCAATTACCACCCTAGTGAATTTGCATTAGTTCTGTTTTATATGTTTTATTGCTAATTTTGTCTGTCCATTCAGGTTGTGCCTCGTACTGAGCTTTCTTTGGTTTTGCCTCACTTAGGAGTTATTCAGGGAAGGAGAGCTGATAAAGGCTCAAATATTTTTTCTGCTCAGCTTCTACACATAGCAAGGGGACAAAACTCTCCTGGGCCCTAGTTGCCTGTGGGACTATTGAGGCTGGGATGCCCACATGCCAATTGTTAATGATGATCTGAGTGCTTTCAAAGGCACATGGTGAATAGGTGCTCACTACAGATGCTATTTAGACTTCTCTGGTGGCTCAGATGGTAAAGCGTCTGTCTACAATGTGGGAGACCCAGGTTTGATCCCTGGGTGGGGAAGATCTCCTGGAGAAGGAAATGGCAACCCACTCCAGTATTCTTGCCCAGAAAATCCGATGGATGGAGGAGCCTGGTAGGTTACAGTCCATGGGGTCCCAAAGAGTTGGACATGACTGAGCTTTCACTTTCACAGATGCTATTTGGGTCTTCACAATTTCTCTGTCTAAATGGGGTTGTTTCTAATAGGATGGTCACCGTCCTCCTTTTCCTTTCTACTCATCCAAGTTGGAGGAGATTAAGGGAGCTAGTGCTTCTCTAGGATGGTCCTGGCATCTGCAGCCAAGCACTCTGGCCCTGGCTCTAGCCATTTCTCCAGAAAGGAGCTTATCCCCATCCCTGACATTACGTGATTGAAACAGCTGGGAGCTGTTTGAACTTGGCCTCATTGGGTATTCATGGGGTTTACTGAAACACTACAGTACATTTTGTTTAAATGGCAGATGCTGCAGTCTGGGGAATGCAACTGTTCAGGATTGCAGTTTGCCTCACTTGCTTGTCAGTAAGGTTCTCCCTACCTCTTTTGAGGGGGCCCTGGCTACTCACCTCTAGCCTAACAACCTTGGTTTTCTCTTCAGATCCTGGGGAAGGCACATGGTGCTAGGACTGGATTTGTCTTTATCATTATAGCATTGCAGCATCTAGAGTACATTCTTTTTTAAATTAATTTATTTTAATTGGAGGGTAATTACTTTATAATATTGTAGTGGTTTTTGCCAAACATTGACGTAAATCAGCCATAATGACAACAGTGAACACTTAAACAACAGATATTATGCAGCAGACACTACTCTAAATACTTTCCCTCCAGCTTTATTGAGGTATAAATAACAAAACTTATATATATTTAAGGTATTCAATCTGATGTTTTTATATAGTATGTGTTATGTAATGATCATCACAATCAAGTTAATTAACATATCCATCATCTTACATAGTTGTCTTTTCTTGAGATGAGAAAATACTTCAGATCTATTAGCAAATTTCAATTATACAATACAGTGCTGCTAACTATAGTCACCATATGTATAATACATTAGCTATCCAGAACTCATTTATCATACATAACTGAAAGTTTTTACCCTTTTGACCAACATCTCCCCATTTTCTCCACCCAAATGAGCCCCAACAACCACCATTCTACTCTCTACCTTTATGAGTTGGACTGTTTTAAATTCCATATATAAATGAGATAATACAGTATTTGTGTTTCTCTGCCTTATTTTACAAAGCATAATGTCTTCCAGGTTCAATCATTTTGTTGGGCACAGCAGAGTTTCTTTCTTTTTCAAATACTGAATAATATCTCATTGTGTATATGTGTGTGTGTATGATGTTACCTTTATGTGTTCATCCCTTGGCAATTACACTTTGCATTTATTAACTTAAATCATCCTCACTATCTTGCAAGCTAGGTACTGTTATAACCCCATTTTATAAGAAACTGTGGACATAGAGCAGTTAAGAAACTTGCTGAGGAATAAAAGCTATGCAATTTATGGCATAGCTGGGATTTGAGTCTAAGCTATCTGGCTCTAAAAAGCTGTTCTTGTTTTAACCACTGTGTATATAGCCATGAAATTAAAAGATGCTTACTCCTTGGCAGGAAAGTTATGATCAACCTAGAGAGCATATTAAAAAGCAGAGATATTACTTTGCCAACAAAGGTCCATCTAGTCAAGGTTATGGTTTTTCCAGGAGTCATGTATGGATGTGAGAGTTGGACTATAAAGAAAGCTGAGCACCGAAGAATTGATGCTTTTGAACTGTGGTGTTGGACAAGACTCTTGAGATTCCCTTGGACTGCAAAGACCAGTCCATTCTAAAGGAAATCAGTCCTGAGTGTTCACTGGAAGGACTGATGTTGAAGCTGAAACTCCAATACTTTGGCCACCTGATGGGAAGAACTGACTCATTTGAAAAGTCCCTGATGCTGGGAAAGGTTGAAGGCAGGAGAAGAAGGGAATGACAGAGGATGAGATGGTTAGATGACATCACTGACTCAATGGACATGAGTCTGAGTAAACTCTGGGAGTTGGTGATGGACAAGGAGGCCTGGTGTGCTGCAGTTCATGGGGTCTCAAAGAGTTGGACACGACTGAGTGACTGAACTGAACTGATACTGCCTCTGAATAAAAACTTACTGAATGAATAATTACTAAATATTTACTGTATGCCAGGCCCTATAACTGTATTACCTCATTTAACACTGAGGTACAACACACTTGTACATGTACATGAACTTGCATGAGGTACAACAACATGCAACACTTCCTTGCATGTAGATACTATTCAGTTCAGCTTGATGATTCACATTTTGAAAATGAGGGTATAATAAAAGGCACCCAGGAGGTGTCCAAGATTACATAGTTGATGGGAAAAAGGCAATTGGTGGTCTCTTGTCTGGCTCTAGAACCCATGATCTTAACATTATAGTTCACTGCATCCCATTACTTCAAGTGATTCTCCTCAAAGCCTCCTCAGGTGAATTCTATCATCAGGTTGACTTGACACTGATAAGAATAAAGATTTAAAGAACTGGCGCAAGGTTAAGCAAATTAGTAAGAGACAGTAGAGTCTTGGACTCAGGTGTTCTTGTTTTAAATCCACTGGTTTTAAAGTAGAAATCTTTTTTTTTCTACTTTATTCCATCTCTGATGCCTTTTGAGTTGTTCCAAATGCCTCAACCTCCAAGTCTGGCCCTTTAGTTCATGAAAAAATGGTCCAAAGGCAGAAAGTTCCATGAACAGAAGAAATTATCTCTCCAGCATCCCTACATTCAATTTAGTTCCAATTCTCCCAGAGTATGATGAAAGCAACAAAAAACTAAGCAGTTATGATGCAGGGGACAACAGAGCATGTCCAGACTGGCACAAATGATGAAAGATAGGGAAAAGGCTGTTTGTGGCAACAGCAGAGTTGTAAGAATATTGGTGGATGACTGAGGAGAGGGAAAAGGGGTTCTCTCTTCCTTAGTAAAATATGAAAGGGAAGAAACAAAAAAGGGTAAAATTTCCAGAAGCAACTAAATCATTTCGAATATAATCATCTCAGGAGTAAAATAACAAAAAAAAAATTAAAATTAAATTCAGATAACAATTATACGTACTACTGTGGGCAAAAATTCCTGAGAAGAAATGGATTTTCCCTCACAGTCAACAAAAGAGTTCAAAATATAGTACTTGAGTGAAATGAAAATGAAAGGTGCTCAGTCTGTCTGACTTTTTGCAACCCCATGGACCATACAGTCCAAGGAATTCTCTAGGCCAGAATACTGGAGTGAGTAACCTTTCCCTTCTCCAGGGGATCTTCCCAACCCAGGAATCAAACTGGGGCCTCCTGCATTTCAGGCAGATTCTTTACCAACTGAGCTATCAGGAAATCCTAGTACTTGGATACAATCTCAAAAACAACAGAATGATCTTGGTTCGTCTCCAAGGCAAACCATTCAATATCACAGTAATCCAAGTCTACGCTCCAACCACTAATGCCAAAGAAGCTGAACAGATCTGTGAGGACCTGCAAGACCTTCTAAAATCAACATCCAAAAAGATGTCCTTTTCATCATAGAGGACTAGAATGCAAAAGTAGAAGTCAAGAGATACCTGGAGTAACAGGCAAGTTTGGCCCTGGAGGACAAAATGAAGCAGGGCAAAAGCTAACAGAGTTTTGTCAAGGGAACACACCAGTCATAGAAAACACCCTCTTCCAACAACACAAGAGACAACTCTACACATGGACATCACCAGATGGTCAACATTGAAAAAAATTAGATTGATTACATACTTTGAAGCCAATGATGGAGAAGCTGTATACAGTCAGCAAAAAACAAGACCTGGAGCTGAAAGTGGCTCAGATCATGAGCTCTTTATTGAAAAATTCAGGCTTAAATAAAAGAAAGTAGGGAAAATCACAGGCCATCAAATCCCTTATGACCATGTAGGTGACAAATAGATTCAAGGGATTAGATCTGGTAGACAGAGTCCCTGAAGAACTATGGACAGAGGTTTGTAACAATGTACAGGAGGCAGTGATCAAAACCATTCCAAAGAAAAAGAAATTCAAGAAATGAAGGTGGTTGTCTGAGGAGGCTTTACAAATAGCTGAGAAAAGGAGAAAAGCAAAAGGCAAAGGAGAAAGGTAAAGATATACCAAACTAAATGAAGAGATCCAAAGAATAACAAGGAGAGAGAAGAAAGACTTCTTAAGCAAACAATGCAAAGAAACAGAAGAAAGCAATAGAATGGGAAAGACTAGAAATCTCTTCAAAAAATTGGAGATATCAGGGGAGCATTTCATGCAAGGATGGGCATGGTAAAGAGCAGAATTGGTAAGCACCTAACAAAAGCAGAAGAGATTAAGAAGAGATGGCAAGAACAGAAGAAGAACTATACAAAAAGGTCTTAATGATTCGGATAAACACAAATATGTAGTCACTGTTCTAGAGCCAGACATCCTGGAGTGTGAAGTCAAGTGGGCCTTAGAAGTATTACTGCAAACAAAACCAGTGGAGGTAATAGAATTCCAGCTGAACTATTTCAAATCCTAAAAGATGATGCTGTTAACAAGCTACACTCAATATGTCAGCAAATTTGGAATACTCAGCAGTGGCCAAAAGACTCTGGAAAAGGTCAGTTTTCATTCCAATCTCAAAGAAGAGCAATGCCAAAGAATGTTCAAACTACTTTACAGTAGTGCTCATTTCAAAAGCTAGCAACTCAAAATCCTTCGAGCTAGGCTTCAGCAGTACATGAACTGAGAAATTCTAGATGTACAAGCAAGGTCTAGAAAAGGCGGAGGAACCAGAGGCCAAATTATCAACATTCATTGGATCATAAAGAAAGAAAAGGAATTTCAGAAAAATATCTATTTCTGCTTCATTAACTACACTAAAGTCTTTGTGTGGATGACAACAAACTGTGGACAATTCTTAAAGAGATGGAATGCCAGACCACCTTACCTGTCTCCTGAGAAGGCTGTATGCAGGTCAAGAAGCAACTTTTAGAACAGGACATGGAACAATGGACAGGTTCAAAGTTGGCAAAGGAGTATGTCAGGGTTGTATTTGTCACCCTGTTTATCTAACTTAGATGCAGAGTATATCATGAGAAATGCCAAGCTGGATGAATCACAAGCTGGAATTAAGATTGGCAGGAGAAACATCAACAGCCTCAGATATGCAGATAATACCATTCTAATGGCAGAAAGTGCAGAGGAACTTAATAGCCTCTTAATGAGGGTAAAGGAAGAGAGTGAAAAAGCTGGCTTAAAACTCAACACTCAAAAAAGTAATATCATGGCATTCAGTACCATCACTTCATGACAAATATATGGAGAAAAACTGGGAGCAGTGACACAGTTTATTTTCTTGGACTCCAAAATCACTGCAGACAGTGACTGCAACCAGAAAATTAGAAGACACTTGCTCCTTGGAAGAAAAGCTATGACAACCTAGACAGCATTTTACAAAGCAGAGCTATCACTTTGCCAGCAAAGTATAGTCAAAGCTATGGTTTTCCAGTAGTTATACATGGATGTGGGATTTGGACCATAAAGAAGACTGAGCACTGAAGAATTGATTCTTTCAATCTGTGGTGCTGGAGAAGATTTTTGAGAGTCCCTTGGACTGCAAGGAGATCAAATCAGTCAATCCTAAAGGAAATCAACCCTGAATATTCATTGGAAGGACTGATGCTGTTGATGCTGAAGCTGAGGCTCCAATACTTTGGCCACCTGATGAGAAGAGCTGATTCACTGGAAAGGACCCTGATACTGGGAAAGACTAATAGCATGAGGAAAAGAGGGCAACAGAGGATGAGATGACTGGATAGCATCACCTATTTAATGGACATTAGTTTGAGCAAACTCAGGGAGATAATGAAAGACAGAGAAGCCTGGTGTGCTGCAGTCCATGAGGTCACATAAAGTCAGACACAATTTAGTGAATGAACAAAAAGATGCAGAGGAGCAGAAACATAAGTGATATCATAATGGACAAGAAAAAAAAAGGCTTATCTAGATTTTTCAAAACAAAAGTGACAAAGAGGGAAGCAGCAAAAGTTAAGGAAGGGATCACATAGTTAGAAGCCACTGGTGTCATTTTCCACCGAGTATAATGACCCTTAGAAAGCATCTTCATATATATGTGCACACACATATATGCACACTGTGAAACAAGCTACATGTTATTCAAGCTATTCTAAGTGGTATACACAATCCCAACTTCCAGTTGGAGAAGTTTTAGCTTAACTTTTGGGAATGAACAGAATCTTGAGAGCTAGATGAGAACTTGTTAATAATAACTGGGCCAAATTATCTCAGGAATCAGGTCTTTCAATTTCTTATACTATCTCTGGCAGGAAAACATTTAGCTCACTTGGTGGTACATCTAGTGATGGAGGGGCTTCCTCGATGGCTCGGGTAAAGAATTCATTTGCAATGTAGGAGATGCGGGTTTGATCCCTGGGTTGGGAAGATCCCTTGGAGGAGGAAATGGCAACCCACTCCAGTATTCTTAACTGGAGAATCTCATCGACAGAGGACTGAGCATGCATGCTAGTGATGGAGACCTCACTATCTTACAAGGCTGATAATGTCTTTATCAGGTTGGGAGAAGACTAACAAGTACCTACTAGGTGTAATGCCCTCTATCAGACATTTTATATGCACTGATTTCATTTAATCTTCACAATCCTGTAGAGTAGCTGTTATCTCCATTTTACAGACAATAAAGTAAAGGTGGAGGAAGTGAAAAGTCATTTGTTTGAAATCATGTACTTAGGGAGTGCTAGAACTAAGAAGCCATAAATTTTATGCTTTTTCTACCATTCCACATTCCTTCTATCTCCAAGGAAACCTTGGAAATCTGGAGCACCAGGCTAAAATCATGATATTTTCTATCTAGTACAACCTGCTCATCAACTACTCTAATGGCAAGATAGAAACTGGATTTTATGTGACATGATCTGCTGTTAGGAAACCAATGGTGAGTCCCTGTCACTGTACCTCCATTTAAATGTTCATCTCTGTTTGATAATCTGTTATAGAATTCTGACAAGCTCAATGGGAATAATGACATAGAGGTTACTGATGAAAGTCTGGAGCTAGCTTTCCTAGATTCAATTCCTGTCTCCATCACTCAATAGCTATGATATCACCTTGGGCAAATTATATTGGGTTGATCAACAAGTTCCTTTGTGTTTTTAAGCAAAAATAAAAGATACATTTTTCATTTTCACCAAGATATTTATTGAACAATATATTCAGGGTTTTGTTCCATTACCTTCTGTCAATTTTTAGGCAACTTCATAACCATATAACTTCTCTGTACCTCCCTTTATATATATTTAAAATGGGAAAATAATAGTATTTACCTCATATGCTTGTTGTGATGATTAAATTGAGTTAATGAAAATAAAGGTCTTAGAACAGAATCAGAGAGGTACACAGTGAATGTTAGTCCATCATTGTCAATCTGTATTTTCTGGAATCTTTTAAATTTTGAAAAATGGTACAACGTGAACAATGAACTTCCAGATGTTCAAGCCAGTTTTAGAAAAGGCCGAGGAATCAGAAATCAATTTGCCAACATCCACTGGATCAATGATAAAGGAAGAGAGTTCCAGAAAAAAACATATATTTCTGCTTTATTGACTATGCCAAAGCTTTTGACTGTGTGGATCACAATAAACTGTGGAAAATTCTGAAAGAGATGGGAATACCAGATCACCTGACCTGCCTCTTGAGAAACCTATATGCAGGTCAGGAAGCAACAGTTAGAACTGGACATGGAACAAAAGACTGTTTCAAAATAGGAAAAGGAGTACATTAAGGCTGTATATTGTCACCCTGCTTATTTAACTTATATGCAGAGTACATCATGAGAAATGCTAGGCTAGAAGAAACACAAGCTGGAATCAAGATTGCCAGGAGAAATATCAATAACCTCAGATATGCAGATGACACCACCCTTATGGTAGAAAGTGAAGAAGAACTAAAAAGCCTCTTGATGAAAGTGAAAGAGGAGAGTAAATAGTTGACTTAAAGCTCAACACTCAGAAAAGTAAGATCATGGCATCTGGTCCCATCACTTCATGGGAAATAGATGGGGGAAACAGTGGAAACAGTGTCAGACTTTATTTTGGGGGGCTCCAAAATCACTGCAGATGGTGATTGTACCCATGAAATTAAAAGACGCTTACTCCTTTGAAGGAAAGTATGACCAACCCAGATAGCATATTCAAAAGCAAAGACATTACTTTGCCAACAAAGGTCTGTCTAGTCAAGGCAATGATTTTTCCAGTGGTCATGTATGGATGTGAGAGTTGGACTGTAAAGAAAGCTGAGTGCCGAAAAATTGATGCTTTTGAACTGTGGTGTTGGAAAAGACTCTTGAGAGTCCCTTGGACTGCAAGGAGATCCATACAGTCCATTCTAAAGGAGATCAGTCCTGGGTGTTCACTAGAGGGACTGATGCTAAAGCTGAAACTCCAATACTTTGGCCACCTCATGAGAAGAGTTGACTCATTGGAAAAGACTCTGATGCTGGGAGGGATTGGGGGCAGGAGGAGAAGGGGATGACAGAGGATGAGATGGCTGGATGGCATCACTGACTCGATAGATAGGAGTCTGGGTAAACTCCGGGAGCTGGTGATGGACAGGGAGGCCTGGTGTGCTTCAATTTGTGGGGTCGCAAACAGTCGGAAACTACTGAGTGACTGAACTGAACTGAACTGATAGTGTTTTGATAGATCTCCTGGAACACATGATTCTGTTGCGTTTATCTACAGCAATTCTGCTGGGGACATCTGAGAATTATTTCAGTGCCCAATGATGTATGTATTTTTAAATTATTTTACATCACAAGCCCGAAGAAGGCAGAGCTGTCTGGCACAGAGCAGGGGATCAATAATTACAGTATGAAATTCAGAACACTGAAGTGTTTTCTTACATAAACTTTTGGTTTAAATTTCCCCTCAACAGGTTTATGCTCTTTTTCCATAGACAGAGAAGTTTTATCTTCCTCTGTTAATAGTAAATTATTTGTCCTTAGCAGGGAATTGACAGAATATCACTTTTTTTCTTCTTTGAACAGATTTTTTTTTTTTTACTTTATTTTACTTCAATACTGTATTGGTTTTGCCATACATCAACATGAATCCGCCATGGGTGTACATGTATTCCCAATTCTGAACCCCCTCCCACATCCCTCCCCATACCATCTCTCTGGGTATTACTCAGCCATTAAAAATAATACATTTGAATCAGTTCTAATAAGGTGGATGAAACTGGAGCCGATTATACAGAATGAAGTAAGCCAGAAAGAAAAACACCAATACAGTATACTAACACATATATATGGAATTTAGAAAGATGTTAATGATAACCCTGTATGTGATACAGCAAAGAGACACAGATGTATGGAACAGTCTTTTGGACTCTGTGGGAGAGGGAGAGGGTGGGATGATTTGGGAGAATGGCATTGAACAGATCTTTTAAATCATTGATATTATCTTAAAATCTTTAAAAACTAATTTTTTCCCATTCTAGGATTCATGAAACTAATCTTTGTCACTCCTATTAAACATCCTATCACATATAAAATGTTACATATTATCTATCCCCTTGCTAGGGCCCCATGTTTCCTCTTCCTTTTAAAATATGAACTCATCAGAAAGCTTAGTGTAGTGACATTTGATTACTTAGCTTTCTTGTCCCTTTTCTTCCTTGTAAAAGATTACTGTGTTCTGGGGCATCATTTTTAAATCTGTGCCTAAGGTGAGTGCCTTACTCACCCAGTTCTAGTCCTGGCCCTTCTCTTTCTTTTCCTTTGTAGATTTCCTTTGCCAATGGAATCTTCACCTTCAAATGGCTCTGTCCATTTCTTCCAGCTCTACCTCATAAGGAAAGTGTTTTATAGCAATGACAAGAGGTCTCTCAACCACTCAGCAGACAAAAGACCTTGTCTTTTTCTATATCTTATTTTGGCTTCATGGTCATTTCTCAAAAGTTTATTCCCTATTTTAGGTATCAAATAGAAATCTTCAACCATAGCCTTAACACAAGCATCATATATATAGCTTTAATAGCCTTTGAAAAATCAAGCTGTAGTTGCTCATGCTCTGAGAAACCAGAGTCAAGAAGGCCCAGGTATGTAGTTAGTGCCCTTTATACTCAAGAGTCTGAGTTAGCTTTGTTCTGGAAGGCGAGTCCACAGTTCTTGCTAGAAAAAGAAGCCTCTCATTGGAAGAAAGCTATGCTAGCTTCAAGGTTTCTCTCTCTCTCTCTTTTTTTTTTTTTTTTGTGATCCTTGTTGCCTGCTACCCCCATCCTGCCAGGTTGGCTTGCTTGAACCTCCAACCCTGCCTTGACTTCTGGTTTCTCCTTAATCACTGGCTCATACTAGCTGGCCTGGAGCTGACTCTCATTCCATTTTATTCTCCTGCTGCCCCTTGCCTATAAACTAATCCCACTGTCCATCTTGTTTCTTCCCTTTATTCCTGGCCTTTGCCTCACTATTTTGTGTCCTTGCTCCTGGCTCTATCTCTTAGTTTCTTATATCTACCTCTTTACAGAGCCGAGTTTCACATTTCACTTTAATTAAAGTAATCTCAGCCTTGGCAGACAGGTACCCAGATTAAAAGGGCCTGAGTTGTGCATAACTCTAAAATAAACCAGCTTCTTAACTGTTTTTCTTTGTCTCTCTATGACTGGTTGTTCTGAGTGTAAAAGTACCTCAGTGGGAAGAATGGGCAGATGCCTATGAGTAACATGGCTGATATCCTGAGAATTTCCTTGGCTACCTAAATTAACCCTCAAAAATCTGCCTTCTGATTTGATGTAAGTCTAAGGAAGAGTTGCGGGTAAATAATAAGAGGGCTGGGTGCTTAGTCAAGTTCCACATTCCTAAAAATTATCTCTTCCAGGGTCAGCTCAAGACCGAGGCAGTAACTATCTCCATTAACTAGCCAGCTATCAATTCCAGAGCTGGTACTTAAAAGCTTATCCCCAAACACTGAGGAAGTTTCACTTGAAACTCAATTTGTTCCCTCAATGTACCATCAAAGGAAAATGAACAAAGATTTAATACAAGATGTGGCATACACAGAGAACAGCAGCTTAAAAACAAATGTGTGATTCTTGTTCCAGGTTGAAAAAAAAAAGAAAGTCACTCAGTCGTATCCAACTCTTTGTGACTCCATGGACTGTAGCCCACCAGGCTCCTCTGTCCGTAGAATTCTCCAGGCAAGAATACTGGAGTGGGTTGCCATTTCCTTCTCCAGGTTAGAAAACATCACAGTGTTTAACCTAATGTTTCATGACTTAGTATTTCCTTGCAAAGGTATTTGCTATGCGTGAGGAAGAGAAAAAAGGGAGTGAATTATGGAGAAAGAGCCAAGGGTAGGATGGTGAATTTAAAGCCACTCTAAGGATTTCGTTGGAAGGAATGATGCTAAATCTGAAACTCCAGTACTTTGGCCACCTCATGCAAAGAGCTGACTCATTGGAAAAGATTCTGATGCTGGGAGGGATTGGGGGCAGGAGGAGAAGGGGACGACAGAGGATGAGATGGCTGGATGGCATCACGGACTCGATGGACATGAGTCTGAGAGAACTCCGGGAGATGGTGATGGACAGGGAGGCCTGGCGTGCTGCAATTCATGGGGTCGCAAAGAGTCGGACATGACTGAGTGACTGAACTGAACTGAAGCATTCTTTGGTTTTGCCCTCCTCTTTTACTTTCCCTGGTCCCAAATTCTTTCCACCAGTCCTTGGAGCCAAAAGTTATCTGAACTCCCTATCCTAAGGGAGGAGGTAGAGGAAACAGTATCCAATCTGGAAGAATCAGGCTGAAAACATATGCCACCCTCCTACCCACCAAGGAGAAGATACTAAGAAACAAACAATCATACTGAGTTAATCATAAGAGTAAGACATTTTCTCAAATGAATTAAAGAGAAGGGAATGTAAAGGAGAGCACAGTTGAGAGTTACATGGATGTGACTCACCTTATAGAGGAAATGGGTAGGGAAACAGGGAAACTTCCTATTACAAAGGTACCTACCTGTAAGGGTAAATTAGGATGTCCTGTATTGGTTCCTAGGGCAGTAAGAGCCAGATGGGCAAAGCTATTAGAGAATAAACAGGAGGAGGTGCTTAGGGAAGCCACTGTTCACAAACTAGGATAGAGATATTACAATATTTTTAGGAACTGGTACAGATCAGCAGTGCAGTCTATCAGCTCTGGTTGGAAGAGAGTGAGAAAGATCACCATGAAGAGAAGAAGGGAAAAATGTAAAAATATGCCAACACAAAATTACGAATTTCAGAGTTTCACAGCCAATAAGACAGCACTGCCTGTGATGTCAAGGTATACCAGTGATCATGATATGGAATTGCTGCCGATTTCCTGTCTTGTTCTTGCCTAGCAGGGTTGCCCACCTCATTTGGAGCAAGGGATGACAGTGAGGAAGGGTCTGGTGCTCCCTGAGGTGACCATCTCCCTCAGGGAAGAAAGGGGTAAGGTTACCTTCTTGCAGAGGACCATCTGGTGGTCAAACAGGAAGAAGACTCGCTGCTGGTTGCGGCCATAGGGCTGGTAGATCCAGGCCATCTCCCCAGTGTAGATCAGCTCTGAGCTCCTGTCTAGGATGTCCTCGCCCTGGAAAGGACATATGATAATGAGAGGCAGCCAGGCAGGAAGCATGACACCTTCATCTGCCTGGAGACACCTAGAGTTGACTATAAACTGGGAAATAAGCAGGACAGAAAGGGACTAGTGAGGAAGAAGGAATGGAGGGAAGGACCCCTGGGAGTCCCTGAAAGGCTCCATGAGTTACAAAGACCCATAGTCTTGTTTACCCTGAAGTCAAATGAGCCCCGCTACCCAGGACTGCTACAGTCCTTCTTTACCAACAGCTCTCTGGCTGCAGAGGCACCAGCTGCCTTGAGATGTCTGTCTGTCTGTCTGTCTGTCTGTCTCATATTCTCCCTCTCTCTCTTTTTTTTTCTATGAATCTCTCTTTCCATCCCAGTGTTTCATCCCATTTCTAGACTTTAAGTCTCTTTCTTGTATCTGAAGAGTAAAGCCTGAGCAGGTGCGAGAAGTTGCTTTGGTTCCCAGACAAGTAAAATAAGACAAGGAGGGATAAAGAGGAGATGATTTTTAAGGGAGGGAAAGAATCTGTTCACCCTCTTAAAACTGTGTTTTCTTTTCTCAGTTCATTAAAATATACTGATTAAGTAAGAAATTTTATCACTACATGCTACCTTGGTCTGATATCCAGAAAGTCTGAATATTTTGCTTATATTTCTTGCTATGTAGAATCAGACACACACCAAAAGCCCCATCAAGACACTTAACTCTTAGCTAATTCTATTCTACAGTTTCCAAGGGCCTTTTATTTGTGGGAACTTGATATGTAGGGGTGTATATCAGATGCCAAGCCATATCTGGCCCTGTTCTTAAGGAGTTTATACCTCAGTAGAGGAGTCTAATACAGGTATGCTCAGAACTTGTGGAATGCAAGGCAAACCATGGGGACAAAGAGCAGTGGCTCCATGATTCCGGAGAGTTAATACTTACTGAGCACCTACAGGGGTCAGACATCATACTACATACTTTCACTCTGTCTCTTGAGCATCACAATAGCCCTGGGAGGTAGATAGTCCTGCTATCATCTGTATAGTCTGAGGGACAAAGAGGTCAAGTGATCAGCCATGGTCACCCAGCTAATTAGCCAAAGATCCATAATCCAAACCTAAGTCTGCAACTCCAGAAAGTGTGCTTATTTGCCAATACATTATATTGTCTCTAGGCCAAAAAGGCACTGAAGGGTCAGTCCCTTCCTCTCTCTGGGTCTCAGTTTTTCTAGCTGTTAAATGAGGTACGTGAGGATGATCTCTAAGGTCCTAGCTCTGACATTCTGATGCTAAGATCTCAGCCTTGCACCAAAATGTTTCAAGTCAGAGTTAGACATGGGGGCTCTTGCATTTTCCTGGAAACAACCAGAGGCAAACAACCTAGGCAAGGCAGTGGCACAAAGAGAGCGGTAGCTAGAAATGGTATTCTTGAGCATACCACTTTTTTTTTTCAGTCTAATAGATAGGGAGAAAAACAGGAGCTTGGTGGAAATATTTTCTAATAATATAACCTCAAAAAGAAAGCTCAGTGATACTAGTGTGACTCCAGACCACAGCCTAGGGGCTCCTTGGAATCTTGGTAAACACTCCTTCTCGGCAGGCCCACATACTAACCCAGAACCTTTGGAGGCCCAGGACTAGGAAAAGAATCCTTGAGAGTGTGAGGGCCATGCGAGGTTTTAGTGTTGGAGGGATGGGAAGATGAAAGTGGTACCACTCATCCATGCCCCAACTTGAGGCAGGACGGGAACATGTATTAAAATCCATTTTAAACATGTATGAAGTAAAAGAAAGGCATAAAGGGGGCCAATGCTATACAAATATGCCCAGGATAACTTTTAAAGGCACAATTTGCTAAGCTGAGGATGATTAGACCAAGGGTACTGTTCATTGCCAACTGGTCCACCCACTCTACCAGTGAGGAGTACCCCAATTCTATCAATTCTGTTCTAAGTACTAGCCATGAGTGCCACTTGGTGTCATTCTACCAAGAAGGAAACTTGAATAAATACACCTCTGTGCTCACCAAGCTGAATGTTGTCAGGTAACTCTCTTATGTTCTCTGTTCCTCAGCTTCCTCATTTAAAATGATGATAATAATATGACCAATCTCATCTGGCTGTTGTAAGAATTATATAACATACAAAGTGCTTAGAAAAGTACATTCCACATAATGATAGCTATTATCTTGAATATTACTGTGTGCCCCGAATCTTGTGCCACATGCTCCTATTAATACTCATAACCCAATAAGGAATGTACTGTTCAGTTCAGTTCAGTCACGTCTGACTCTTTGCAACCCCATGGACTGCAGTATGCCAGGCTTTCCTGTCCATCACCAAATACTGGAGCTTACTCAAACTCAAGTCCATTGAGTCAGTGATGCCATTCAACAATCCTATCTACTGCCATCCCCTTCTTCTCCTGCCTTCAATCATCAGGGTCTTTACCAGTGAGACAGTTCTTCGCATCAAGTGGCCAAAGTATTGGAACTTCGGCTTCAGCATCAGTCCTTCCAGTGAATATTCAGGGCTGATTTCCTTTAGGATTGACTACTTTAATTTTCTTGCAGTCCAAGGGACTCTCAAGAGTTTTCAACACAAAATCATCAGTTTTTGGCACTCAGCTTTCTTCATGGTCCTATTCTCACATACATACATGACTAGTAGAAAAACCATAGCTTTGACTAGGTGGACCTTTGTTGGCAAGGTAATGTCTCTGCTTTTTAATATGCTGTTTAGGTTGGTCATAGCTTTTCTTCCAAGGAGCAAGCATAGCTGCGGTTACCATCTGAACTGATTTTGGAGCCCCGCAAAATAAAGTTTGTCACTGTTTCCATTGTTTCCCCATCTATTTGTAATGAAGTGATGGGGTCAGATGCCATGATCTTAGTTTTCTGAATGCTAAATTTTAAGCCAACTTTTTGACTCTCTTCTTTCACTTTCATCAAGAGGCTCTTTAGTTCCTCTTCATTTTCTGCCATAAGAGTGGTTATCATCTGCATATCTGAAGCTATTGATATTTCTGTCAGGAATCTTGATTCCAGCTTGTGCTTTATCCAGCCCAGCATTTCTCATGATGTACTCTGCATATAAGTTAAATAAGCAGGGTGACAATATATAGCCTTGCCATACTCCTTTGCCAATATGGAACTAGTCTGTTGTTCCATGTCCAGTTCTAACTGTTGCATCTTGACTTACATACAGATTTCCCAGGAGACAAGTAAGATGGTCTGGTATTCCCATCACTTTAACAATATTCCACATTTTGTTGTGATCCACAGTCAAAGACTTTGGAGTAGTCAATAAAGCAGAAATAAATTTCTTTTTTCTAGAACTCTCTTGCTTCTTCTATGATCCTATTGAGAGGGTAACAGGCAGGAAGGCCAGGGGTCTCCAAACGGAGGAAATAGCCTGCAAGTGTCAGACATTTTATCTCTCTTAAGCGGCGGGAGGAAACAAAACTAGCGATACTCTTTCCTTCTCTATACAAATTTAAAAGGAGGTTTCTCTTAAAATTGTGTGTTGCTATAATGACACCTAGTTTCACTTGAAGTTAACCATTGCCTTTTTCTTATGGAAATGTTTATCTTAAGCTATGCTAATGTACTATGTATTTGCCCCAAGCTCTGTCCTCAAGTCGGTTCCTCCTTTTGGGCTGGGAACCTACTTGATAAACCAATATGTTATACTCCGATATTGTTCCCCTAATCTATGTAAATGAACTATTTGTATGGTGATCTGCCCTTCTTCAAGATTCAAGTTAATCATTTTATGGCCCAAGATAAACCGTTTAGAGCCAAGGTTATCCCAAAATACATCTTATGGGTGAGGGGCCTGGTGCCATTCTAAGTTTTGAGACATTCTTTCTTTCATTAACAAACTGCTGATGACTATAAAACATCCAGCTAAAGACTAGCAGGGGGGTACTCTTTCTGCCCCCTTCTGATGCCTATGTCAGAAGCTTTCTCTGTCTCCTTTATACTTTAATAAAACTTTGTTACACAAAAGCTCTGAGCGATCCAGCCTCGTCTCTGGCCCCGGATTGAATTCTTCTCCTCCGGGGGCCAAGAATCCCAGCGTCGTGATTCAGCAACAACCTTTCACTATGGATTTGGCAATTTGATCTCTGGCTCCTCTGCCTTTTCTAAATCCAGTTTAAACATCTCGAAGTTCTCAGTTCATGTACTACTGAAGCCTGTCTTGGAGAATTTTAGGCATTACTTTGCTAACGTGTGAGATGAGGGCAACTGTGTGGCAGTTTGAACATTCTTTGCATTGCCTTTCTTTGGGATGGGAATGAAAACTGATCTGTGGCCACTGCTGAGTTTTCCAAATTTGCTGGCATATTGAGTGCAGTACTTTAAGAGCATCATCTTTTAGGACTTGCAATAGCTCAGTTGGAATTCCATCACCTCCACTAGCTTTGTTCATAGTGATGCTTCTTAAGGCCCACTTGACTTCAGACTCCAGTATGTTTGGCTCTAGGTGAGTGATCACATCATCATGGTAACATGGGTCATTAAGATCTTTTTGGATAGTTCTTCTGTGTATTCTTGCCACCTCTTCTTAATATCTTCCGCTTCTCTTATGTTCATATCACTTCTGTCTTTTATTGTGCCCATCTTTGCATGAAATATTCTCTTGGTATCTCTGTTTTTTTCTGAAAGATATCTTTAGTCTTTCTCATTCTATTGTTTTCCTCTATTTTGCACTGATCACTGAGGAAGTCTTTCTTATCTCTCCTTGTTATTCTTTCAAACTGTACATTCAGATGGGTATATCTTTCTTTTTTTCCATTTCCTTTCACTTCTTTTCTCAGCTATTTGTAAGGCTTCTTCAGACAACCATTTTGACCTTTTTCATTTCTTTTACTTGGGGATGGTCTTGATCACTGCCTGCTGTACAATGTCATGAACTTCTATCCATAGTTATTCAGGCACTTTATCAGATATAATCCCTTGAATCTACTTGTCACTTCCACTGTATAATCATAAGGGATTTGATTTAAGTTATACCCGAATGGTCTAGTGGTTTTCCCCACTTTCTTCAATTTAAATCTGAATTTGGCAACAAGGAGTTCATGATCTGAGCCACAGTCAGCTCCAAGTCTTGTTTTTGCTGACTGTATAGAGTTTCTCCATCTTTGACTGCAAAGAATATAATCAATCTGATTTTGGTATTTACCATTCGGTGATGCCCATGTGTAGAGTCTTCTCTTGTGTTGTAGGAAGGGGGTGTTGGCTAAGACCCATGCATTCTCTTGGCAGAATTCTATTAGCCTTTGCCCTGCTTAATTTTGTACTCTCAGGACAAACTTGCCTGTTACTCTCTTGACTTTCTACTTTTGCATTCCAGTTCCCTATGATGAAAAGGACATCCTTTTTGGTGTTAGTTCCAGAAGACCTTGTAGGTCATCGTAGAACCACTCAACTTCAGCTTCTTCAGCATTAGTGGTTGGGGCATAGACTTGGATTACTCTGATATTGAATGGTTTGTCTTGGAAACAAACAGAGATCATTCTGTCATTTTTCAGATTGCACATAAGTACTAAATTTTGGACTCTTGTTGACTCTGAGGGCTACTCCATTTCTTCTAAGGGATTCCTGCCCACAGTAGTACATATAATGGTCATCTGAATTAAAATCACCCATTCCAGTCCATTTTAGTTCACTGATTCCTAATATGCTGATGTTCACTCTCACCATCTCTTATTTGACCAGTTCCCATTTATCTTGATTCATGGACCTAACATTCTAGGTTCCCACGCAATACTATTCTTCACAGCATCAGACTTTACTTCCATCACCAGTCACAAACACAAGTGGGCACTGTTTTCACTTTGCCTCTGTGTCTTCATTCTTTGTGGAGCTATTTCTCAACTCTTCCCCAGTACCATATTGGGCAACTACCGACCTGGAAAGTTCATCTTTCAGTGTCATATCTTTTGCCTTATCATACTGCTCATGGGGTTACGGGGAAACAGACTTTATTTTGGGGGCTCCAAAATCACTGCAGATGGTGATTACAGCCATGAAATTAAAAGACGCTTACTCCTTGGAAGGAAAGTTATGACCAACCTAGATAGTATATTGAAAAGCAGAGATATTACTTTGCCAACAAAGGTCCGTTTAATCAAGGCTATGGTTTTTCCAGTAGTCATGTATGGATGTGAGAGTTGGACTGTGAAGAAAGCTGAGCGTTGAAGAACTGATGCTTTTGAACTGTGGTGTTGGAAAAGATTCTTGAGAGTCCCTTGGACTGCAAGGAGATCCAACCAGTCCATCCTAAAGGAGATCAGTCCTGGGTGTTCTTTGGAAGGACTGATGCTAAAGCTGAAACTCCAATATTTTGGCCACCTCATGCGAAGAGTTGACTCATTGGAAAAGACCGTGATGCTCAGAGGGATTGAGGGCAGGAGGAGAAGGGGAAGAAAGAGGATGATGGCATCACCGACTTGAGGGACATGAGTTTGCGTGAACTCCAGGAGCTGGTGATGGACAGGGAGGCCTGGCATGCTGTGATTCATGGGGTCACAAAGAGTTGGACATGACTGAGCAGCTAAACTGAGCTGATATGGGGTTCTCAAGGCAAGAATACTGTAGTGGTTTGCCATTCCCTTCTCCAGGAGACCACATTTTGTCAGAACTCTCCACCATATCCTATCCATCTTGGGTGGCCCTACACAGCATGGCTCATAATTTCATTGAATCATACAAGGTTGTGATACATGTTATCAGGTTGGTTAGTTTTCTGTGATTGTGGTTTTCATTCTGTCTGCCCTCTGATGAATAAGGGAGGTACTCTTATTTACTCCTAAACCAATGTCAGAGAAATTAAAAGTAATATGGCTAAAGTGGAAGAATATAGGACAGAGTCCCTCTAATTGTCATGGTTTAAACCATCAAACCACAGCAAAATAATGATCCCATAATGGAACAACCAGCTGCCTTGGAAGATTTCTAAGGTGGGAATGTCAAGTACTTAGGTTCTGGGGCCAGTGCTGCCACCAACTCACTTCCTTGGGAAGTAGCTTAATTACGATCAATCTGCTTCCTCATTTAAACACTGGCTAATACAAGAGTTTCTGTTTGACCCATTTAACATGGCTGTTTGAGAGCATCAAATCAGTTCATGTAAGGGAGAGAGACCTTAGAGTTTAGAGCTCTCTGCTTTGCCCCTCTGCCCCATTTGCACCACATAGTTCTTTGCCTTGATCCCTCAAGTGCAATCACTTCTTACCTCCTCTTCCCCTACATACCTTCTGTTTTCTTCTATTCTTCCATGATTTTGCTCTTCGTAGGACATATTTGCCCTCACTGGATAGCCAAGGCCACATCTCATTCATCTCGATATTTCAGTATCTAGCACCTCATTCTAATTACAGGCTAATTATCTCATGAGGGGCTGTGCCCTGAGAACATCAAGGGAGAGAAGGACAAGGGAAATGCTATCCTTCTCATAGTTTATTTTTGATTCTTCCTGCTGGCAGGAAGGCAGTGAAGTAACAAATACATTCAGCTCCACATTTTATCTAATGGTCCAAGGAGCATGCTTCATCCAGTCACTTTAGCTTTTAAGTAGATGTTTTTGCTGCCTCCATCACATTTGGCTTTTGTGTTTCCTTTAAATTCTTTGGATTCAGAAGTCCAATGGTAAACTAGAACATGCTCTTGAGTACTGTACAACCGGGCTGTTGAGGGGAGGGGTGTTATGAACAAGTAATCACAACTACATACAATCAAATTCCTAAACATGAGCTGCAAATTTGGGATCCTGGTAAAAATCTCCAGAAAAAAATAAAAAAGATAAAAAGAAGCTGTCACGGATATGCTCCTTCTCCCTTCCTTTTAAGTGGATCTAATGCATGTGAAGGGTAGCAAAGTGACAGCTTAAACAAGTATCAGCATCAGAGAAATTTTCAAGAAATTGTAATTCTTGGGTACAGGTTCTTCTTCCTGTTGCTCCCATAAGCTGTCCAAGGTACTTATTATTTAGAAGTATAGGTAATACTGATACTGACTTTTAGGAGCCCTAGAGGGTGAGGCAGAGCAGAGGGTACTTGAAGAATTCTAAGCCCCATAGGTTGACAGGGAGCAGGGATGGTAACGGGAGGTGGGCAAAAAGACCCAAAATGTTTACAAAATAAGTTAAGGGAGGGCCAGGTGTGGATATAATACAAGATCTCCTGCTCTCTAGCCAAATGCTCTGATTTATTGAGAAGGCAACAATTGCTATTGCCTGTATACTACCAACTATCCACCCTCTTTCCTAATTTCTCTTCAAGGGATATTAAACTCTGAAGGTTCCTTCTTTGACTATTCTTTTTCATTTGACAAATTAAACTTGAATTATTCTGTAGATGTTTTTAACAACTACCTTGTTTTTTCAAACATCTGGAGGAGGTAAGGGAGTGGCAAAAGAGAAAAGCACTGCTTCATTTTCTTGATGTGCAAGGCTTGTCCACAACAGCTCCCACCAAGCTGGCAATCCGGCAGAGCTTCTCTCTGCCTGTTCAACTGCTTGGATAGGTGGAATATACAACGAAAAGAACCAGTGAGCTTGGGCCACCTAAGCCAAGAGCCAACCAGCCATGGAACAGACATATCCTGTTTCTGGGGGAGGCCCCAGCACTCATCCACCTTTAGCCTTACTGGGATTTGGACTCCACCCCCGCCAAGACAGTTTTACTCTCTTTCTTAGATATGAACACTTTACTGCAGAAACAAGTCCCTGTAATATCATAAAGGACAGCAACTGGGCTGCAGGAAGCAGAAGGCTACAAGAGTATGTGGTACAGCAGTGAAAAGAATACCCTCTTAATTGAATTATTTAAAATGGCAGTATTTAAACACTTTTGAATTTACATCTATCTTTTGTGTTTGCTTTTTAAAACAAAGTGCTTGTATTTGTATCTCAAAAAAACAAAAACACACAAGAATTTGGAGACTAGTTTCAAGTTTTAGTTTTGTCATTGACTTGCTATTTGGCCTTGTTGAGGAATAGGCTTCTCAGACTTTCACCATCATTACAAGGTGTGCATGTGTATGTATCTGCACACACATGTGCATAAGCATGACCAGGGTTGTTGCTCAGGGAATTCACTAAAAGCCCTAGTGACACTGACATTCTAGAAATATTTAAGACTAGATATGGTACACTTGATCAAAACTTTGGGCCTGGCTTCTGAAATGTACCCAACAGGCCTTGCTAAAGAAAAGCCTTCCTAGAGGGCAACCTCTCTGTATCTGGTAAGTTCCACAGTGACCACAGAGTCTGAAAAGTTAACCACAAAGAATTTTTCTTCTAACCTACTTAGATAAATAAGGGCTTTGTCAAGCAGGGTTGTGTGGGATTAGATGAGATTAGAGGGCAAATTTATCATGCTTACAAAAGAGGGAGAGACTAACTGCCTCCTATCAATCCTACCTCAGATTTGCCTTTTGTTTATCTCTCCCCCTCGACCTATAGACATAAAAATATAAAATTCTTTCTGAGATGCTGAATCTCTAAATTATAGTTTAGTGCTTTCAAGTTGGGTGTGACTGAAGCTTCCTGAGCAGGGCAAAGAATTTCAGGCTATTCTTGGTATTGTATGATCCCAGATGCAGGGACTGGTGGCTCAGGGCACATGGAGGAATTAGAAAGTCTTCTAAGTATTGGAAAGGGGAAAAATGTTCCATGGGATAGAAAGTCAGTTGCTGCTGGGAAACTTGTATTACAGAGAATCCCATCAAGGGTAGAGAAAAAGAGACCTGCTAGCCAGCCAAAGTTTCAGAGTACCTGAGACTTTATGGGCTTGCTAGAGGTCATTTGATCAGGCAACTAGCCACAGCAAACCAGACAAAGGGAAACAATCTGTGATTTTCTAATAAGTATGTGCCAGTGCTGGCTTCTTATGAGCAAGAAGGTCTCTTAAGATGTTTCCTTCCTTTCCCTGCATCTCAAAGAACCACTTCTGTTTTCTATTCTATATGGGGACACTATCCTTCAAATAAGACTCAAAAATATGCCCACTGCTCAGAACTGGACATTTCCAGCCATTTACATTAAAGAGGAACAGAGGTCCCAGAACAAAGGAAAGATGATTTTTTTTCTGGATCTTGGTTAAGTAACTCTAAGGCTGATATTTAAACCCCTCAGAATGTGCTAAACTATATGAGAAGTTAGAGGAATACTACCTCTCAAATTATAGGAAATTATACCTGTGTGGAGGCCAGTGGAATGGGGAACTGACTCAATTTTACACTATGACCAGGAGGCTTAAGATTGCCTCTTCCTCCGTGGTAGCATGTCCAGCTTTTTCCATCTTGGTTATATTAGCTATGAACTGTCATATTTTATAACTTGGGCCTAAGAGCTAAATATGAAATGTCATTACTCCTGGTTCTCCTGATAGGCACAAGAGAGAAACAATAAATACGGTACTTAACATATAGGTACCTGTGAGGTATTAAAACTCACATCACTGTTTCTACTGAACAGACATCTCAGGAACTTCAGAGGAACCATGGCATTAGAGGCAAAATCTCTGTTTAGTTGTTAGGCTGTGTATATTGTCTTCAAGTGAACATTTCAGATGACAAGGCTTTAGTGACTTCACTAAAGGCTTTCTGAATTCAGAGAAGTCATGATTGTTTCCAATAGAATTAAGACTCAGGGATTATTTTTATGATCAGATGATTAAACAAAAGAATGTGGTCTATCACTTGGGCGGGGATGATGATTGTGACCTCAAGTGTGCAGGCTTAGATAGAACTAGTAGATATGTCAGGGTGAGGTGATCCCTGACAAGAGGAAAAGAAGTATGTTGGCTGGCCTGCATCAGAGAACCAACCTTGCATTCTGGGTCTGGGAATGGATTTGTACATATTACAACTTATCCAAGTATTTATCTGGTGGTGATAAAATTCGAGGGCTTGAAATAGCTTTGAAAGTTTACTTAGTCAACCCAATTGTTTCTTAATAACACCCAAAGAAATGAATCTTCCCAGTCCTAGTAAAGTTTTGCTACAGACTTTTCTCCAACTTTCTTAGAAAGCTATTTAAGTACACGACACCTCTCATTAGCAGTGAGTTTTTCCTTGGCTCTAATCTAAATCCTTGCTCCTGCTTTTCAAATATTATTACTCTTTTTTCATCTTTGGTTAAAATGTGAGGTTCTGGCTAAGGTATTTGAACTCTCCAGTGTCCCTGCTGGTTAAAGTATCCTACCTCCCAGTCTAGAACAGAGGCTTGCCACTGTGCAATCTTGTCAATATTCTCCAAGCGACGCTTGCGTTCATTGATCTGCTGAGTCACATTTCTCATGACAGCCAGAGCAGCTGCCACATACCTGTAGTCACTGTGGAGACACAAAATTACAAGTTGGATGAGTTAATGTGCCATAGAACCAATGTGCTAGGTGTCAACTGTAACATCCATTCTCCTGTTCCTACTTAGCAACAGAGCCCTCATTTTCAGATGGAATCCATGCCATGTGGAGTAAAGGAATACATTTCCAAGAGGTGATTTATGTGGTCTAGTTCTGTTAAGTGATATATAAATAGAAATGTTAGGCAGAACTTTTGAGAAATCTCCTTTAAGAAAGACAGAAGGCCTTTCTTTGGTCCTTATTTCATCCTGATGCTTAGAATTTAGATGTGAAGGCTGAAGTTCTTCCAGCCATCTTGGATCATAAGGACAAGCTCCATACTCACCAAGGATCAAAAAGGGAGCTTTACATATGGCATAGTCCAGACAACTTTATCATCTGTTCTAGCACCTATTTCTAGGGAATTCTGCCAAAAGTAACTATAAAATAATATCCAAACCTTTCCCCCACAGAGATAGACTCCTGGACACAAATCAGACTTTAGTCACTGACAAGTGGTGTAGTCTTTCACAAATCACATTTATCTTCTCAGTGACTCATATATATTATTTGTAAAATGGGGGAGAATTACAGTAGAATTTGTTGAGCTTGTATTAATCTATGACAACAGTTTTACTCTTGGCTTATAACAATTGTTAGCAGTATTATTAATACAAAGGAAACATTTCTCTAGTATAGATACTATATGGGTAGTCTCTCAAAACCTCTAATTCAGAACTATAATCCTAATCCCATTTTCCTGGGACTTTGGATGGCCCACTTGTTGAAGGTTATATCACCCTGCCAAGTTTTCTCTGCTTGTCTGTTCTGATTTCCAATCAAATAGCTCCTGTGAAAAGCATGTTGAAAGTGAAACCCCAGATATTTGGTGTAATTGCTATAAACTGAGAAGGCAGGAGGATGAGTTATGGTTCAGTCTTAACTAACTTTTCCTTAGAGAAGCTGAACATGCTTTGTGGTCACTAACCTGCTCACTGTCCCAGCACCAACTGGAAAGAAGAGAAGAGCACAGCAACTCTCTTTTTCTTTCCTAATATATTGAGCTGTGGAGTGGTAGATCAAACATAAGCACAGGAGAAAGGGAGTTGTAACTGCCAGGGCAGATGCCTCCTCTTATCTGGCTTCCCTGGCTCCAGTCTTTTCTCTGCATACCTTCCAGACTATAGTCTTCAAATGTTACTACAACTTATCACCCCCAGTAACAAGATACTCACTACATATCCTAAGCAGTCCATTCTGTCTCAAGACAACTCTGTTAACATGCATGTGCACTCACACACACACACACACACACACACACACACACACACCCCCCCAAAACTCTTTTATTCTGAGCCTAATGAATGTTGGCTATTACCAGTTTTTCTTATGGATCTCACTTCTGACTCATACTGAACTTACAATTAACCAACACTTCTTAAATTTCTTTATAATATGCTTTTTAGAAGCTGTTTTTCTCCCAGTTGGTCCTTGAACTGTTGATTTCTTAGACCCAACCACAAAATATTATATTTGTTCCTATTGCATTACAACGTTTTACAGTTACTTGCTCCAATCTATAGCTTAACTATTGTGCTCTGTAAAACTGTCAAAGTTTTGCTCTGGCAAGACTATCTTAGCCTGTCATTTAGAAGCAGGATAGGGTAATAATAGAAGGGGTAGTTGCAGAGCAGAAGCTGATGATACAAATAAGCACCCCATTGTTTAGGCTCATGTTTTTCCACTCTCTGATTTGAGGGCATCAGGAAAATGCCTTAAGCCACCTTCTGGGAAGTAAAGCATAGAGTTACACTGTATATATGGTAGCCACTAGCCACATTTAATTAAAATTAAACAAAATTTTAAAATTTAATTACTTAGTTGCACCAGCTACATTTCTCAGTTCTCAATATCCATATGCCAACAGTGTCTACTATATTAAACCTCACAGGAGATATAGAATGTTTCCATCACTGCACAAATTCTTATTGGTCAGTACTGGTATGAAAATGCTCTACCTGATCCCCTGTACTACTCAGCCATGAATTTATCACTGCCACTGTGCCATACTGTCAATCAGTAAATAGCTATGGTCTAGTCTGAACCCTGTTCAGAGCCCTCAGGCTTCCAGAGGGGATCTGAGTCCAGCATCCTAGTGAGGAGACTGATTGAACCAAGACTGTCTTATTCTAGACAGGTCAGCTAACCTCCCTCTTGCACAGAGCCTTCCTTCTTGTCAGCTTAAGCAAGGTTGGGTAGGGGGGTGAAGACATGTCATGCTTCTGTAAACAAAGGTAGCATTATTCTCCACTTATCATTCTCTATCCATCTAATCTTCTCCCTCATAAACTACTCTGATTGCCTACATTTCAGACTTACCTAACTGAATACCTATGTTCCTAAGCCTTCAAGCTGGCAGTAGCCTCGAATTGCCTTCAAATCCAAGCTACACTGACATGCAGAGCGGGAGCTATCACCTTGATACAGCTTCCTGAGGCCGGAAAGAAGAAACTGTCCATGGTCTGGGGATAGTGCTAGGTTCAGTGGGTCACCCCAAATGAGGGCAGGGATTGATGTAGCCTGCCACTGCTGAAACATTCTCTCAGCACGCTAGTGCCTGGGGCTGGAAGAGGAGGAGACCAGAGACAAAGGGAGGAAAAGGCCTTGAGGCAGGGGTTCCACTCACAAAGTGAAGGAGTGTAGGAATGGCAACTCCCAGGGAGATATTCTATCTTATTGACTCCCACTAAACCCAAAAAGCCTTAGGATTGCTTTGGCCTAAAAGACTAAAATAGCTGTTGGCTGTGCTTTAAAAACGAATCACCAGGATTCATGTTAATGTGTGGCAAAACCAACACAATATTGTAAAGAAAAAAAAAAAAAAAAAAAAATAATAAAAAGAAAAAGAAAAAAAATGAATCACCAGTCCAGGTTCGATGCATGATACTGGATGCTTGGGGCTGCTGCACTGAGAACAACCCAGAGGGATGGTACAGGGAGGGAGGAGGGAGGGGGATTCAGGATGGGGAACACTTGTAAACCTGTGGTGGATTCATGTTGATGTATGGCAAAACCAATACAATATTGTAAAGTAATTAATCAATTAAAATAAATAAATTTATATTAAAAAATACATTTGGAGGACTTTTTAAAGCACCTATGCAAATACATAATTTACATAATTAATATCATCAGTCCATAAGTTTGATTTTTAGAGCCTCCTGCTAGGTAGGTTCCATGGAACAGATACTTAGGAGTAGGCAGGGGATGAGCTGTGATATAAAAACATTTGAGAATCACTTTGAATACACTGATTTTAGAACCATTGGTCTGAAAGCTGCTCCACTGAGATTTAGGTACACTAGTGGCTGTTTCTGGTCACTTAGCACCTTGAAATATACCTGTGGGGGTCATTTAAATTCATCACATCATGAGCGGGCAGAACTAGAAAAGGTCTTCCAGACTGTGTGGTATAATGGCCCATAAATCTTCCTGGGCACTTGGAGGACTCTGTAAAAGCTAGGCTCTCAGACCACTGTCCATACTTTGTGTCCCTGCTATGCCACAGACTTCCTCTTCGTCATTTTCTTTCTTTGGGACTCAGTCTCTCCAGCCATAGACAGAGGAAGCCTGACTAGAAAAACTTCCTTTAAGGCCCTTCCCATTTTAGGGCCATAAACGTTTTTCATTTTTATTTTTAATTTAGTGGGGGTTTCTCAGTATCCTATTAGCTCTCACAAGTCTTCTCCTTTGAAAAGTTGGGACTTAGTTTTGGTAATGGGCTATATTAAATCTTTTAAGTGAGATTTATTCACTTCCAAGTTTCATGTCTGAGTACTCCCATCTCCCAGCCAGTAAACAGAATCGAGGAGAAGAGAACAAAGAGTCTTCCTTTGCAAAATCTTTCTATACCTACTTCCCTCACAGCCAATGGATCAAGGAAGGCAGAGCTATCACTGGTGGCATTACTTACACAGAGAGCCCACTGTTGCCACATTTGGTTTCAAATCTGAATCTGTCCAGGGCTTCAGAAACACTGGAGCACGTGACCCATGGTTTGCTAAAGAAACAATATCAACTTAAAAACGAACCTAGAGATTGACCTAGAAGCTTGACATAAAGCCAGCTGACCCCCAACATGGCCTTATACAACTAAGTCTGGAAGTCAGCTCCAAGGAAACTAGGCAACAAAGTTAAATGAAATTAAGATATGAGCCTGATGAGAATGAGACAAAAACTCAAGGAAATTGGGCAAAGGCCTTCTTTATTCTTGGAGTGCTCAATCAGAAGAGTTGAAAGCTAGGCCAACAAACCTAAGCTCAGTATTTACTATCAATCAAAAGCATGCTATAAATAGCCTGGGGGTTCTAGGTCATGAAGTAAATGATATGCAAAACTAGGGGATGGTTTACTGTAGGCCACTCCTATTGCTGGAGATAGCTCCCAGTACGGTGGTTTAGTCCCTCAGTCATGTCTGACTCTGTGACCACCAAGCTTCTCTGATCATGGGATTTCCTAGGCAAGAATACTAGAGTGGGTTGCCATTTCCTTCTCCAGGAAATCTTCCTGACCCAGGGATGGAACCTGCATCTCCTGCTTAGCAGGCAGATCCTTTATCACTGATCCACCTGGAAAGCCCAACTTCCAGTACATACCTTACTAATAGGGGATCAGAAGTACTATTTCCATTCAGAGAGATAAATAAAGCTCTTTCATCCTTTGGGGGTTTTCTTGAAAATACTGAAAAACTTTTATAAAATGTCAGGGGAATTCTCAAGTCTATTTCCCCTAGTTATGCTCTGGATCTAAGGGGAGGGTACAGTTAGGATGAGGCAGAAGAGGGAGAGAAATACTAAAGAAGTCCAGGAATGTAGCCTTTCAGAAGAATTCTAAGGTCAGTACAAGCTGAGTAGTCTGTTACCAGCATATTTGACTCTATCAAGCAGAGAATAAAAAGTTGGTTCCCTTGGCTAATTTCCCAAGGTGAGGGAGTGATAAAGAATCTACCTGCCAATGTAGGAGACACAGGAGATGCAGTTTCACTCCTGGGTTGGGAACATCCCTGGAGAAGGAAATGACAACCCACTCCAGTATTCCTGCCTGGAAAATCCCATGGACAGAGGTGCCTGGTGGGCTACAGTCAATGGGGTTACAAAGAATTGGACATGACTGAATAGCCAAACACCTTCACTTGGCTGAATTCAGGACTAAGGACCAGACTATAAGCTTCCTGAAGACAGTGTCTTAAGTTGTACAATAATGATGCACACTGATTTTGTGTATATATTTACTTACAAATTTATAAATAATTCTTATAAACACTACCTCACTTTATACACACACGAGTCTTGAGAAGTAAGCAAGAATATATCATCATCCCATTGTACATATAAGCTAACAGCTCAGAAAAGGCAAAAAGACATATACTGTCAGTAAGGTCTAACATGTAAAGGAGGTTCTCTCCTTCACTACTGCCTCCCTCAATCCCTTACCTATGGTCCTGGGCGGTATACTTGAGGAGCTCAGCCAACTGTAAGGGATACTTGCAGATCTTCTGTACTGGTGTCAAAAGGAAACCATCAATAGCAATGTCGATCATTTGCTGCAAGAGGCGACAGGCCTCAAAAAAGTGTTGGTAGCGGCTGTCTTTCATCAGTTTGGAGAGCTCCATACAGGCGTCCAGGTGATTGTTACAGTACTCAGAGTATATCCAGAATCCATCTTGCTGTGAGCAGAGGAAAGATGGAGAGAAAAGGAAATGCTACTGAGGACTCCAAAAGAAATTCTGGAGATATGGAATGACAAACCGTCTTCTTATGTAGAAATATAAAAATGAAAACAACATCAGTCTTTTCTAAACTGATTCATAATTTAATAACAAATTATTTGGGAATTAGACAAACTGCAAAAATTAATATATAAAAATAAATAAGTAGGGATAGCATGGAAATTTTATAAAAGAAGGCTAATGAGAGGAGATTGACCCTGCAAATAATAAAACATAATATCGTAATAAAATTCGGGCATTGGATCATAGAGGTAAGTCAGAGGTCTATATCTTGTAGTGGCAGACTAAATAGTTTTAGATGAAACTTAATCATTGAGAAAAGCTAGAAAATCTGGAAAAGGATAATAAATTTCGGTTTTAATAAATCACATCATCCAGAGTTTCTAATTATCTCCAAAGAATATTCTGTAGGAAATACACCATGGAATTTTCAGGAGTAAAGAGGAGTGATGGATGCAAATTAAACACAAACGGCTGAGGAAAACAGTGTGTGTCTCTGTGTGTGTGTACATGTAAAGAAGGGAGGAGGAGAAAGTAAGGGGAGTATATTCAAATGATTTAACAAAATCAGAGGAATGTTAATATTAGAGGAATCTGGGTAAGTGGCATTTTTCATTTCATTGCACTTCACTGATATGTTTTTCACAGATTGAAGGTTTGGGAGAAAGACTTGGTTGAGAAAGTCTATTGGCATCATTTTTCCAATAGTATTTGTTCACTTTATGCCTCTGTGCCACATTTTCTTATTTCTTGCAATGTTTCAAACTTCTCCACTATTATTATATTTGTTATGGTGACCTATGATCAGTGATCTTTGATGTTAATATTGTAATTTTTGGTGAATGCTACAAACCTATATAACAAGGTGAATGCAATACATAAATGTCGTGTGTTCTGCCTTCTTCATTGTTCCCCTATCTCTCTCTTCTCTGGCCTCACTATTCCCTAAGACACAACAATACTGAAGTCAAGTCAATTTATAATTCTGCAATGATCTCTAGTGTTCAAGTGAGAGGAGCATTATATATCTCTAACTTTAAATCAAAAGCTAGAAATAATTAAACTTTGGAAGGAAGGTATATCAAAAGCTGAGACAGGCTAAAAGCTATAACTCTTACACCAAATAGTTATTAGCCAAGTTGTGAATGCAAGGGAAACATTCTTGAAGGAAACTAAAAGTGCTATTCCAGTGAACACACAAATGATAAGAAAGTGAAAACAACCTTATTGCTGATATGGAGAAAGGTTAAATGGTCTGGATAGATCAAACTAGCCTAACCCAGAGCAAGATTCTAACTCTCTTCAAATTCTGCAAAGGCTGAAAGAGATGTGAAAGCTGCAGAGAAAAGAGTGAAGCTGAGGATATCAATATGGTGGTGGAGTAGGTGGACATGGAGTACATCTCTCTCCACAGATACATCAGGAATACACCTTCAGACACAGAAGTGCATGCAGAACACCAGCTGAGAGCAGACAGGAGTACCTGACCAGTGGAAAAGAATATATAGAATCACAAAAACTTGGTAAAATGAAGAAACTAGGAGGAAAAACAGGAGTATTAGTAGGACTGGATCTACCCTCAGCAGGTGGGGGAACTGAAGCAGGGGTCTGATCCTCACAATGGGGCAATTGTCTGAGTAACAGGAGAAACATTTAAGGCTGAGAGTAAAACAGCTGATCTGTGACAGCCTAAATGGAATGACAATCAGACAGTCCTTGACACAGCCATACATATCCTGGACAGGGATGCAGGTCCCCTGGAAGGTGTAGCAGCTGGGAGCTGGAGTTTAGGGATTCTGCAGTAATCCCATTGCAAGGACTGCTGTTGACTGCAGAGAGACACATCGAGGGGATGTGAGGGGAGGAGATCATGGGGGAAATGTCTATGGAGGGAAGTTGGAAAGCCAGGCAGCCATGGAAGCAAGGTGATACTCCTGAGTCATGCATAGGGGGTGGAGCCTTCACCATAGCCTGTCTCTCCCCACATGCCAGCATCTGCAGCTGAACAATAGAGAGGGTGGCCCATCAAATGCCTCATACACTGAACTACAGAGTAGGACCCCACCCAGGGTGCCCTTTTAAGTGCCTAATGCGCCAATCTACAGAATAGACCCCAGTCAGGGGGCCTCTCTATGTGCCTGACGTGACAAACAACAGAGAAGGACCCCAGGCAAGGGATCCCTCTAAGTGCCTAAACAGGTGGAGCTATGGAGAAAGACTGGCCAAAGAGGCATTCTGATCACCATCTACAAGAGGGTTGAAAAAAAAACTGATAGGGCCATAACTCCTGCCATGGAGGCAGTTTGTGTACCTGAACACTTGGTGCTGCCAGTGTCCCTGCAAGCCAAGCAGCTGCACCACCTTCACGCTCAACTCTCACTGGGGCAGAGCTGCCACAGACAAAAAAATAAAAATGTCTTATGTTTACACACACAAGTTTGATTCGGTCCTGTCTGACTCTTTGCAACCCTGTAGACTGTGGCATGCCAGGCTTCTCTGTCAGAGATGGAGTTCTCCAGGCAAGAATACTGGAGCTTATTGGTCAATACTGGTTGCCATACCCTTTTAGAACACTATATTTCCTGCTGCCCTAGCCGCCAATCCCCCTGAGTACCTGGTGCTGCCAGAACCCCTGCAACCCAAGCAGATGCACTACTTCCACACCTGGCCCTCACAGGGGCAAACCCAAGCCCTCCAGGGCAGCCTCAGGAGCAAACCCCAGTGGACAACACACGTGGAGAAGTGGAAATAAAGCCACAACTGAAACCCAATGGCAGTGTGGCTAACTTTCCCAATAGATGTACAAGCTGCAGATTAAATCCACATGATAAAATAAGCAGACTCTGTGTCTATGGAATATATAAAAGGCCACTGAGAGCTCCCACAAAAGAAACTGCACTAGCTCTGACAGCTGTGGACACTGGAGGAAAGAACACACAGGAGTAGGACCAGATTAGAATCTGAGCAGCCCCTAGAGCAGGTCCAGAGATCAGTATAGTGTTGGATGGCAACTTGGGGAGGTAAGGTGAACTGTGATTCCCATAGCGGGAAAGGACTCTGACAGCAGACTCAAGAAAATCATTTATTACTCTTATTTTTTGACTTGTTCTATAGATTCTTTTGGATTTTATTTTTTTATTTTTTCTACCCTCTGTTATAGTTGTCAATTTTATTGGCACTAAGAAACCTAATTAAGCTTTGGAGGTTTTGTTTTTTGTTTTTTTTTTTTTTTAATTTTTCCTCAGTCACATTTTTATGATTGCCATAAAACTCTGCCTCTACATTGGGCGTTTGCAGTTCTGTGCAGTTTTCCTCTTTTCTTTTGCTTTTTTCTTTTTTAATTTTTTAAACCTATTATTATTTTTCTACATTTATTCCTTTGTTTGCTTTTCCTACCGTTATTTTCCCCTTGCAGTTAATCTTTAATGTATAGAAATCTTCTTCATCTACCTTTATTTAACTTTGCATATCTATTATTTCTTTCTCTCCTTTCCTCTCAACATATTTGTTAATTTTACTTTCATTGCTTTATTTCCCAATTGGCACCTTGCTTTAGTTTCATTTTCCAGTTTGTGCTTTAATTAGTTTTGTTCTGGTAGATACAATTTTTGGTTTCCTTTGTTCACTGGGTCAATATATTGCAGTTAATTTTTGTTGGATTGTTTTGATTTTTCTTATGTGTCTATATGTATATGTGTATATTTAATCACACTTTCTATTGTTGTTATAAACCTCTGCCTCTACACTGGGCTTTTGCAGTTGTGTGGAGTTTTCCTCTTTTTCCCTTTTTCCTTTCTTCTTCCATTTTTTCTCATTTCTCTTTTTAATAATTGTAATTTTTAAAATCTATTATATTATTTCTAAATTTATTATTTTTTGCTTTTCGTACTGTTCTTTTCCCCTTGCAGAAAATCTCTAATGTATATAAATCTTCTTCATCTAACTCTATTTAACTTTGCGTATCTATTCTTTGTTTAAAAAATTAATTTATTTATATTAATTGGAGGCTAATTACATTACAATGTTGTAATGGTTTTTGCCAGACACTGACATGAATCAGCCATGGGTGTAAATGTGTTCCCCATCCTGAACCCCCCTTCCACCTCTCTCCCCATCCCATCCTTCAAGGTCATGCCAGTGCACTGTCCCTGAGCACCCTGTCTTGGGCATCAAATCTGGACTAGCGATCTGTTTCACATTTGATAATATACCTGTATCAATGCTGTTTTCTCAAATCACCCCATCCTTGACTTCTCCCACAGAATCCAAAAGACTGTTCTATACTTCTGTATCTCTTTTGCTGTCTCGCATATAGGGTCATCATTACCATCTTTCTAAATTCCATATATATGTGTTAATATACTACATTAATGTTTTTCTTTCTGACTTCTTCACTCTGTAGAATAGGCTCCAGTTTCATCCTCCTCATTAGAACTGATTCAAATGAATTCTTTGTAATGGCTGAGGAATAATTAACTATGTATATGTACCATACCTTTCTCATCCATTCGTCTACCCATGGACATCTAGGTTGCTTCCATGTCCTGGATATTGTAAACAGTGTAGTGATGAACACTGGGGTACACGTGTCTCTTTCAATTCTGGTTTCCTTGGTGTGTATGCCCAGCAGTGGTATTGTTGGGTCATATGGCAGTTCTATTTTACAGGTTTTTACAGAATCTCCACATAGTTCTCCATAATGGCTGTATGAATTTGCATTCCCACCCTATCTCTTCCTCTTTGGTTTGGTTTGGTGGGCACTTATCATGTTCCTTTACCTGCTGAATATATCTCTGCCTTTTCCTCTTGTTTAGACTCCTGTGTTTGGGGTGGCCTTTGTGTATGCTACAAGTTTGTGGTTCCTCTTTATTGTTGAGGTTCCTCCCTGTGGGTGGTGTTGGACAAGTGGCTTGTCAAGATTTCCTGGTTAGGGAAGCTTGAGTTGGTGTTCTGGTGTGTGGAGCTGGATCTCTTCTCTCTGGAGTGCAATGAAGTGTCCAGTAGTGAATTTTGAGGTCTATGTGTTTGGTGTGACTTTGGACAGCTTGAATATTAATCCTCAGGGCTATTTTCCTGTGTTGCTGGAAAATTAGTCTGGTATGTCTTGTTCTGGAATTTGTTGGTGCTTGAGTGGACCTTGGTTTCAGAGCGAGTATGGAGGCTTTTGGATGAGCTCTTTTTGCTTAATGTTCCCTGGAACCAGGAGTTTTCTGGTGTTCTCAGGTTTTGGATTTAAGCCTCCTGCCTCTGGTTTTCAGTCTTATTCTTACAGTAGCCTCAAGACTTCTCCATCTATATTGCACCAATGATAAAACATCTGGGTTAATGGAGAAAAGATTCTCCACACTGAGGGACACCCAGAGAGGGTCAGAGTTACATGGAGAACAGAAGAGGGAGGAAGGTGATAAAGGTGACCAGGAGGAGAAGAGAGGAAGTCAAAAGGAGAGAGACAGAACTAGCCAGTAATCAGTTCCCTAACTGTTCTCCACAGCCTGGAATACTGAAAAAGATTCACAGACTTGGGTAGAGAAGAGTAGGGGAGGGAGGAGACAGAGGTGACCTGGGGGAGAAAAAGGAGAGTCAAAAGGGGGGAGAGGGCAATCAAGCCAGTAATCACACTCCTAAGTAAAAATGGGTACTGAAGATTGGATTCTTAAAGGTACAAAATTGATAACAAATAAAAAAGCCAAAGATTAAAAATCTAGAGTAGTCATTAGACTCTCAAAAATACAATAGCAAAAAAATCTCAAAAATTATTAAAAATATATATGAAATTTGCTTTAAAAATACGGTCTTTTTTTACAAGATAATAGTAGATTATCACAATGAAAATTAAAGGAGCAATAAAGGACTTAAAATGAAAAAATTAAAAATGATAATAGTAAAATATATCTAGGAATTTTTCTGGAGCTGTTGTAGGCAGTGTGGGATCAGTTCAGTTTCAGATAGTTCCTTGCTCCAGCTTATACTTCTTCTCAAGGGCCCTTATACGTCTTCCTAATAGGCCCTATCCAATGTAGTCAGTTCTAACTACAGAGTTTTAATCTGTTGCAATTGTTACTTCCAAAGCGGTTCCCTCTGTTTATTTTGGCTTCTTCCATTTGCAAGTCTCTTCAGTGTCTAATTTCTGCCCTGACACAAAGGGGCGAACATGGTCACTTATATAGGCTTACTTGTTTAGTTGTGCTGTAGGGAGGGAGGAACAATGCAAACAAATATCACCAGAGTGTATGGGGAGTGTTCACAGTGTCGGGGCCACAGTGGGTTTGGGGCCACAGTGGGTTTGAGCCCACTCACGGCGTGTGTGCTTTCCTGGTCTACACTGCTCAGCGTCCAGGTTGCTCTGCAGGGGAACTGTCAAAAGCAGGCCCTGGGTTGCATGTACTTCTGAGGTCTAAGCTGCTCAGGTTCAGGTTCTGTGGTACTCCACAAAGGCACAGACTCAGTTGGACCTGTGTTTTGTGCCCTTCACAGGTCAGAGCAGCTCATGTGACCAGTTGTTTGGTGAGTACACTCTCCCCAGGAGTGTGATACATCTTATCGCCTCCCCAGTCCTAGCTCCTCAGTTTCCTGGGTGCGCAATGGGAGCACCATCTCAGGTGTGCTGTGTGTCTCTTCTGGGGAGCTGATCTCTGACTGCAACTCTCCTTGCAAATGGCAACCATCCAGGATCCCAGGAAGATGTTGTTAGCAACTGGTAGCCTGCTTGCAGATTGGTAGAGGATGCCATCTCTGGGGCTGAGACTGCCCCTTTCTAGCTCTGGCTGCCACTGGTCTGCCTCTCTGCTTGTGGAAGGGGATGGGCTGGTCTACAGGCAGCTAGCTCTCCTCTGGTATTCGCTCAGTCCTTTATTCTGTGAGCAGGCTGGGCAGTGCCTTAGATTAAAGCTTTTCGTGGGAAAGTTCTCTGTCTCTCTCTCTCTTTGTCCCTCTCTCTGGCTATCTCACAGTTTGGGTTGCTATCTCACCTTAGCTCCCTCAGATTATCCTCAGGGCATTCAGGCCTGGTCCTGAGCAATGCAGCCCGCACCTCCCTGTTCAGTCCCTGCTTGCTGGTGGTGAATGCACTGGTGTGGGCTACTTCTCCACTGGAAGTTGCAGTTAGGTGCATAATCTGTGGGTTTTATTTATTTATTTTTTCCTCCCAGCTATGTTGCCCTCTGAGATTCCAAAACTCCCCACAGACCCACTGGTGAGAGAGTTTCCTGGTGTTTAGAAACTTCTACTCTTTCACGACTCCCTCCTCAGGATGGGTCTCCATCCCTAACTCTTTCGTCTCTCTTTTTATCTTTTATATTTTGTCCTGCCTCCTTTTGAAGAGAATGGGCTGCATTTCTGGATGCCTGGTGTCCTCTGCCAGTGTTCAGAAGTTATTTTGTGGAATTTGTTCAGTGTTTAAATGATCTTTTGATGAATTTGTGGGGGAGAAAGTTGTCTCCCCATCCTATTCCTCCACCATCTTAGGACCAACGCCATCTTTCTTTCTTTCCTTTCCTCTCAACATATTTGTTAGTTTTATTTTCATTGCTTTATTCCCCACCTGGCACCTTGCATTAGTTTTGCTTACCAGTTTGTGCTTAATTTAGTTTTGTTCTTAACTGGTAAATATAATTTTTTATTTCCTTTGTTCTCTGGATCAATCTACTGTACTTTATTTTTGTTGGACTATTTTCACTTTGCTCATGGATGTATATGTATACATATATATTCAATTATTTTAATTACTATGTACCTGATTTTGTAACTTCCATTTGTCTGGGGTTCATCTTTGGTTTCTTGTTTTTGGATATTTGTTTTACTCTCCTTTAATGGCATAACAAACCACTTATGGAGTCTTCACTCCTGACCAGAGATCAAACCCTGAGACTTTGGAGTGGGAGCACTGACTCCAAGACCCTAGAGTACCAGAGAACTAACCCTGCTGCTGCTACTGCTGCTGCTACTAAGTTGCTTCAATCGTGTTCGACTCTGTGCGATCCCATAGATGGAAGCCCACCAGTCTCCCCTGTCCCTGAGATTTTCCAGGCAAGAACACTAACCCTAGGAATATCAAATAGTGAGAACTCCCACAAAGGAAACCACTTGACTATATCACCTGTCATCACCCAACCACCAGTTGCACCTGTGCAGGACACCTGGTCTAAACAACAAACAATACAAAGATACAAAGAAAATCATCAGCATACAGGAATACCACCTCACTCAGCCTTGCCCACAAGAGGAAAAACAAACAAAAAACAAAAACTGAGCACAAATCTCACCCTATACAATGTTCACACAAAGCACTGGACCAACCTTAGGAGGGCAGAAACCAAAAGGAATAAAGAATTCAACCTTCTTCAGGGAAAGAATTCAAGTTTCTTTGAAGCCTGGGAAAAGGAGACCCCAAACACAATAACTTAAAAAGAAAAGAAAAGAAAAGTAAAGGCAGAGAAATACTGCATAAATGAAACAACAAATTAGAAACACAGAAGTCCAAATAAATGAAGAGGAAATAGGAAAATTACCTGAAAAAGAATTCAAAATAATGATAGTAAAGATGATCAAAAACCTTGAAAACAAAATAGAGAAAATGCAAGAATCAATTAACAAAGACCTAGAGTAATTAAAGAATAAACATACAGAGACAACACAATTACTGAAATTAGAAATACTCTAGAAGGAACCAATAGAAGAATACCTGATTCAGAATAATGAATCAGTGAGCTAGAAGATAAAATGGTGAAAATAACTTCTGAAGAGCAGAACAAAGTAAAAGAATAAAAAGAGCTGAGGACAGTCTCAGAAAGCTATGGAACCATATCAAATGAACCAACATTTGAATTATAGGGGTCCCAGAAGAAGAAGAGAAAAAGAAAGGATATGAGAAAACTTCTGAAGAGATTATAGTTGAAAATTTCCTCAACATGGAAAAGGAAATACCCAATCAAGTCTAACAGTCACAAAGAGTCCCATACAGTATAAACCCAAGGAGAAACATGCCAGGACACGTACTAATCAAACTAACAAAGGTGAAACACAAAGAAAGAATATTAAAAGCAGCAAGGGAGAAATAACAAGTAACATACAAGGGAAACCCCATATGCTGAACAGCTGATCTTTCAGTAGAAACTCTGCAGGCCAGAAGGGAATGGCAGGATATATTTAAAGGACTGAAAGGGAAAAATCTACAACCAAGATTACCGTACCCAGCAAGGATCTCATTCAAAATTGATGAAGAAATCAAAAGCTTTTCAGACAAGCAAAAGTTAAGAGAATTCAGTACCAGCAAACAGCTTTACAACAAATGTTAAAGGGACTTATATAGTGAAGAAATACAACAGAAGAAAAAAAGATCTACAATATCAACCACAAATAATTAGAAAACGGGAATAGGGACAAATATATTTATAATTACTTTAAATGTAAATGGATTAAATGCTCCAACCAAAAGACAAAAACTGGCTGAATGGATACAAAACCAAGACCCATATATATGCTGTCTACAATAAATCCACTTCAGACCTCAAGACACATACAGAATGAAAGTGAGAGGATGGGAAAATATATTCCATGCAAATGGGAAGCAAAAGAAAGCTGGAGTAGCAATCCTCATATCAGACAAAATAGACCTTAAAATAAAGTAGATTACAAGAGATAAGGAAGGCTACTACACAATGACCAAGGGATCAGTCCAAGAGGAAGACATAACAATTGTAAATATCTATGCACCCAACATAGGAGCACCTCAATACATAAGACAAACAGTAACAGACATAAAAGGAGAAATTGACAGTAACACAATACTAGTAGGAGACTTTAACACCCTACTCACCCCAATGGACAGATCATCAAAAAAGAAAATTAATAGTGAAACACAAACTCCTAAATGATACATTAGATGAGATGGATTTCATTGGTATCTTCAGGACATTCCATCCAAATGAAGAAGAATATACCTTCTTTTCAAGTGCACATGGAACATTCTCCAGGATAGACCATATCTTGGTTCACAAATCAAACCTCAGTAAATTTAAGAAAATTGAAATTGTATATAGCATCTTCTCTGAGACTAGATATCAATTACAAGAAAAAAAATTGTAAGAAAAACAAATACGTGGAGATTAAACAACATGTTTCTAAGTTACCAACATGTTACTGATGAAATCAAAAGGGAAATTAAAAATTTCAGAAACATATGACAATGAAAACAGGACAACTCAAAACCTATGAGATGCAACAAAAGCAGTTCTAAGAGAGAAGTTTATAGCAATACAATGCTACTTCAAAAAACAAGAAAAATATTGAATAGACAACATAATTTTACACCTAAAGCAACTGGAAAAAGAAAACAACAATCCCAAAATTAGTAGAAGGAAATAAATCACAAAGATCCTAGCAGAAATAAAGGAAAAAGAACTGAAAGAAACAATAGTAAAGATTAATAAAACTAAAAGCTGGGTCTTTGTGACGATAAAATTGACAAACCCATGGCCAGACTCATCAAGAAAAAAAAGAGAGAAGAATCAAATCAACAAAATCAGAAATGAAAAAGGAGAGGTTACAACAGACAATGCAGAAATACAAAGGATTATAAGAGACTATTATGGACAACTATTTGGCAATAAAATAGATAACCTAGAAGAAATGGACAGATTTTTAGAAAGTTTCAATCTTCTAAGACTGAATCAGGAAGAAATACAATTATGAACAACCCAATTACAAGCACTGAAATTAAAGCTGTGATCAAAAATCTCTCAAAAGAACAAAAGCCCAGGACAAGATGGCTTCACCAGAGAATAATATCAAACATTTTGAGAAAAGATAATGACTATCCTTCTAAAACTCTTTCAAAAATTGCAGAAGAAGGAACACTTCCAAACTCATTCTATGAGACCAGCATCACCCTGATACCAAAACCAGACAAAGACACTAAAAAAGAAAGCTAAAGACTGATATCACTGATGAACATAGATAAAAAAATCTTCAACAAAATTTTAGCAAACAGAATTCAGCAACACATCAAAAAGCTCATACACCATGATCAAGTTGGCTTTATTCCAGGGATGCAAGGATTCTTCAATATATGGAAATCAATAAATGTGATAGATCATATTAACAAATTGAAAGATAAAAACCATATGGTAATCTCAATCGATGCTAAAAAAGCATTTGATAAAATTCAGCACCCATTTATGATTAAAACTCTTCAAAAAATGGGCATAGAAGGAACCTACCTCAACATAGTGAAGGCCATATATGATAAGCCTACAGCAAACATTATTCTCAATGGTGAAAAACTGAAAGCATCCCCCTAAGATCAGGAACAAGACAAGGGTATCCACTTTTGCCACTATTATTCAACATAGTTCTGTAAGTCCTTGCTACAGCATTTAGAGAAGAAAAAGAAATAAAAGGAAGCTATACTGGAAAAGAAGAACCTAAGCTCTCACTGTTTGCAGACGACATGATTCTGTATATATAGAAAACCCAAAAGATCATATCAGAAAATTACTAGAGCTAATCAGTGAATTTAGCAAAGTTGCAGGACACAAAATCAATACACAAAAGTCACTTGCATTTCTATATACTAACAATGAAAAATCAGAAAGAAAAACTAGGGAATCAATCCCATTCATCATTGCAACAAAAAGAATTAAATAGGAATAAACTTACCTAAGGAGACAAAACTACTATACATAGATAATTATAAGATACTAATGAAAGAAATCAAAGATGACATAAACAGATGAGAGATATTCCATATTCCTAGGTAAGAAAAATCAATATTGTGAAAATGAGTATACTTCCAAATGCAATCTACAGATTTAATGCTATCCCTATCAAATTACCAATGGCATTTTTCACATAACTAGAACAAAAATTTCACAGTTCATAGGGAGGCACAAAAGACTCCAAATAGCCAAAAGAGTCTTGAGAAAGAAGAATCGAGCTAAAGGAATCAAGCTTCCTGACTTCAGGTTATACTACAAAGCTACAGTTATCAAGACAGTATGGTACTGTCACAAAAACAGAAAGATAGACCAATGAACAAGATAGAAAGCCCAGAAGTAAACTCATGATGAAAGAATATACAATGGGGCAAAGACAGCCTCTTCAATAAATGGTGCTGGGAAAACTGGACAGCTATATGTAAAAGAATGAAAGGAGAACATTTCCTAACACCATACACAAAGATAAACTCAAAATGGATTAAAGACACAAATGTAAGACCAGAAACTATAAAACTCTTAGAGGAAAACATAGGCAGAACAGTGAATGACATAAATAAAGCAAGAACCTTTATGACCCACCTCCTAGAGTAACAGAAATAAAACCAAAAGTAAACAAGTGGGACCTGATTAAACTTAAAAGTTTTTGTATAGCAAATGAACTATAAGCACGGTAAAAGACAGTCTTCAGAATGGGAGAAAATAAGAGCAAATGAACTGACAACAGTGACAATGGCCCTCCTCAAAAAGTCTACAAACAATAAAAGCTGGAAAGGGTGCAGAGGAAAGGGAACACTCTTGTACTGTTGGTGGGAATGTAAATTGATACAACCAATTTCATACTATGGGAGACAGTATGGAGATTCCTTAAAAACCTAGGAATTAAACCACCACATGATCCAGCAATCCCATTCCTAGGCATATACACTGTTTAGTTCAGTTCAGTCGCTCAGTCGCGCCTGACTCTTTGCGACCCCAGGAATCGCAGCATGCCAGGCCTCCCTGTCCATCACCAACTCCTAGAGTTCACTCAGATTCACGTCCATCAAGTCCGTAATGCCATCCAGCCATCTCATCCTCAGTCGTCCCCTTCTCCTCCTGCCCCCAAAGAAATAGAGGAAAACAGAAAGGGAAAGATCTCTTCAAGAAAACTGGAGGTATCAAGGGAATATTTCATGCAAGGATGGGCACGATAAAGGACAGAAATGGTAAGGAACTGACAGAAGTTGAAGAGATTAAGAAGAGGCGGCAAGAATACACAGAACTATACAAAAAAGTCTTAATGATTTGGATAACCACTGTGGCATGGTCACTCACCTACAGTCAGACACCCTGGAGTGTGAAGTCAAGTGGGCCTAAGGAAGCATCACTAAAAACAAAGCTAGTGGAGGTGAGGGAATTCCAGCTGTGTTATTTCAAATCCTAAAAGATGATGCTGTTAAAGTGCTGCACTTAATATGTTAGCAAACTTGGAAAACTCAGCAGTGGCCACAGGACTGAAAAAGATCAGTTTTCATTTCAATCTCAAAGAAGGGCAATGCCAAAGAATGCTCAGACTACTGAACAATAGTGCTCATTTCACATGCTAGAAAGGTAATGCTCAAAATCCTAGCTAGACCTCAGTGATACGTAAATTAGAATTTCCAGATGTACAAGTTGGATTTACAAAAGACAGAAGAACCAGAGATCAAATTGCCAACATTCACTGGATCACAGAGAAAGCAAGAGAATGTAGAAAAACATCTACTTCTGCTTTGTTGACTACACTAAAGTCTTTGAATGTGTAGATCACAACAAACTGTCAAAAATTCTTAGAGATGGGAATACCAGACCACCTTATCTGTCTCCTGAGAAGGCTGTATGCAGGTCAAGAAGCAACAGTCAGAACAGGACATGGAACAATGGACTGGTTCAAAATTGACAAGGGAGTACATCAAGGCTGTATATGGTCACCCTGCTCATTTAACTTAGATACAGAGTATACCATGTGAAGCACCAGGCTGGATGAAACAGAAGCTGGAATCAAGACTGCTGGGAGAAATATCAATAACCCCAGATATGCAGATGACACTACCCTAATGGCAGAATGTTCAGAAGAATTTAAGAGCCTCTTTATAAAGGTGAAAGAGGAATGTGAAAAAGCTGTCTTAAAGCTCAACACTTAAGAAACTAAGATCATGGCATCTGGTCCCATCACTTCATGGCAAATAGAAAGGGAAAGACAGGAAGCAGTGACAGATTTTATTTTCTTGGGGTCCAAAACAACTGTGGATGATGACTGCAGCCATGAAATTAAAAGACACTTGCTCCTTGGAAGGAAAGCTGTGACAAACCTAGATAGCATATTAAAAAGCAGAGACATCACTTTGCTGAAAAAGGTCTGAATAGTCAGAGCTATGGTTTTTCCAGTAGCCATGTATGGTTGTGAGATTTGGACCATAAAGAAGGCTTAGAACCAAAGAATTAATGTTTTCAAATTGTGTTGATGGAGAAGACTCTTGAGAGTCATTTGGACAGCAAGGAGTTCAAACCAGTCAATCCTAAAGGAAATAAACTCTGAATATTCAATAGGAGGACTGATGGTGAAGCTGAAGCTCCAATACATTGGCCACCTGGTGTGAAAACCTGATTCATCAGAAAAGACCCTGATGCTGGGAAAGAATGAAACCAGGAAGAAAAGATACCAACAGAGGATGAGATGGTTGAATGGCATCACTGATTCAATGCACATGAACTTGGCAAACTCCAGGAGACCGTAAGGAACACAGAAGCCTGATGTACTGCAGTCCCTGGGGTCACAAAAAGTTAACACGACTTAGAGACTGAACAAAAAAACAATAACAATACAGGCCCTAGATCAACGAATAATTTTGATGTTTAAGTCTTAGGATTAAGAAATAAAATCTGTAAGGCTATAGCTGACATAGATCCCTCTGATGGATCTAGACAAAGAAAATTGAAAACCTGGAAAAGATTCACATTCTGTTCTCCAAAGAAGACATACAGATGGCTAACAAACACATGAAAAGATGCTCAACATCACTCATTATCAGAGAAATGCAAATCAAGACCACAATGAGGTACCATTTCACACCAGTCAGAATGGCTGTGATCCAAAAGCCTACAAGCAATAAATGCTGGAGAGGATGTGGAGAAAAGGGAACCCTCTTACACTGTTGCTGGGAATGCAAACTAGTACAGCCACTATGGAAAACAGTGTGGAGATTCCTTAAAAAATTGCAGATAGATCTGCCTTATGACCCAGCAATCCCAGTGCTGGGCATACACACTGAGGAAACCAGAATTGAAAGAGACACATGTACCCCAATGTTCATTGCATCATTGTTTATAATAGCCAGGACATGGAAACAACCTAGATGTCCATCAACAGATGAATGGATAAGAAAGCTGTGGTACATATACACAATGGAGTATTACTCAGCCCTTAAAAAGAATAAATTTGACTTAGTTCTAATGAGATGGATGAAACTGGAGCCAATTATACAGAATGAAGTAAGCCAGAAAGAAAACCACCAATACAGTATACTGACACATATATATGGAATTTAGAAAGATAGTAATGATGACCCTGTATGTGAGACAACAAAGAGACACAGAAGTATAGAATGGACTTTTGGACTCTGAGGGAGAGGGAGAGGGTGGGATGATTTGGGAGAATGGCATTGAAATAGGTATACTATTATATAAGAAACGAAGTGCCAGTATATGTTCAATACAGGATACAGGATGCTTGGGGCTGGTGCACGCGATGATCCAGGGAGATGATATGGGGAGGGAAGTGGGAGGGGGCTTCGACATTGGGAGATCGTGTACACCTATGGCTGATTCATGTCAATGTATGGCAAAACAAATACAGTATTGTAACGTAGAATAAAGTATTAAAAATAAATAAATAAATAAATAGAAAGTAAAAAAAAAAAGAACATTTGTGGTTTATGGGAAGAGGTCAAATTAATCAGTGTTAAAGGATCTTGGAAGATGTTAATTCCCACACTCATGGATAACTGAAAATTTCAAGACATCAGTGGAAGAAGTAATTTCAGATGTGGTAGATATAGCAAGACAACTAGAATTAGGAGTGGAGGCTGAGGATGTGACTGAATTGTTTCAATCTCATGATAAAACTTTAATGGATAAAGTGTTGCTACTTATTGATGAGCAAATAAAATTGTTTCTGAAGATGGAATGTACTCCTTTTGAAGAAGCTGTGAAGATAGTTGAAATGACAACAAAGGATTTATAATATTACATAAGCTCAGTTGCTAACACAGTGGCAGGGTTTGACAGAGTTTCCATTTTCAAAGAAATTCTACCATGATTAAAGTACTGTCAATCACCATTGCATGCTACAGAGAAATTATTCATGAAAGGAAGAGTCAATTGATGCAGCAAACCTCACTGTTTTAAGAAATTCCACACCTACCCCAACCTGTAGCAATCAACACCCTGATCAGCCAGCAGCCATCAACATATTGAGGAAAGACTCTCGACCATCAAAGGATTATGACTTGTTGAAGGCTCAGACAATAGTTCAGTTCAGTTCAGTTAGGTCACTCAGTCGTGTCTGACTCTTTGCAACCCCATGAACTGCAGCACACCAGGCCTCCCTATCTATCATCAACTCCCAGAGTTCAATCAAACTCATGTCCATCAAGTCAGTGATGCCATCCAGCCATCTCATCCTCGGTCATCCCCTTCTTCTCCTGCCCCCAATCCCTCCCAGCATCAGTCTTTTCCAATGAGTCAACTCTTCTCATGAGGTGGCCAAAGTACTGGAGTTTCAGCTTTAGCATCATTCCTTCCAAGGAAATCCCAGGGTTGATCTCATTCAGAATGGACTGGTTGGATCTCCTTGTAATCCAAGGTACTCTCAAGTCTTCTCCAACACCACAGTTCAAAAGCATAAATTCTTCAGCACTCAGCTTTCTTGACAGTCCACCTCTCACATCCATACATGACCACTGGAAAAATCATAGCTTTGACTAGATGGACCTTTGTTGGCAAAGTAATGTCTCTGCTTTTGAATACGCTATCTAGGTTGGTCATAACTTTCCTTTCAAAGTGCAAGCGTCTTTTAATTTCAAGGCTGCAATCACCATCTACAGTGAGTTTGGAGCCACAAAAAATAAAGTCTGACACTGTTTCCACTGTTTCCCCATCTATTGCACATGAAATGATGGGATCAGATGTCATTATCTTAGTTTTCTGAATGTTGACCTTTAAGACAATTTTTCACTCTCCTCTTTCACTTTCATCAAGAGGCTTTTTACTTCAAGAAAATTAGAGATACCAAGAAAACATTTCATGCAAAGATGGGCTCAATAAAGGACAGAAATGGTGTGGACCTAACAGAAGCAGAAGATATAAATAAAAGGTGGCAAGAATACACAGAAAACTGTACAAAAAGATCTCCATGACCAAGATAATCACAAGGTGTGATCACTCACCTAGAGCCAGATATCCTGGAATGTGAAGTCAAGTGGGCCTTAGAAAGCATCACTACGAACAAAGCTAGTGGAGGTGATGGAATTCCAGTGGAGCTATTTCAAATCCGGAAAGATGATGCTGTGAAAGTGCTGCACTCAATATGCCAGCAAATTTGCAAAAACTCAGCAGTGGCCACAAGACTGGAAAAGGTCAGTTTTCATTCCAATCCCAAAGAAAGGCAATGCCAAAGAATGCTCAAACTACCACACAATTGCACTCATCTCACATGCTAGTAAAGTAATGCTCAAAATTCTCCAAGCCAGGCTTCAGCAATATGTGAACCATGAAATTCCAGATGTTCAAGCTGGTTTTAGAAAAGGCAGAGGAATCAGAGATCAAGATGTCAACATCTGCTGGATCATCAAACAAAGGAAGAGAGTTCCAGAGAAACATCTACTTCTGCTTTATTGACTATGCCAAAGCCTTTGACAGTGTGGATCACAGTAAACTGTGGAATATTCTGAAAGAGATGGGAACACCAGACCACCTGACCTGCCTCTTGAGAAACCTATATGCAGGTCAGGAAGCAACAGTTAGGACTGGACATGTAACAACAGACTGGTTCCAAATAGGAAAAGGTTGTCAAGGCGGTATATTGTCACCCTGCTTATTTAACTTCTATGCAGTGTACATTATGAGAAACACTGGGCTGGAAGAAGCACAAGCTGGAGTCAAGATTGCTGGAAGAAATATCAATAACATCAGATAATAGTTAGGATGTTTGATCAATAAAGTGTTTTTAAGTAACACATATATTGTTTTTTAGACATAATGCTCTATACACTTAATAGACAATAGTATAATGTAAACATAACTTATATGCACTGGGAAACCAAAAAAATTGTGTGGCTCACTTTACTGTGGTAGTATGAAAACAAATGGACATATCTGAGTTAGGCCTGTATGAGTACCCTTTGCAGTGTTCTTATTTTTCTAATATGATTTTATTTATTTATTTATTTTTGGCTGTTCTGGGTCTTCATTACTGTGTGTGGGCTTTTCTTATTTTGAAACTTTTCTGTAAGCTTGGCGTTATTTCTAAGTGTTACAAAAACCTCTACAATTTTTTTGTATGTACTGTTTATTACTCATTCAAAAAATAACCTGGTGCACAAGAATATAATAAATGAGTAAAACATAAGAGAAATAAAAAATAGAAACTGATAGACAAAGAGTTTTTATACAAGGGCTTAAAATTATTATTAAAAAACTAAATAGGCAAGCCAGACAGATCAGAGAAGTCAGAAAAATGCATATCTGATAAAGAACTTGCATTCACTGTATAAAGAATACTAGACCTTAATACTAAAAAGTCAAACAACCTATATTTAAAAATCAGGGACAATAGCACACTAAAAGGATAATACACCAAGACTGCTGTTGCTGCTAAGTTGCTTCAGTCATGTCCGACTCTGTGTGACCCCATAGACAGCAGCCCACCAGGCTCCTCCGTCTCTGGGATTCTCCAGGCAAGAACACTGGAGTGGGATGCCATTTCCTTCTCCAATGCATGAAAGTGAAAAGCAAAGGTGAAGGGACTTAAGAAATACAAGCTGGAATCAAGATTGCTGGTAGAAATATCAATAACCTCAGATATGCAGATGACACACCACCTTTATGGCAGAAAGTGAAGAGAAACTAAAAGCCTTTGGATGAAAGTAAAAGTGGAGAGTGATAGAGTTGGCTTAAAGCTCAACATTCAGAAAACAAAGATCATGGCATCTAGTCCCATCACTTCATGGGAAATAGATGGTGAAACAGTGGAAACAGTGTCAGACTTTATTTTGGGGGGCTCCAAAATCACTACAGATGGTGACTGCAGCCATGAAATTTAAAGACACTTACTCCTTTGAAGAAAAGTTATGACCAACCTAGACATCATATTCAAAAGCAGAGACATTACTTTGCCAACAAAGGTCCGTCTAGTCAAGGCTGTGATTTTTCCAGTGGTCATGTATGGATGTGAGAGTTGGACTGTGAAGAAAGCTGAGTGCCGAAGAACTGATGCTTTTGAACTGTGGTGTTGGAGAAGACTCTTGAGAGTCCCTTGGATTGCAAGGAGATCCAACCAGTCCATTCTGAAGGAGATCAGCCCTGGGATTTCTTTGGAAGGAATGCTTGTAAAGCTGAAACTCCAGTACTTTGGCCACCTCATGCGAAGAGTTGACTCATTGGAAAAGACTATGATGCTGGGAGGGATTGGGGACAGGAGGAGAAGGGGACGACAGAGGATGAGATGGCTGGATGGCATCACCAACTCGATGGATGTGAGTCTGAGTGAACTCCGGGAGATAGTGATGGACAGGGAGGCCTGGCGTGCTGTGATTCATGGGGTCTCAAAGAGCTGGACACAACTGAGTGACTGAACTGAACTGATCTCAGTTCAATTTATCATGATAAAAAACTAAAGGAGAAAATCCATATTATTTAAATAAGCATTTTATAAAACACATTTACACTAGAAGTCATCAGTAAACCAGGATTAGAAAAAAACCTTCCCATGTGATAAATGGTGACCATGAGAAACTTTAAAGCTAATATCATTCTCAATGGTAAAATATTGAATCTTTGCCCTAAAAATTAGGCATAAGAAAAAGATGTCTTCCCTTATCACTAACACTATACTACAGATCCTACCTAGTCCAATAAGACAAGAAAAAGAAAATAGGGGGCAGAAAAGAAAATAAGAAGACATAAAATTGCTGTCTTTATTGAGAAATCAGGTGATTGTGTATGTATAAAATTCTAAGGAATCTACAAAAGAAAAAAAAAAAAAACCCTCAACCCAATTAATGAATTCAGTAACACATCAGGATTCATCAATACAGTTCGTCCTCCATAGTGGCAGGTTCTGAATCTGTGGATTCAACCAACTGCAAATGGAAAATATTCAGAAAAAATTTCTAGAAAGTTCCAAAAGGCAAAACTTGAATTTTCTGCATGCCAGTAGCTATTTAAATGGCATCTGCATTGTATTTACAGCCATTTATATAGTATTTACATTGTATTGGGCTTCCTTTGTGGCTCAGCTCGGAAGGAATCTGCCTGCAATGTGAGAGATCTGGGTTCAATCCTGGGTTGGGAAGATCCCCTGGAGAAGGGAAAGGCTATCCACTCCAGTATTCTGACCTAGAGAATTCCATGGACTACATAGTCCATGGGGTTGCAAAGCGTCGGACACGACTGAGCGACTTTCGCTACAATGTATTAAATATCATAAATAAACTAGAGATGATTTAAAGAATATGGCAGTATTTCCATAATTATATGCAAATATTATTCCTTTTATATATGGGACTTGGACATCTGTGGATTTTCTTATCTGCAGGGTGTCCTGGAACCAAATCTCTGCAATACTGGGGGGACAGCTGTATTAAAAAACCAATTGTATTTCTATATCATCACAACAAACTACAGGAAATTGAAATAAAAATGCATTTAATAAAGTAGCAAAAAATTACTTAGAAACAAATTTTTATAAATAAGATCAAGACATATAGAAATGAAAACTATCAACAATACTGGGAGATTTAATGTAATCCTAATCAAATTGCTAGAAGAGTTCTTTTTGGTTGGTATGTTTTTGGTAGAACTAAGCAAGTTGATTCTTTTCACCCTAGTTTTATCCAGAAATAACTGACATATATCACTGTATAAGTTTAAGGTGTACAGCAAGATCGCCTGCTCTACACATATTGTGAAATGATAATCACAATGTTTGTTTAACTTCCATCATCTCATATACATATAATAAAGAGAACAAAATTCTTATTGTGATAAGATAAATATATGCAGAAATACCTAGAGGGTGTGATGGGGAGGGACATGGGAGGGAGGTTCAAAAGGGAGGGGATATTGGATTTTCCCCAGTGGCTCAGATGGTAAAGCGTCTGCCTACAATGTGGGAGACCTGGATTCAATCCCTGGGTCGGGGAAGATCTCCTGGAGAAGGAAATGGCAACCCACTGCAGTATTTTTGCCTGGAAAATCCCATGGACGGAGGAACCTGGTTAGGCTACAGTCCACGGGGTCACAAAGAGTCAGACACAACTGAGCAACTTCACTCACTCAAATGGCTGATTCATGTTGAAGCTTGACAGAAAACAGCAAAATTCTGTAGCAATGATCCTTCAATAAAAAATAAATTAAAAATAATCTAAAATAAAATTATTTTGAAAAAAGTGAATACAGACTTGCTATGAAGCTAGATTATTCAAGATGATGTGAGAAAAAAGTTGTAGCTATATATGGTGATGGATGTTAACTAAATTTATTTTGGCAATCATTTCATAACATAAAGAAATATTAAATTATTATTCTGTACACCTGAAACTGATATAATGCTATATGAGAATTATATCTCAATTAAAACAACAAGAAAACATAGTGTGGCATTACTATATAAATAGTCACATAGATCACTGGAACAGAATAGTCTTCTTAAAGATAGAACTACACATATATGATCAACTGATTTCTGACAAAGATGCCCAGGTAATTCAATGGGGAAATTAACAAGCTTTCTCAACAAAAGTGCTGGAAGGGCTGAATATCAATACGGAAACAAATTAACAAATTTACCTTGATCCTTTTGTCACACTGTATATTAAAAGTTACCTCAAAAATTATCATAGACATAAATATAAATATTAAAGCTACATAATATCTATAAGAAAACAGGATAAAAACTTTGTGACTTTGTATTAGGCAAATATCTCTTAAGTAAGAAGCAGAAAACATGAACCATGAAAAAAATGATTAACTGAATTGACAAAATTAAAGTTTTATGCATTTTCAAAGAAAATGCTAAGAAAATGAAAAACTAAGCCACAGACTGAGAAAACCTTTGAAAATCACATATATGACCAAGGACTTGCAAACAGAATAAGATATAACTCTTGAAACTAAATAACATGAAAACAGACAACTCACTTAGTAAACAGGCCAAAAGACAAGGATGCTTCATCAGAGATTTTATACAGATGGCAAATAGCACATTTTAAAATGCTCAATATCATTAGTGAATGCAAAAATAAACTACAATAAAATGCCACTACATACATATTGGAATGGGTAAAATTAAAAATACTGACAATATCAAGTGCTGACAAACATGTGGAACAACTACAACTCTTATAGATTAGAGTGAGAATGCAAAATGGTATAGCAACTTTGGAAAACAGTTTGGCAGTATCTTATAAAATTAAATAAGCACCTACAATGCAACCTAGTAATTTCAAACATGGAAGTAACCTAGTAAACAACCCAGATGTCCTGGAATGAACTAGTGTATGAGCGGTACACCCACACAAGAGAATATCACTAAACAATTAAAAAAAAACTATTAATACATGCAAGAATATGGATGGATATCAAATAAATTAAGTTAAAGAAATATAAAATATCATTATGATATGATTCCACTTATATGAGATTCTAGAAAAAGCAAAATTATAGTAACAGAAAGAAGATCAGTGTTTGCCAAGAGCCAAAGTGGGAGTAAAGTTTGATAACAAAGGAAAAACATTAGAACATGATGAAATGATAGAAATATTCCATAATCGTGATTATAGTGGTTGATGGTGACTGCAGCCATGAAATTAAAGGATGCTTACTCCTTGAAAGGAAAGTTATGACCAACCTGGATAGCATATTCAAAAGCAGAGACATTACTTTGCCAACAAAGGTTTGTCTAGGCAAAGCTATGGTTTTCCAGTAGTCGTGTATGAATGTAAGAGTTGGACTGTGAAGAAAGCTGAGTGCCGAAGAACTGATGCTTTTGAACTGTGGTGTTGGAGAAGACTCTGGAGAGTCCCTTGGACTGCAAGGAGATCCAATCAGTCCATCTTAAAGGAGATCAGTCCTGGGTGTTCTTTGGAAGGACTGATGCTAAAGCTGAAACTCCAGTACTTTGGCTACCCCATGCAAAGAGTTGACTCATTGGAAAAGACTCTGATGCTGAGAGGGATTGGGGGCAGGAGAAGAAGGGGACGACTGAGGATGAGATGGCTGGATGACATCACTGACTTGATGGACATGAGTTTGAGTGAAGTCTGGAAGTTGGTGATGGATAGGGAGGCCTGGTGTGCTGCAATTCATGGGGTCGCAAACAGTCGGAAATCACTGAGCGACTGAACTGAAAACTGGACTGACACAACTACATGCGTTTGTTAAAACCCATCGAATTAACATTTGGTGAATCTTATTGCTTGTAAAGTCTGACACAGTTTCCACTGTTTCCCCATCTATTTCCCATGAAGTGATGGGACTGGATGCCATGATCTTCGTTTTCTGAATCTTGAGCTTTAAGCCAACTTTTCTGCTTTCCTCTTTCACTTCCATCAAGAGGCTTTTTAGTTCCTCTTCACATTCTGCCATAAGGGTGGTGTCATCTGCATATCTGAGGTTATTGATATTTCTCCCAGCAATCTTGATTCCAGCTTGTGTTTCTCATGATGTACTCTGCATATAAGTTAAATAAGCAGGGTGACAATATACAGCCTTGAAGTACTCCTTTTCCTATTTGGAACCAGTCTGTTGTTCCATGTCCAGTTTCAACTGCAGATGGTGACTGCAGCCATGAAATTAAAAGATGCTTACTCCTTGGAAGAAAAGTTATGACTAACCTAGATAGTATATTCAAAAGCAGAGATATTACTTTGCTGACTAAGGTCCGTCTAGTCAAGGCTATGGTTTTTCCTGTGATCATGTATGGATGTGAGAGTTGGACTGTGAAGAAGGCTGAGTGCCAAAGAATTGATGCTTTTGAACTGCGGTGTTGGAGAAGACTCTTGAGAGTTCCTTGGACTGCAAGGAGATCCAACTGATCCATTGTGAAGGAGATCAGCCCTGGGATTTCTTTGGAAGGAATGATGCTAAAGCTGAAACTCCAGTACTTTGGCCACCTCATGCGAAGAGTTGACTCATTGGAAAAGACTCTGATGCTGGGAGGGATTGGGGGCGGGAAGAGAAGGGGACGACAGAGGATGAGATGGCTGGACGGCATCATCGACTCAATGGACGTGAGTCTGAGTGAACTCTGGGAGTTGGTGATGGACAGGGAGGCCTGGCGTGCTGCGATTCACGGGGTCGCAAAGAGTCAGACACAACTGAGTGACTGAACTGAACTGACTGATTGCTTGTAAATGAAACCTAAAAAAACATAATAAAAAATGAAATCCTAAAAAGAAACCTTAGAACTGTAAAGGGTAAAGAATCTAATATTTTTTAAAATGTGAATTAATACATAAAGAAGGATCAGTTAAGTTCAGTTCAGTCTCTCAGTCATGTCTGACTCTCTGCGACCCCACAGACTGCAGCATTAAATGGACTGCAGCATTATTATGGATTGAAATCCCATGAACTGTAATATTATTAAAGAAGGATATAGGCGGACCTAAGATGGCAGAGAAATAGGACAGGGAGACCAATTTCTCCCCCACAAATTCAACAAAAGAACATTTAAATGCTGAGTAAATGCCACAAAACAACTTCTGAATGATAGCAGAGAACATCAGGCACCCAGAAAAGCAGCCCATTGTCTTAAAAAAAAGGTAGGAAAAAATATAAAAGACAAAAAAGAGACAAAAGACGTAGGGACAGAGCTCCATCCTGAGAAGGGAGTCTTAAAAGAGATGTTTCCAAACACCAGGAAACACTCTCACTGCCGACTCTGGCAAGCCTTGGAAGCAGAGGGCAACATAACACGGAGGAAATATAAATAAATAATTAAAACCCACAGATTATAAGCCCAACAGTAACTTCCCCAGCAGAGAAGCAGCACAGATGCCTGCATTTGCCACTAGCAAGCGGGAGCTGGGCAGGGAGGTGTGGGCTGCATTGCTTAGAGCAAGGATCGGGCCCAGATGCCCCGAGTGTAATCAGAGAGAAGTAACTTGGCCTAGCAAACCAGACTGTGGGATAGCTACCACACGAAAAGCTCTAACATAAGACACTGCCAAGACCATGCACAGAACAAAGGATAGAACAGAATTAGCCGGCTGCAGACCATCCCGCTCCGGTGACAGCAAGCCAGAGCTGGAAGGGCAGGAAGGGGGCAATCGCAGTCCCACAAAGACATTATCTACCAAACTGCAAACAGGCTCCTTTGCTAACTAAGATTTCTTGGGGTTCTGGACAGTCATCATCTGCCTGAGAAGGTACGCCAGTTTTACACCCAGAAAACCAAGCAGCAGGGACGGGAGAGGTGATAAGTCGCAGTGACCACGCTTGTCAAACACCTGAGCTACTCAGACCTGGGAAGGGCACAAAAGAGTGTGCGCCTCTGAGGAATATCTGAGTGCCTGAACCTGAGTGGCCTAGACCAGGGAGGTGCATGCAGCCCAGGGCCAGCCTCAGACGGGTCCTGACAGAGCAACCTAGAGCCTGAGCTGTGTGCGCCGCAAGCAGGGGCAGGCCCAGTGTAGCTGAGACACTGCAAGCACATGCCAGTGTCATTTGTTTGCAGCGTCCCTCCCTCCCCACAGCACGACTGAACAAGTGAGCCTAAAAAAGTGTCCACCACAGCCCCTCTTGTGTCAAGGTGGAAATCAGATACTGAAGAGACCAGCAAACAGAAGAAGCTAAAACAGAGGGAACCGCCTTGGAAGTGACAGGTGCAATGGATTAAAACTCTTTCATTAGTACCGACTACATAGGAAGGGGCCTATAGATTTTGAGAAATATAAGCTGGACCAAGGAACAATCAGAAAATGAACTGACCCCACGCGACCCACAACATCAGAGAAAGTCCTAGATATATCTTTGCTATTTTTACGATCATACTTTTCTTTCTTCTTTTTTAACTTAAAAAAATTTTAAGTCCTCTATTAGTCCCTTAATTTTCATTTTTATACCCAACTATTACTTTTCAAAAAAAGACGCTATTTTTAAAGCAAACTTCATATATATTTAAAATAAAATTTTTTTTGAGACTTTTTTTTCTTCTTCTTTTCTTTAATATTGTATTTTTGAAAATCCAACCTCTATTCTAGATTTTTAATCTTTGCTTTTTGGTAGTTGTTATCAATTTTGTACCTTTAAAAACCCAATCTTCAGTACCCATTTTTACTTGGGAACGAGATTACTGGCTTGACTGCTGTCTCCTGCTTTGGACTCTTCTTTTTCTCCACCAGGTCGACTCTGTCTCTTCCCTCCCCCTTCTCTTCTCTACCCAATTCTGCAAATCTCTGTGTGTTCCAGACGGTGGAGAACACTTAGGGAACAGATTACTGGCTGGATCTGTCTCTCTCCTTTTCATTTCACCCTTTTATCCTCCTGGCCACCTCTGTCTTCTTCTACCCTCTTCTCTTATTTGTATAACTCCATGAACATCTCTGAGCAGTCCAGACTGTAGAGCACACATAAGGAAATGATTACTGGCTAGCTTTCTCTCTCCTCTTTTGATTCCACCTCATCTTATTTGGGTCATCTCTAACTCCCTCCTCCATCTTCTCTTCTCCATGTAACTCTGTGAACCTCTCTGGGTGTCCCTCACTGTGGAGAAACTTTTCATCTTTAACCTAGATGTTTTATCAATGGTGCTGTATAGAAGGAGAAGTCTTGATACTACCATAAAAATAAGACTGAAAATGAGAAACAGAAGGCTTAAGTCAAAAACCTGAGAACATCAGAGAACTCCTGACTCCAGGGAACATTAATTGATAGGAGCTCATCAAACACCTCCATACCTACACTAAAACCAAGCACCACCCAAGGGCCAACAATTTCCAGAGCAAAACATGCCACGCAAATTCTCAGCAACACAGGAACACAGGCCTGAGCTTCAATATACAGGCTGCCCAAAGTTACCCCAAAGCCACTGACATCTCATGACTCATTACTGGACACTTCATTGCACTCCAGAGAGAAGAAATGCAGCTCCGAGCACCCACCAGAACACCGACACAAGCTTCCTAACCAAGAAACCTTGACAAGCCACCTGTACAACCCCACCCACAGTGAGGAAACTCCACAATAAAGAGAACTCCACAAACTGCCAGAATACAGAAAGGCCACCCCAAGTGCAGCAATAAAACAAGATGAAGAAACAGAGAAACAACCAACAGGTAAAGGAACAGGATAAATGCCCATCAAACCAAATAAAAGAGGAAGAGATAGGGAATCTACCTGAAAAAGAATTCCAAATAATGATAGTGAAAATGATCCAAAATCTTGAAATAAAAATGGAATCACAGATAAATAGCCTGGAGACAAGGACTGAGAAGATGCAAGAAAGGTTTAACAAGGACCTAGAAGAAATAAAAAAGTCAATATATAATGAATAATGCAATAAATGAGATCAAAAACACTCTGGAGGAAAGAAACAGTAGAATAACAGAGGCAGAAGATAGGATTAGTGAAGTAGAAGCTAGAATGGTAGAAATAAATGAATCAGAGAGGGAAAAAGGAAGATGAATTAAAAGAAATGAGGACAATCTCAGAGACCTCCAGAACAATAGTAAATACTCCAATATTCGAATCAGAAAAGTCCCAGAAGAAGAAGAGAAAAGAAAGACTATGAGACAATACTTGAGGAGATAATAGTTGAAAACTTTCCTAAAATGGGGAAGGAAATAATCACCTGAGTCCAAAAAACCCAGAGAGTCCCAAACAGGACAAACCCAAGGCAAAACACCCCAAGACACATATTAATCAAATTAACAAAGATCAAACACAAAGATCAAATATTAAAAGCAGACAGGGAAAAACAACAAATAACACACAAGGGGATTCTCATAAGGATAACAGCTGATCTTTCAATAGAAACTCTTCAGGCCAAGAGGGAATGGCAAGACATACTTAAGATGAAAGAAAATAACCTACAGCCCAGATTACTGTACCCATCAAGGATATCATTCAAATATGAAGGAGAAATCAAAAGCTTTACAGACAACCAAAAGCTGAGAAAATTCAGCACCAACAAGCCAGCTCTCCAACAAATGCTAAAGGATACTCTCTAGACAGGAAACAAAAATAGGGTGTATAAATATGAACTGAAAACAATAAAGTAAATGGCAACGGGATCATACTTATCAATAATTACCTTAAACGTAAATGGGTTGAATGCCCCAACCAAAAGACAAAGATTGGCTGAATGGATACAAAAACAAAGACCCCTATATATGTTGTCTACAAGAGACCCACCTCAAAACAACTGACACATAGAGACTGAAAGTGAAGGGCTGGAAAAAGATATTCCATGCAAACAGAGACCAAAAGAAAGCAGGAATAGCAATATTCATATCCGATAAAATAGACTTTAAAACAAAGGCTGTGAAAAGGGACAAAGAAGGACACAACATAGTGATCAAAGGATCAGTCCAAGAAGAAGATATAACAATTATAAATATATATGCACCCAACATAGGAGCACTGCAATATGTAAGACAAATGCTAATAAGTATGAAAGGGGAAATTAACAATAATAGTGGGAGACTTTAATACCCCACTCACACCTATGGATAGATCAATTAAATAGAAAATTAAGAAAGGAACACAAACTTTAAATGACACAATAGACCAGTTAGACCTAATTGATATCTATAAGACATTTCACCCCAAAACAATGAATTTCACCTTTTTCTCAAGTGCACACGGAACTTTCTCCAGGATAGATCACATCCTGGGCCATAAATCTAGCCTTGGTAAATTCAAAAATATTAAAATCATTCCAAGCATCTTTTTTGATCATAATGCAGTAAGATTAGCTCTCAATTACAGAAGAAAAACTGTTAAAAATTCCAACATATGGAGGCTTAACAACATGCTTCTGAATAACCAATAAATCACAAGAGAAATAAAAAAGAAATCAAAATATGCATAGAAATGAATGAAAATGAAAACACAACAACCCAAAACCTGTGGGACACTGTAAAAACAGTGCTAAGGGGAAAGTTCATAGCAATACAGGCATGCCTCAGGAAACAAGAAAAATGTCAAATAAATAACCTAACTCTACACCTAAAGCAATTAGAAAAGGAAGAAATGGAGAACCCTAGGGTTAGTAGAAGGAAAGAAATCTTAAAAATTAGGGCAGAAATAAATGCAAAAGAAACACGAGAGACCATAGCAAAAATCAACAAAGCCAAAAGCTGGTTCTTTGAAAGGATAAATAAAATTGACGAACCATTAGCCAGACTCATCAAGAAACAAAGGGAGAAAAATCAAATCAATAAAATTAGAAATGAAAATGGACAGATCAAAACAGACCACATAGAAATACAAAGGATCATAAGAGACTACTATCAGCAATTATATTCCTATAAAATGGACAACATGGAAGAAATGAACAAATTCTTAGAAAAGTACAACTTTCCAAAACTGAAACAGGAAGAAATAGAAAATCTTAATAGACCCATCACAAGCACGGAAATTGAAACTATAGTCAGTAATCTTCCAGCAAAAAAAAAAAAAAAAAGCCCAGGTCTAGACGGCTTCACAGCTGAATTCTACCAAAAGTTTAGAGAAGAGCTAACACCTATCCTACTCAAACTCTTCCAGAAAATTGCAGAGGAAGGTAAACTTCCAAACTCATTCTATGAGGCCACCATCATCCTAATACCAAAACCTGGCAAAGATGCCACAAAAAAAGAAAACTACAGGCCAATATCACTGAGGAACATAGATGCAAAAATCCTCAACAAAATTCTAGCAATCAGAATCCAACAACACATTAAAAAGACCATACACCATGACCAAGTGGGCTTTATCCCAGGGATGCAAGGATTCTTCAGTATCTGCAAATCAATCAATGTAATACACCACATTAACAAATTGAAAAATAAAAGCCATATGATTATCTCAATAGATGCACAGAAAGCCTTTGACAAAATTCAACATCCATTTATGATAGAAACTCTCCAGAAAGCAGGAATAGAAGGAACATGCTGCTGCTGCTGCTAAGTCACTTCAGTCATGTCTAACTCCATGCAACCCCATACACGGCAGCCTACCAGCTTCCCCCCGTCCCTGGGGTTCTCCAGGCAACAACACTGGAGTGGGCTGCCATTTCCTTCTCCAATGCATTAAATTGAAAAGTGAAAGTGAAGTCGCTCAGCCGCAATCCCATGGACTACAGCCCACCAGGCTCCTCCATCCGTGAGATTTTCCAGGCAAGAGTACTGGAGTGGGGTGCCATTGCCTTCTCCTAGAAGGAACATACCTCAACATAATAAAAACCATATATGACCAATCCACAGCACACATTATCCTCAATGGTGAAAAACTGAAAGCATTTCCCCTAAAGCCAAGAACAAGACAAGGGTGTCCACTTTCACCACTACTATTCAACACAGTTCTGGAAGTTTTGGCCACAGCAATCAGAGCAGAAAAAGAAATAAAAGGAATCCAAATTGGAAAAGAAGAAGTAAAACTCTCACTTGCAGATGACATGATCCTCTACATAGAAAACCCTAAAGACTCCACCAGAAAATTACTAGAGGTAAACAATGAATATAGTAAAGTTGCAGGATATAAAATAACACACAGAAATCCCTTGCATTCCTATACACTAATAATGAGAAAATAGAAAAAGAAATTAAGGAAACAATTCCATTCACCATTACAACAAAAAGAATAAAATACTTAGGAATATACCTATCTAAAGAAACTAAAGACCCATATATAGAAAACTATAATACACTGGTTAAAGAAATCAAAGAGGACACTAATAGATAGAGAAATAAACCATGTTCATGGATCAGAAGAATCAACATTGTGAAAATGAGTATACTACCCAAAGCAATCTACAGATTCAATGCAATCCCTATCAAGCTACCAGCGGTATTTTTCACAGAGCTAGAAAAAATAATTTCACAATTTATATGGAAATACAAAAAAACCTTGAATAGCCAAAGCAATCTTGAGAAAGAAGAATGGAAATGGAGGAATCAACCTGCCTGACTTCAGGCTCTACTACAAAGCCACAGTCATCAAGAAAGTATGGTACTGGCACAAAGACAGAAATATAAATCAATGGAACAAAATAGAAAGCCCAGAGATAAATCCACACACCTATGGGCACGTTATCTTTGACAAAAGAGGCAAGAATATACAATGGAGTAGACAATCTCTTTAACAAGTGGTGCTGGGAAAACTGGTGAACCACTTGTAAAAGAACGAAACTAGATCACTTTCTAACAGCATACACAAAAATTAACTCAAAATAGATTAAAGATCTAAACGTAAGACCAGGAACTATAAAACTCGTAGAGGAGAACATAGGTAAATCACTCTCTGACATAAATCACAGCAGGATCCTCTATGACCCACCTCCAAGAATATTGGAAATAAAAGCAAAAATAAATGGGACCTAATTAAAATTAAAAGCTTCTACACAACAAAGGAAACTATAAGCAAGGTGAAAAGACAGCCTTCAGAATGGGAGAAAATAATAGTAATGAAGCAACTGACAAACAACTAATCTCAAAAATATACAAGCAACTCCTGCAGCTCAATTCCAGAAAAGTAAATGACCCAATCAAAAAATGGGCCAAAGAACTAGACATTTCTCTAAAGAAGACATGCATATGGCTAACAAACTCAACAGCACTCATTATCAAAGAAATACAAATCACAACTACAGTGAGGTACCATTTCATGCCAGTCAGAGTGGCTGTGATCCAAAAGTCTACAAGCAATAAATGCTGGAAAGGGTGTGGAGAAAAGGGAACCCTCTTACACTGTTGGTGGGAATGCAAACTAGTACAGCCACTATGGAGAACAGTGTGGAGATTCCTTAAAAAACTGCAAATAGAACTGCCTTATGACCCAGCAATCCCACTCCTGGGCATACACTCCAAGGAAACCTGAATTGAAAGAGACATGTATACCCCAATGTTCATTGCAGCACTGTTTATAATAGCCAGGACATGGAAGCAATCTACATGTCCATCAGCAGATGAATGGATAAGAAAGATTCGTGTCAATGTATGGCAAAACAAATACAGTATTGTAACTAAAAAAATAAATAAATTTAATTTAAAAAAAAAAAAAAAAAAAAAAAAAAGAAAGCTGTGGTACATATGCACAATGGAGTATTACTCAGCCATTAAAAAGAATACATTTGAATCAGTTCTAATAAGGTGGATGAAACTGGAGCCTATTATACAGAGTGAAGTAAGCCAGAAAGAAAAACACCAATATAGTATACTAATGCATATATATGGAATTTAGAAAAATGGTAATGATAACCCTGTATGCGAGACAGCAAAAGAGACACAGATGTATAGAACAGTCTTTTGGAGTCTGTGGGAGAGGGAGAAGGTGGGATGATAGGGAGAATGGCATTGAAACATGTATAATATCATATAAGAAATGAATCACCAGTCTAGGTTCGATGCAGGGTGCAGGATGCTTGGGGCTGGTGCATTGGGATGACCGGGAGGGATGGTGTGTGTGTGGGGGAGGTGGGAGGGAGATTCGGGATTGGGAACACGTGTACACCCATGATGGATTCATGCTGATGTGTGGCAAAACCAGTACAATATATTGTAAAGTAAATAATAATAACAAAATAAAATAAAAACAACAAAAAAGAAGTATAATACACCATGATTAGCTAGCATTTATCCCAGCAATGCAATGTTCATTTACGATATGAAAATTATTTAATATACCATGTTAACAGATTACAGGGTAAAAGCATAAGATCATTTCAGTAGATTAGTGGTTCATTTGACAACATCTGGAGACATTTTCAGTTGTCACAACTGGAAGCATTACTACTGACCTCCAGGAGATAGAAAATGCTTAATAGGTATTCTGTTAATCACTCTACAAGGCACAGGGTAGACTCTAATTGAGAGTCAGTATTCCACATTCTACTTTCTCAACTCAATATTATATTTATAATATTCACACACATTGCTATGGAGTACACACATCTAGTCTTGTTATTTCTTACTACATATTAACCTAGAGTAAGTATTCCCCATATGTTTCACATCCATGCCCTGGTGATAAATACCTAAGCTGCATCTAACTGCATCCAATGACATAACACTGCCATGTTATCAACAGCCTTGTAAATGTTCCCTTTCTCATGGACCTCTGAGAATTTCTCTGGGATATATTCTCACAAATGAAACCAGTAAGTCGTAAACATGCTTAACTTTGGTAAATACTACCCAGGTGTTTTATGGAATGACTGAATCAGTTTAAAGCTGTTAAAAAAGGGGGGATTTAACATATTAGGCCTGAGACTGCTATCCCTAAAAAGGCCTACTTCAAAGGCTGGCCTTTGGCTGGCATCTTGGAATTTGGATCTCAAGAGAGTTTTCACCATTCCCTGACAAGAATGGCTAACTGTGCCTAAACTATTTGTATGAACATTGTGGTTTATGCTGAAGACCTGCTTTCCTTCTGTGGGTCTGGAATTTTGGTACACACTAGGCAAAGAGTGCCTACATGACCAGCCTCCCATAGACATCTTGGGCACTGAGTCCTTAATAATTTTCCCTGGTAGACAACATTTCACATGTGCTGTCATAACTCATTGTAAAGGGAATTAATTACACCCTGTGTAACTCAACTGGGAGAGGACTCTGAAAATTTACACCTGGTTTCCTTCAGACTTTGTCCCATATACCTTTTCCTTTTGGTGATTTCGCTTTGTATCCTTCAGTTATATTAAATCATAACCACGAGTATGACTATATGCTGAGTCCTGGGATTTCCAGAAAATCACTGAACATAGGGGTTGCCTTAAGGATATAGCCTCAACATAAATTCCCACAGTCAAAGTAGGAAAATTTGTAAGAAGACTTACTTTCAGCTGCATACTTCCATGTGTCATTTAAATTTTATACCACATGAATGTGTTATCTTTTTAAAATAAATACTTTATAAAAGGGAGAGAAAAGTTGTCAAAACTAGGTTACCTATGAATAAGATCCAAAAGGACATTAGAGAACCATAGAAGTATACAGTGAAACCTTCTTAAATCCCTGTGAAGAAGCCAAAAGAAGGTAAGGAACTTACCCAGTTACCGAGACAGTCATATTTATGGCTTGCATCCTCACTTCCCTGTTTCTATTGCTCCTTTCTCTTAAGTCATGTGGCCCCTTTTCCTACACAAGTCACTTCCCCCTACCATAGTTTTCTCTCCTAAATGCCTTGCAGGGGTCCACTTTCATGGTGACTATAGTCTTTCCTATTTCTCAGACTCCTGGAATATGTGAATATGTTCAGAGTTCCTCCCAAAATATTGGGTCCCATGGAAACTGAGCCCGATAGGAACAGAAAAGAGAAGTTGAAGAAAAATCCTACTGGTAACTATTTGGAAGAGGAGAAAAAGAGAGGGGAATAGTAAAGAAAGAGACGGGAATAGTAAAGAGAGTCCTTGGTCAAGTCATCATATCTTTCCAAGTACTCATACTGTAGCAAGGGGGTAAACATCAAGGTCAGAGAGGAATCCATCCACTACTGTGGGACAAAGCAGCTAAGCAGAACCAGATAGCTTAGAGACTCCTTGCATGGATTCCCAACGTCTCTCAAAACCCTCCCCAAAGGGGAAGATGCTTACGTGCTCCAGGAAGCAGGGTCCTATCTCGCTGAGATGGGGGTCATCATTGTTGTACTGTTTCTCCAGGTCTCTTACAAAGCCCATCTGAAACCTGTAGATGTCTTCAATGTTTCCAAAGATCACCTTCAGTTGCTCATCACTGAACATGTCCCTTCTCTTCCGGCATTGCTTCAGGTAGCCCTGCAGACAAAGTAAAAGTCCAGGATGAGGATGCCCTTCATTCCTTGAGGGTTTTACCACTTAAGCATTTGGGAGCCTTATTTCAGTTCCATGATGTAAACAGGAAATAATCATTTTTATTTTTCATACAAGAAAATTGGGTTTAAAGAAGGAAGTCACTTGATCAGTGAATAATTAGGAAAGCTGGATCTTAAGGAAAAGTCTCCAGAGTGCAAAGATTCCAGAGCATAGAGCCTTGCCCACCATTCTCTATGACAAGGACCCCCAAAAGTGATAGGATTCTTTCTCAGAATCTGGTTAAGCACAAATCATTTCACTCACTTTAGTAGCTATTGGGTTAACTGAATTGATTCACAACTCAAATATTCTATTTCTTGTAAGACCAGTCCAAAAGCTCTGGTAGGAAAACTTCCCAAAAGGAACAGACAAAACCAAACCATTCTTAAAGTGAATGTGTAGTCATCAGGTCAGTAGCTGGTCAGGAGAGACTGTTTGGATGAGCTTAGTGAGCAATCCCACAGGTGCCCAGGCATGGTGTTTTCAACAGGGTAAGTGTTTAGGACACATTTGTGAATAAATGGATGGATTAATACAGCTAGCCACTGATGAAAAAGTAATCAATGAAAGAAATTCTTAGTCTGATAAGAGAACTGAGATAACACAATCAGACTCAGAAAACATTGTAAGTCAGGGCAAAGGAAACAAACAAAGTTTTCCATTCTGAACTTCCCAGTGTACATTTTTAACTAATAGTAATGGTCTTCATTAGAAATCATTAGCATGTAAAAATTCTGGTGAGAATGAATTATGCCCACTTGCTTTTATCTAAAAGCTAAATGTGATTTTTATAACATCTGTTGAGCCCCTAATGAGGAGCATTATGGTGAATGACATCACTTCTGGCCCTGTCTAACTCCATTTTGTTTCTTCGAACACAGTTTGCAATGAAGGCATCTAGGCAACTCCAGGAAGATTCTCATCCCTGGTTTCAATGCCCTTTACCAACTCCTACCAAAATCTCACTTCTCTTTTATCCTCTTACCCTCTAATTCAGCCATTAATGAGTAAGTGTCTTTAACAATTTGAAAATTAATAGTTTGTGCCTGTGTTGACATTTATTTGATTAATGGTTTATGCCCTCCTTGACTACTATGCTCAAGATGTCCTACATTCATTTATATCCAATTCCTGACCAAGAGGAAGACACTCTCTACTCCCAGAATAACTTTTTAGCTTCACTCTCTTTACTAAAGTAGTAAATTCTGCTTCCCTCAAAAACTTTCTTTCACTAATAGGAAGAGAGGTAATAAATTCCGAAGGTTCCTCTCTGCCTAATATGTAACCCCTAGTTTTCTTATCTCTATTTTCCTCCCTTCTCTCCCCACTCTCTCTTTTTCACTCTTAACACCTTTGGAAGTGTCTTAGCTACAGTAGAGCAAGAAAATCAGTGAGCATATCATCTGGCAGGAACTTTTCCGTCTTGACATTAGGCAAGGGGCAGAGACCGACACACCTCTGCTCCCACTTTTTCACCCTAAAGTAGGCTTGTGAGTATAACTGGAAAAAATGGTAACAATGTTACTTTAGCATGTCACTTCTGGGTTACTAGTAAATAGGGAAAACCACTAGACCATTCAGGTATGACCTAAATCAAATCCCTTATGATTATACAGTGGAAGTGAGAAATAGATTTAAGGGCCTAGATCTGATAGAGTGCCTGTTGAACTATGGAATGAGGTTCATGACATTGTACAGGAAACAGGGATCAAGACCATCCTCATGGAAAAGAAATGCAAAAAAGCAAAACAGCATTCTGGGGAGGCCTTACAAATAGCTGTGAAAAGAAGAGAGGCGAAAGGAAAAGGAGAAAAGGAAAGATATAAACATCTGAATGCAGAATTCCAAAGAATAGCAAGAAGAGATAAGAAAGCCTTCCTCAGCAATCAATGCAAAGAAATAGAGGAAAACAACAGAATGGGAAAGACTAGAGATCTCTTTAAGAAAATTAAGACACCAAGGGAACAGTTCATGCAAGATGGGCTCGATAAGGACAGAAATGGTGTGGACCTAACAGAAGCAGAAGATACTAATAAAAGGTGGCAAGAATACACAGAAGAACTGTAAAAAGATCTTTACGACCCAGATAATCATGATGGTGTGATCACTAATCTAGAGCCAGACATCCTGGAATGTGAAGTCAAGTGGTCCTGAGAAAGCATCACTACGAGAAAAGCTAGTGGAGGTGATGGAATTCCAGTGGAGCTGTTTCAAATCCTGAAAGATATGCTGTCAAAGTGCTGCACTCAATAAGCCAGCAAATGTGGAAAACTCAGCAGTGGCCACAGAACTGGAGAAGGTCAGTTTTCATTCCAATCCCAAAGAAAGGCAATGCCAAAGAATACTCAAACTACCACACAATTGCACTCAGCTCACATGCTAGTAGAGTAATGCTCAAAATTCTCCAAGCCAGGCTTCAGCAATACATGAACCGTGAATTTCCAGATGTTCAAGCTGCTTTTAGAAAAGGCAGAGGAACCAGAGATCAAATTGCCAACATCTGCTCGATCATGGAAAAATCAAGAGAGTTCCAGGAAAACATCTATTTCTGCTTTCTTGACTATGCCAAAGCCTTTGACTGTGTGGATCACAGTAAACTGTGGAAAATTCTGAAAGGGATGGGAATACCAGACCACCTGACCTGCCTCTTGAGAAATCTGTATGCAGGTCAAGAAGCAACAGTTAGAACTGGACATGGAACAACAGACTGGTTCCAAATAGGAAAAGGAGTATGTCAAGGCTGTATATTATCACCCTGCTTATTTAAATTATATGCAGAGTACATCATGAGAAATGCTGACCTGGAAGAAATACAAGCTGGAATCAAGACTGCCAGGAAAAATATCAATAAGAGATATGCAGATGACACCACCCTTATGGCAGAAAGTGAAGAGGAACTAAAAAGCCTCTTGATGAAAGTGAAAGTGGAAAGTGAAAAAGTTGACTTAAAGCCCAAGATTCAGAAAACGAAGATCATGGCATCCAGTCCCATCACTTCATGGGAAATATATGGGGAAACAGTGGAAACAGTGTCAGACTTTATTTTGGGGGCTCCAAAATCACTGCAGATGGTGACTGCAACCGTGAAATTAAAAGACACTTACTCCTTGGAAGAAAAGTTATGATCATCCTAGATAACATATTCAAAAGCAGAGACATTACTTTGCTGACTAAGGTGCATCTAGTCAAGGCTATGGTTTTTCCAGTAGTCATGTATGGATGTGAGAGTTGGACTGTGAAGAAGGCTGAGTGCCAAAGAATTGATGCTTTTGAACTGTACTGTTGGAGAAGACTCTTGAGAGTCCCTTGGACTGCAAGGAGATCCGGCCAGTCCATTCTGGAAGGAGATCAGCCCGGGATTTCTTTGGAAGGAATGATGCTAAAGCTGAAACTCCAGTACTTTGGCCACCTCATGCGAAGAGTTGACTCATTGGAAAAGACTCTGATGCTGGGAGGCATTGGGGGCAGGAGGAGAAGGGGACGACAGAGCATGAGATGGCTGGATGGCATCACTGACTCAATGGACGTGAATCTGAGTGAACTCTGGGAGTTGGTGATGGGCAAGGAGGCTTGGCATGCTGAGATTCATGGGGTCGCAAAGAGTCGGACACGACTGAGTGACTGAACTGAACTGAACTGAACTGAACTAGTGAGTGACAGGAAACAGAAGAAGTCAGCCTGGACAGCTTATTCATCTCCTGATAAACCAGCTCATGAAATACTTAATAGTTTTGTTTATTGGTCCCATTTGAAACATCTCAGGGAACTGACAAATTACCATCAAATCCTTAAAAGTACAGCAAGGATGCTATATCTTAACATGAGTATGGAATACAACAGAAATGGGGAAAAAAAAGGAAAGAGTGGGGTTTGAAAAGGAAAGAGACAGAGGTCTCAGAATGGCTTCCTAATTCCCCCAATATGCTATCCATTACCTTTGTCAAGGATACCATTTTCTTTCTATTACATTATACAGGAAGGGCATGTGCTGTAACAAGGGAATAAAAATTATATATTAGGAGAAATGCAACTACCCATAGGATGGTAGGGCCCTAGAGCGTACTGTTAATTATTTTTCTTTAAAGCTAATTCTAGATTATAAATAAATATATTATGGTGCATTTGGCTTAATGCAATATCACACAGCCATTAAAGTCAGAAAAGCTATCTTGTAACATGGAGATGTATTTATGGCATAATGTTAAGAAGTAGAATATAAAATGGTGTCACTATGTCTTTATGATTAAAAATAAGAAAAAGTCTTTGCCAGAGAATATAAAGAAAATACAGCCTTGAGAAGATTGCCTTGAACATAGTATTATCAAGGAAAGGAGGAGGATCCAATGTCTTCTTAAATTTTCCATCCCTAGTGTTTAAGACACATGACTTGCTGAAGGGATTACAAATAATAGATAGAAACTGCTCTTATTGGGCTTCCCAGGTGACTCTAGAGGTAAAGAACCTGTCTATCAATGCAGGAGACATAAGAGATGTGGGTTCAATCCCTGAGTTGGGAAGATCCCCCTGGAGGAGGGCACGGCAACCCACTCCAGTATTCTTGACTGGAGAATCCCATGGACAGAGAAGCTTGATGGGCTATGGTCCATAGGGTCACAAAGAGTTGGACATGACTGAAACGACTTAGCACACACATGTCCTTACAAAGGAAATTTTAAAAAGGGACATAAGGATATGGGAGTAGCCAGAGAACCCTTAAATGTCATCCCTAGCCCCTATTTCACCCAACTGCCTAGGCTTCTGAGGGGAGAAAGGCCAGGAGAGTTGACTAGTTCTCTGAGTCTTTATTTTATTTTTCTCTCCCTTCTTTGGCTGACTTAGTGACTTTATCAAATTTTCCACAAAAACAATGAATAGCACTTTGATTAGGGGTCAGTCAATCTTTGTTTCTTCTCATCCACTCATTTTTAATGACATACAAGTTTAAGATGAGTTGGTAGTGGAATATGACTTTCAAAAAAAAAAAAAAAAAAACCTAATGCCATTTCAAGTTAGGGATAAAGGGGAAACAGACTGAGAAGTTGGAATGAGTCAAGTAATAGAAAGGCAATTACACTACTGCAGGGGAGCATCATTCAATTCTGAGCCCTGTTTTCAGAGAAACATGAAGAAAAGGATACAGAGCCAGAAGGAAATAGGGCAGAGAGGGGCCTGAAAAGCAACACCATGAAGAATGGTGCAATACCAGGGTTGTTTGTCCTGGAGAAGAGAAGTTGCAGAGGACTTCTGAAGGCTTGTCACAGGACAAAGGGAGCAGAAGGGGTCTATGGTTCTTACTGTCAAGCATGCTTCGAACACCTTTTAGCTCCATCTGAATGGTAAGAGAGAATAAGGTGATATGGCAGTAGGTGTGAACTAATTGAACAAAAGTAGTTTCTGAGAGCCTCACCTCTCCTAGGAGTAAAGTGAGCATGAATGTGAAGGCAGTACTGTGGGAGTTATCAAATCAATCATAATCAGCATGAATTAGCCCTGCTATATTGCCATGGTAATAGGCAAAGAAGGTTGACTAGTAATTTTACTGTTTCTAAACCCTCAGGGTTGATCTAAAAGTCTAAATCTAATACAATGAGCTAGAATAAGTGCCTTATATGAGATACAAATCAAAATCATGACCTCCAGAGAATATTCCAAAGACTTGCGGGAAATAAGATTAATCAAAGAACCTCTGGATCAACTATGGTTTTAAAAAACTTTTAGGGAAAGACCTGTGCAAACCTGGACCTTGGTGACTCTATCTATAAAATGTATAATCAGAAAAGATTTACAGGGCCTCATTCAGCTCTGACTCTCTACAAATATCATATACTGTTTTGACTGGAAGCCTGACAAGAGACTTGATATATGTCTTGAAAATAATTTCAATATAATTAGGGAATGATAACCATGTTTGCCCTGTTCACAGCCTGTATCTCTCGAGCTTTTCTTCTTTCACTTTTTTGTCCATGAAGACTTCTTTTCAGATTAAATGAAACCATTAAAAATAAGAGGATGACAGGAAGAAGATTTGCAACTTGGAAAACTGCCAAGGGATTAATATCTGGAATATACCAGAAACTCCTATAAATGAGCAAAAAAAAAAAAAAAAAGGAAGCGAGAGAGAGAGAAACTCCAGGAAAATGGGCAAAGAATAGGAACAGGGCCTCGAGTGTCCAGGTGGTATGGATAGGTATGGCCTAGAGCAGACAGAAAACCCTGGGCTGGTCACTGAAGGCCAATGAGCTGCTTCATCCTTTTAGTTTAGTATGCTATACAAATATTATTGTTTATTACAATGTGTTACTTTCTACATATACACCAAGATATAAAGACAATTGGGAATAAATCAGGATAGGCAATTAACAGAAATAAACAGTCAGTAAGTTTGAAAATTCCAGGCTTAAACATATCGAATGTAAATGTCTTGAAGCTATACTATGAGAAACTCTATCAGGTCTAGGAAGAATTCCTTGATGGTGTATGAGAGACTAATACAAATGACCAAGGAAAACTAGTCCAGCTTTTCTGGAGGCATTTGAGGACAGAATTTATTTTACAGGTATCAGATGACTGAGATTGTCTTACTCAGAGAGTATTTAACTTTGTTTGACCTGTGTCTCAGTTTCCCTGATCATAATATGACTTCTAAAATAAGAGTAAATACCATAAACCATTGGTCAAGATAGCCTAGAACTAAGCAAATTCTCTTTTATATCACTGTTTGGATTTAGAAAGAAGAATGTCATCTTTTCAGAGAACTCATTAAAAAATATACTTTCTTTTCCTGGCCTCACTGAATAACTTTGATAAAAATAACTCTATTTCCTACTTCCACATTTGTAAAATGAGCATAGCGTAACTTAAATGGTGAGGCACTTTCTGCTTCCAGGAGTAATTAATAAATGAATAAATAAATACAAAAAAATGAATATTTATAGACCTCCCTTAACCTACAGAAAGAGTAGATACTATGCTAACACATTTGTGCATGAGTAAGACATGCCTCCATTGGTATCAGTGAGAAAATGGTGGAAAAGGCAGAAGTAACATGGATTACTATCAGTGTTCCTTAGTGAGAGCATACCTAGATTTCACAGAATCAGATAAAGTAATATCCAGACAGCACTTAAAGAGCAACTCATACAATCTGCTAATTTTAGAATTAGGGAACAAGGTCCAGGATGGAAAAGATTCACCTGAGGTTCCTCAGTCAGTTAGTGACTAAGGTGGGATGTGAACTTAGGAATCCCAATTCTAGTTTTGGTATTCTTTCTTATAAATCATATTGTTCCTCATAGCTTTTGGTTTAAAGGTGACAACCCTGAGCTAAAATACTGTTTTCTGACCTACACACAGAGCTATACACAGGTTTCTCTACTCTTCTTTTGTTCTAGCTAAATGTTCCTTTGACATCTGCGGTTGCAGGGTGGGACAAAGAGATATTTCTCTTTTAAACCATTAGCTTCAGTATCAAGAATAATTAAGAGATATGGAACTCACAAATTACCATCAAAAACTTTGTTAGGTTAGTTGGACTGGGAAATTTCTCAAAGCAAGGAATGACACTCTATCTTTTGGAAAGATAAATTCTTGCATTGCTGTCCTGAGCCCATGCCCAAGAAATCTGGGAAAAGAGGCCAAGATATTTGAGAGTTGAGAATAAAATCCACCTAAGACTTAACTATCTAAGAACTCTAGGAAAGTAATTTTGTCTCTTAGAGATTCAGTCTGCTGATCTCAAAAATAGTTATGACAATAATAACCTATTTCGTGTGAAAATGAAATGTCAAGATGTGAATGTACTTTGCCAAAGCAGTACATACACATGTGCACTTGTAATTAAATCTGATTTTCAAAAATAGTTATTTAGCATCTACCATCAGCCAACCACTGTGGCAGGTGCTGAGTATGTATCAGTAAATACATGAAGAAAACTATCCCTCATTGGAATTTACTTTATAGTATGGGAGAATGAGAAATAGATGGAGAATCAACTTTATTTTCTTGGGCTCCAAAATCACTACAGATGCTGACTGCAGCCATGAAATTAAAAGACGCTTGCTCCTTGGAAGAAAAGCTGTGACAAACCTAGAGAGCATATTAAAAAGCAGACATTACTTTGCCAACAAAGTTCCATATAGTCAAAGCTGTGGTTTTTCCAGTAGTCATGCATGGATGTGGGAGCTGGACCATAAAGCTGAGTGCCAAAGAATTGATGCCTTTGAACTGTGGTGTTGGAGAAGACTCTTGAGAGTCCCTTGGACTGCAGGGAGATCCAACCAGTCAATCCTAAAGGAAATCAGTCCTGGGTGTTCATTGGAAGGACTGATGCTTAAACTGAAACTCCAGTATTTTGTTCACCTCATGTGAAGAGTTGGCTCATTGGAAAAGACCCTGATACTGGGAAACATTGAAGGCAGAGGAGAATGGGACGACAGAGGATGAGACAGTTGGATGGCATCACCAACTCAGTGGACGAGTTTGAGCAAGCTTCAGGAGTTGTGATGACAGGGAAGCCTGGAGTGCTGCAGTCTATGGAGTTGCAAAGTGTCGGACATGGCTGAGTGACTAAACTGAACTGAACTGAGGTAGGACTACTTTAGGCAGAAGGGAAAGCCAGTGGAAAGGCTATGAGTGGGGAGCATATCAGGCCTTTTTAAGGAACAACAGTAGGCCATTGTGGCTAAAGTAGTGAGAGTACGTGGGAAAGGAGCAAGAGATGAAGTCACAGAAGTAAGGAAATGTTGATCACACAGGTTTGTAAGTAATAATGAGAACTTTGTCTTTGTCTTCTACTCAGGAGGGAAAGGTGTGCCACTGGAAATTTTTGAGCAGAGGAGTGATATAAACTGACTTAGATATTGATATTATCCCTTGGCTGCTTGGTAAAGAATTGAATGTACTAACTTGTATTAGATATTATAAGAAAGCTATCATTTTAAAACATCTGTATTGGGGTATACTTGATTTACAATGTTGTGCCATTTTCAGGTGTACAGCAAGGTGACTATTATATGTAAACATATACTGACTCTTTTTTGTATTATTTTCCTATGTAGGCCGAATATTTCCCTGGTGGCTCAGATGGTAAAGCATCTGCCTATGATGCAGGAGACCTGGGTTCGATCCCTGGGTAGGGAAGATCCCCTGGAGAAGGAAATGGCAACACACTGCAGCATTCTTCCCTCGAAAATCCCACAGACAATGGAGCCTAGCAGGATACAGTCCACGGGGTAGCAAAGTCAGACACGACTGAGCGACTTCACTTCACTTTACTTTCACTTTCACCTATATAGGCCATTAGAGAATACTGAGTAGAGTTCCCTACGCTACACAGTAGGTCCTTATTAGTTATCTATTTTATATATAGTAGTGTGCAGAGGTCAATCCCAGTCTTCTAATTTATCTCTCCTTTCCTTACCCCTCAATAACCATAAGTTTCTTTTCTATGTCTGTGACTGTCTGTTCTATAGATATGTTCATTTATGGTCTTTTTAGAATTCCACATATAAGCAATATATTTGTCATTCTCTTTAACTTACATCACTCAGTATGACAATCTCTAGATCCATTCATGTTGGTACAAACAGCATTATGTTGTTATTTTTTATGGCTTATTAATATTCCATTGTACATATGTACCACAAAGTTATTAATCCATTCCTCTTGATGATGGATATTTAGGTGGCTTCCATATCCAGGCTATTATAAATAGTTTAAGATAATTATCATTTTATAGCAGTGCTCTACACACTTTAGTATGTATTGTAAGTCAAATGTTAACCTAGTTAAAATGCAGATTTGAACTCAGGTCTGAAATAAAGATTCTGAATTTCTTAAAAACTCAAGGTGATTCATATGTTGTTGGTCAAGGGAAGAACAATTTGAGGGTAGGAGATATGTCCAAGGCCTGGCAAAGAGCAGAGCTCCACTAAATTTTTGCTGAATTAATAATATATCAGTGGTTTGATAGCCAATGTTACCTAACATATTCAAGAGGGTAATAAAAAAAAATACTAACCATTTATAAGAAGACAGGAGGAAAAGAAAAAGATAATAGAGAGACATGGATGGATAGGTAAACAGAAGAAAAGGGAAAGAAGGAAAGAAAAACCACATTTCCCCAAATACTTACAATATTAGATTTACTTAATTTCCTCAATGAACTTAAGAGTTTGGTGAAATGAAGCCAGCTTTTTCACTCTCCTCTTTCACTTTCATCAAGAGGCTCTTTAGCTCCTCTTCACTTTCTGCCATAAGGGTGGTGTCATCTGCATATCTGAGGTTATTGATATATCCCCTGGCAATCTGGATTCCAGCTTGTGATTCGTCCAGCCTAGCAGTTCGCATGACGTACTCTGCATATAAGTTAAATAACCAGGGTGAAAATATACAGCCTTGACATATTCTTTTCCCAATCTGGAACCAGTCCATTGTTCCATGTCCTGTTCTAACTGTTGCTTCTTGATCTGCATACAGATTTCTCAGGAGGCAGGTAAGGTGGTTTGGTATTTCCATTTCTTTAAGAATTTTCCACAGATTGTTGTGATCCACAGAGTCAAAGACTTTGGTGTAGTCAATAAAACAGAAGTAGATATTTTTCTGGAACTCTCTTGCTTTTTTAATGATCCAACAGATACTGGCAATTTGATCTCTGGTTCCTCTGCCTTTTCTAAACCCAGCCTGAACATCTGAAAGTTCTCATTTCACCTACTGTAGAAGCATAGCTTGGGAATTTTGAGCATTACTTTGGTAGCATGTGAGATGAGTGCAACTGTACAGTAGTTTGAACATTCTTTGGCATTTCCTTTCTTTGGGATTGGAATGAAAACTGATCTCTTCCAGTCCTGTGGCCACTGCTGAGTTTTCCAAATTTGTTGGCATATTGAATACAGCACTTTAATGGTATCACCTTTCAGAATTTGAAATAGCTCAGCTGGAATTCTATCACGTCTACGAGCTTTGTTTGTAGTGATGCTTGCTAAGGCCCACTTGACTTCACACTCCAGAATGTCTGGCTTTAGGTGAGTAATCACACGATTGTGGTTATCTAGTTAATTAAATCTTTTTTCTATGGTTCCTCTGTCTATTCTTGCCACCTCTTCTTAATATCTTCTGCTTCTGTTAGGTCCATATCATTTCTGTCCTTTATTGTGCCCATCTTTGCATGAAATGTTCCCTTGGTGTCTCTAGTTTTCTTGAAGAGAACTCTAGGCTTTCCATTCTAGTCTTTTTTCTCTGTTTCTTTGCATTAATCACTTAAGGCTTTCTTATCTCTTCTTGCTATTCTTTGGAACTCTGCATTGAGATGGTTATATCCTTCCTTTTCTCCTTTGCATTTTGCTTCTATTCTTTTCTCAGCCATTTGTAGGGCCCCCTCAGACAACAATTTTGACTTTGTGTATTTCTTTGTCTTAGGGATGGTTTTGATCACTGCCTTCTGTATGATGTCATGAACTTCCATCCATAGTTCTTCAGGCACTCTGTCTGTCAGATCTAATCCCTTGAATCTACTCATTACTTCTACTGTATAATCATAAGGGATTTGATTTAGGTCATACCTAGTGGTTTTCCCTACGTTCTTCATGTAAGTCTGAATTTTGCAATGAGGAGTTCATGATCTGAGCTACAGTCACCTCCTGGTCTTTTTGCTGACTGTATAGAGTTTCTCCAACCGCAGCTAAAAGGAATGTAATCAATCTGATTTCAGTAATGACCGTTTGGTGATGCCTATATGTAGAGTGTTCTTTTATGTTGTTGGAAGAGGGTGTTTGCTATGATCAGTGTGTTCTCTTGGTAAAACTCTGTTAGCCTTTGCCCTGTTTCATTTTGTTCTCTGAGGCCACACTTGCCTGTTACTCTGGGTATCTCTTGACTTCCTACTTTTGCATTCTAGTCCCTAATGATGAAAAGGACATCCTTTTTTTTTGTGGTGTTAGTTCTAGAAGGTCTTGTAGGTCATCAGAGAACCATTCAACTTCAACTTCTTCAGCATTAGTGGTTGGGCATAGACTTGGATTACTGTGATATTGAATGGTCTGCCTTGGAAGGGGACAGAGTTCATTCTGTCTTTTTCAGATCACACCCAAGTACTGCATTTTGGACTCTTTTGTTGACTATGAGGGCTACTCCATTTCTTCTCAGGGATTCTTGCCCAGGATAGTAGATACAATGGTCATCTAAATTAAATTTTCCCATTCCTGTCCATTTTTGTTCACTGATTCCTAAAATGTCTATGTTCACTCTTGCTGTCTCCTGTTTGACCACTTCCAATTTACCTTGATTCATGGACCTAACATTCCTGGTTCCTATGCATTTTTGTTCTTTACAGCATTGGACTTACTTCCATTACCAGTCACATGCACAACTGTGCATTGTTTCAACTATGGTTCCATCTCTTCATTCTTTCTAGAGCTATTTCTCCACTCTTCTCCAGTAGCATATTGGGCATCTATTGACCTGGGGAGTTTATCTTTAAGGATCATACTTTTTTGCCTTTTCATACTGTTCATGGGTTGTCAAGACAAGAATACTGATGTGGTTTGTCATTCCCTTCTCCAGGGGAACATGTTTTATCAGAAGTATCCACCATGACCCGTCCACCTTGGGTGGTCCTACACAGCATAGCTCATATTTTCACTGAATTAGACAAGGCTGTGATCCATGTGATCAGTTTGTTTAGTTTTCTGTGATTGTCATTTTCATCCTGTCTGACCTCTGACAGATAGGACTAAGAGGTTGTGGAAGCTATTTGATGTGAGAGACTGGCTCTGGGGAATCTGGGTTTTGTCTTATGGGTGTGGTTGTGCTCAGTAAATCTTTAATCCAATTTTCTCTTTATGCATGGGGCCACATTCCCTGAAGCAAACCTATGTTAGGTGTAATGGCAACCTCCTTCAAAAGGGCTTATGCCAGTATTGTATTCAGTGTCCCTGACCCTGTGTCAGGCCACTGTTGACCCATGTCTCCACCATATCATGATGTCATATGATAGCTGTCCTTCTCTGTCTGACTTCATTCAGTATGACAGTAAATAGATCCATCCATGTTGCTGAAAATGGCATTATTTCATTCTCTTTAATGCCTGCTGAAGCCCCAATACTTTGGCCACTTGATGTGAAGAACTGACTCATTAGAAAAGACCCTGATACTGGGCAATATTGAAGGCAGGAAGAGAAGGGAACAACAGAGGATAAGATGGTTGGATGGCATCACTGACTCGATGAATATGAGTTTGAGCAAGCTCCAGGAGTTGGTGACTGACAAGAAACCCTGACGTCCATGGGGTTGGAAATAGTTGGACACGACTGAGCGACTGAACTGAACTGAAAATGAAACCCACTGGAGAAATCATAAAATCAAAGGTTATAGGAGTTAAGGACACCTTCAAGGTCACAGGTTAATTAGTGACTAAGTTAAGACGTGAAAGCCAGCACTCCATGTCTACAGAGCCCTCGTTCTTTCTATCCTACCTTACTATTTCAAGGAAGTGGAAGAAGATAAACTTCAACCTTCCTGGATGGGGTGAGAAAATGAGTTTAGGTGAAGAAAGTTAAGGTCCAAAGTCCTTGGCCTTAATATTTTCACATGCAGTTGTTGTTGGTATTAGTTACATGAGGATATTTAAATTAAAATGAAATAAAATTTACAATTCCATTTCTCAGTCATACTAGCCACATCTCAAATGCTCAGCAGTGACAAATGGTTGACCAGGGCCTACTGTAATAGAGACTATAGATATACAACATGTTCATCACTGCAAAAAGTTTTACTAGGCAGCACTATAGAAACAATAACTTTACATTCCCACCAACAATTCAAGAGGGTTCTCTCCTCTCTATATTCTCTCCAGCATTTATTGTTTGTAGGTTTTTTGATGATGTCCATTCTACCAGTGTAAGGTAATACATCATTGTGGTTTTGATTTGCATCTCTAATAATTAGTAATATTGAGCATCTTTTCATGTGCTTCTTGGCTATCTGCATATCTTCTTTGGAGAAATGCCTATTTAGGTCTTCTGCCCATTTTTGATTATGTTGGTTTTTTGTTATTGAGCTGCATGAGCTGTTGTATACTTTGGAGGTTACTCCCTTGACAGTTGCTTTATTTGCAAATATTTTCTCCCACACTGAGGGTTGTCTTTTCAGGTTGTTTATGGTTTTCTTTGTGGTGTAAAAGATTTTACAGTCACTAAGAGGAACAGTATGGAGGTTTCTTAAAAACTAAAAAACAGAACTATAGTGCTGTGCTGTGATTAGTCACCCAGTCATGTCTGACTCTTTGTGACCCCACAGACTGTAGCCTGTCAGGCTCCTCTGTCCATGGGGATTCTCCAGGCAAGAATACTAGAATGGGTTGCCATGCCTTCCTCCAGGGGATCTTCCCAACCCAGGGATCAAACCCAGTCTTCCACATTGCAAGAGATTTATTTACCATTTGAGCCTCCAAGGAAGCCCAAGAATACTGGAGTGGGTAGCCTATGCCTTCTCCAGGGGAACTACTCAACCCAGGAATCAAACTGGTGCCTCCTGCACTGCACGCAGATTCTTTACCAGCTGAGCTACCAGGGAAGCCCCAGAACAACCATATGACCCAGTAATTCCATACTTGGCATATACCATAAGAAAACCACAGTTCAAAAGACATTCACCCCATTCTTCATTGCAGCACTGTTTCCAATAGCCAGGACATGGAAGCAACCTAAATGTCCAAAGACAGATGAATGGAAAGAAGATGTGGTATATATACACAATGGACTATTAGTCAGCCAAAAAGAAATGAAGTTGGATCTCTTGTAGAGACATGGATGAACCTAGAGTCTGTCATACAGAGTGAAGTAAGTCAGAAAGAATAAAACAAATATGGTATATCAATGTATATATGTGGAATCTAGAAAAATGTTACAGATGAATGTCTTCGCAGGGCAGGAATAGAGACACAGATATAGAAAAAGGACATGTGGACATGCAGCGGGGCAGGGAGAGGGGTGGGATAAAATGGAAGATTGGGATTGGCATACATATTAGATTGGCCAGAGTACATTCAGCTTTCCCCTTATACCTTATAGAAAAACTCAAATGAACTTTTTGCCCAACATAATACACTATCATATGTAAAAGAGATAGCTAGTGAGAAACTGCTATACATTACAGGGAGCTCAGCTCAGTGCTCTGAGGTGATCTAGATGGGAAGGATGGGGGAGGTTGGGAGAATGTTCCAAGAGGGAAGAGATACACATATACATGTGGATATATGTATACAGGTGGCTGGTTCCCTTTGTTATACAGCAGAAACTAACAAAACACTGTGAGGCAACTACAGCCCAATTTAAAAAACAAGAAATATAATTCTGACATGTTTAACAAGCTCACACAGGGACTTTGGTGTACCTTCAAGTTTGTAAACTACTGGCTTACAGGGATGTGTGTGTGCTATAATGAAGTCAGGCTCATACATGGGGTGGCAACAACTGGATCAGAAGCCAAGAGGATAGAGTTAGAGATTCCAGCAAGGGGACAGAAGAAGAGAGGGAGAGAGAGAGACAGAGGGAATATGAATATGCATATGAAAGTTAGACAAACAGATAGACAGCAAAAGGGGAGAAATAAACAGAGGGAAAGTAATCCCAAGGGAGCAGTTTCATCCACTAAACAGAGTCTAGATCAGTCCAGCTACTTTTTCTAACACCTTGGGACTGTCACAGGTATAGCCCAGGAAGGTTGTCATTTCTTCATGGAAGTGTCCTCTTTCTTATCCTAAGGGCCCTCACATGGACCATCAGAGTTGGGCCTACCTCACAAATGTCCTTTAGGTGCTTGATGTAATGACGCTCGGTGCTCATGATCTCATTGATGACGTTGGCCCGCATCTGGTCCCGGTTTTGGAGTGGCCGGCCCAGACAGAGGCAGTCTGAGTTGGGGTCCAGGTGCCCATTCTGAACGTCACTGGGCCCTTCCTCTACCCCATCCTCCTGGTTCACCCATAGCTGTAGAGGCAGGCAGAAGAAGAAGAATGGGTTAGCTTCCTTCTTTGAGAAGTTTTCAGCCAAGTAGAAAAAGGATAAACTAAAATCTTCAGGTATTCATAGAGCCAGAACCTTCAACCATAGCCCTCTTAAACTGAATGCCAGGACCGACTCTAGGGTGACTTGGACTTATCTATAAGTCTATTCCTCTCTAGGCCTATAGTGACCTATCCATAAAATGGAGGATGAAGAAGAGTAGGACTAAATCATCTCTAAGAGACTTCTTGGCTAGGAAGGTTTCAGAGGAGAAAAGAGTTATGGCAAGCAGAATTCATTTGTGCTGGAGCATACTGAACCATCACAGGTGGATCAAAAAATACAGATTAAATTATAATCTTGGAAGCTGAAGGGTCCAAGATGGTGACATAAGAAGACCCTGATCTCACCTCCTCCCATGGACACACCAAATCTATACCTATATAGAGAGCAATTTTAAAATTGGACTTCATTTTATTTTTCTAGAACAATTTTTGAGGGGTGATTAGATAGTTACTGCACATAAAAGGACCAGATAGAAATTGGTAGTAAAGATGGAATCATGATATCCATGAACCATACCTCTGAAGTAGCAATTTGCAGTAGTGAGGGATATTGCTGAGGGGCATAAGCAAAGACTCACCTAAACCCATCAGTTTAAAGAACAGACACACACACTTAGAGAACAAACTTATAGTTACCAGAGGAGAAGGGTTGGGGAGGGATAGACTGGGAGTCTGGTACTGACATGTACACACTGCTGTATTTAAAACAAACAACAAAGACCTACTGTACAGCACAGGGAGCTGTTATATATATGCTCAATATTCTGTGATAACTTAAAATAATTGGAAAAGAATAGATACATGCATACATATAACTGAATCACTTTGCTCTACATCTGAAACACAACATTGTTAATCAATGAAGGCTAAAAGACAAAAGCAGAATAAACAACTAATTTGTTAAGGGATATATAAAATAAAAAGAGGCAAAATGTGACATCAAAAATATAAAATATGAGGTGAGGGAATAAAAGTGTAGTGCTTTGAGAATGTCTTCAAACTGTCAGTGTAATAGACAGTTATATGTTGCTGTTTGCTGTTCAGTCTCTAAGCTGTGGCTGGTACTTTACGATCATATGGACTACCTTCACTGTCTCCCAGAGTTTGCTCAAATTCATGTCTATTGATTGAGGGATGCTATCTAACCATATCATTCTCTGTCACCCTCTCCTCCCTTTGCCTTCAGTTTTTCCCAGTATCAGGGTCTTTTCCAGTGAGTCAACTCTTCACATAAGGTGGTCAAAGTATTGGAGCTTCAGCATCATTTCTTCCAATGAATATTCAGGGTCGATTTCATTTAGGATTTACTTGTTTGACCTCACAGTCCAGGGGATTCTCAAGAGTCTTCTCCAGCACCACAGTTCAAAAGCATCAATTCTTTGGCATTCAGCCTTCCTTATGGTCCAACTCTACATCTGTATATGATTGCTTGAAAAACCATAGTTTTGACTATACAGACCATTGTAGGCAAAGTGATGTCTCTGTTTCTTAATACACTATCTAGGTTTGTCATAGCTTTCCTTCCAAGGAGCAAGTGTCTTTTAATTTCATGGCGGCAGTCACCATCTGCAGTGATTTTGGAGCCCAAGAAAATTAAATCTGTCATTGCTTCCACTTTTTCCCAATCTAAGTGCCATGAAGTGATGGGCCCATATGCCATGATCTTAGTTTTCTAAGATCTTAAATGTTGAATTTTAAGCAAGCTTTTTCACTCTCCTCTTTCACCCTCATGAAAAAGCTCTTTAGTTCCTCTTTACTTTCTGCCATTAGGGTGGTATCATCTATATCTAAGGCTGTTGCTATTTCTCTCAGCAACCTTGATACCAGCTTGTGATTCATCGAGCATGATATTTCACATGATGTACACTGCATACAAATTATATAAACAGGGAATCAATATAGAGCCTTGATATATTTCATTCCCAATTTGGAGCCAGTCAGCTTTTCCATGTAAGGTTCTAACTGTTGCCTCCTGAGGTTTACAGGAGACAAGTAAGGTGGTCTTGTATTCCCATCTCTTTAAGAATTTCCACAGTTTGTTGAGAACCACACAGTCAAAGGATTTATTGTAGTCAATGAAGCAGATGTTTTTCTGGAATTCCCTTGCTTTCCCTATGATCCAAAGAATGGTGACAAATTGGTCTCTGGTTCTTCTGCCATTTCTAGACCCAGCTTGTATCTCTGGAAGTCCTCAGTTCAAGTACTAGTGAAGCCTAGGTTGAAGCATTTTAAGCATAACCTTCAGTTCAGTTCAGTCACTCAGTCGTGTCTGATTCTCTGCAACCTCGTGAATCGCAGCATGTGAGGCCTCCCTGTCCATTACCAACTCCTGGAGTTCACTCAGCCTTAGGTCCATCGAGTCCGTGATGCCATCCAGCCATCTCATCCTAGGTCATCCCCTTCTCCTCCTGCGCCCAATCCCTCCCAGCATCAGAGTCTTTTCCAATGAGTCAACTCTTTGCATGAGGTTGACAAAGTACTGGAGTTTCAGTTTAATATCCTTCCTTCCAAAGAAATCCCAGGGCTGATCTCCATCAGAATGAACTGGTTGGATCTCCCTGCAGTCCAAGGGACTCTCAAGAGTCTTCTCCAAAATCACAGTTGAAAAGCATCAATTAGTTGGCACTCAGCCTTCTTCACAGTGCAACTCTCACATTTATACATGACCACAGGAAAAACCACAGCCTTGACAAGATGCACCTTAGTCGGCAAAGTAATGTCTCTGCATTTGAATATGCTATCTAGGTTGGTAATAACTTTTCTTCAAAGGAGTAAGCGTCTTCTAATTTCATGGCTGCAGTCACCATCTGCAGTGATTTTGGAGCCCCCAAAAATAAAGTCTGACACTGTGTCCACTGTTTCCCCATCTATTTCCTATGAAGTGATGGGACAAGATGCCATGATCTTCGTTTTCTGAATCTTGAGCTTTCAGTTTAGTTCAGTTCAGTCACTCAGTCGTGTCCGACTCTTTGCAACCCCATGAATCAAAGCACACGAGGCCTCCCTGTTCACTACTATCTCTCGGAGTTCACGCAGACTCACGTCCATCGAGTCCGTCATGCCATCCAGCCATCTCATCCTCTGTCGTCCCCTTCTCCTGCCCCCAATCCCTCCAAACATCAGAGTCTTTTCCAATGAGTCAACTCTTCACATGAGATGGCCAAAGTACTAGAGTTTCAGCTTTAGTATCATTCCTTCCAAAGAAATCCCAGGGTTGATCTCCTTCAGAATGGACTGGTGGGAACTCCTTGCAGTCCAAGGGACTCTCAATAATCTTCTCCAACACCACAGTTCAAAAGTATCAATTCTCTGGCACTCAGCCTTCTTCACAGTCCAACTCTAACTAACATCCATACATGACCACAGGAAAAACCATAGCCTTGACTAGATGGACCTTAGTCGGCAAAGTAATGTCTCTGCTTTTGAATATACTGTCTAGGTTGGTCATACCTTCTCTTCCAAGGAGTAAGCTTCTTCTAATTTCATGGCTGCAGTCACCATCTGCAGTGATTCTGGACCCCAAAAAGATAAAGTCTGACACTGTTTCCCATCTATTTGCCATTAAGTGATGCAATCGGATGCCATGATCTTGGTTTTCTGAATGTTGAGCTTTAAGCCAACTTTTTCACTCTCCTCTTTCACTTTCATCAAGAGGCTTTTTAGCTCCTCTTCACTTTCTGCCATAAGGGTGGTGTCATCTGCATATCTGAGGTTATTGATATTTCTCCTGGCAATCTTGATTCCAGCTTGTGTTTCTTCCAGTCCAGCGTTTCTCATGATGTACTTTGTATATAAGTTAAATAAGCAGGGTGACAATATACAGCCTTGACAACGTTTTCCTATTTGGAACCAGTCTGTTGTTCCATGTCCAGTTCTAACTGTTGCTTCCTGACCTGCATACAGATTTCTCAAGTGGCAGGTCAGGTGATCTGGTATTCCCATCTCTTTCAGAATTTTCCATAGTTTATTGTGATCCACACAGTCAAAGGCTTTGGCATAGTCAATAAAGCAGAAATAGATGTTTTTCTGGAACTCTCTTGCTTTTTCCATGATCCAGTAGATGTTGGCAATTTGATCTCTGGTTCCTCTGCCTTTTCTAAAACCAGCTTGAACATCAGCAAGTTCACGGTTCACGTATTGCTGAAGCCTGGCTTGGAGAATTTGGAGCATTACTTTACTAGCATGTGAGATGAGTGCAATTGTGCGGTAGTTTGAGCATTCTTTGGCATTGCCTTTCTCTGGGATTGAAATGAAAACTGACATTTTCCAGTCCTGTGGCCACTGCTGAGTTTTCCAAATTTGCTGACATATTGAGTGAAGCACTTTCACAGCATCATCTTTCAGGATTTGAAACAGCTCAACTGGAATTCCATCACCTCCACTACTAGCTTTGTTCGTAGTGATGCTTTCTAAGGCCCACTTGACTTCACATTCCAAGATGTCTGGGTCTAGATGAGGGATCACACCATCGTGATTATCTGGGTTGTGAAGATCTTTTTGTACAGTTCTTCCGTGTATTCTTGCCACCTCTTCTTAATATCTTCTGCTTCTGTTAGGTCCAGACCATTTCTGTCCTTTATCGAGCCCATCTTTGTACGAAATGTTCCCTTGGAGTCTCTGATTTTCTTGAAGCGATCTCTAGTCTTTCCCATTCTGTTGTTTTCCTCTAATTCTTTGCATTGATCGCTGAAGAAAGCTTTCTTATCTCTTCTTGCTATTCTTTGGAATTCTGCATTCAGATGCTTATATCTTTCCTTTTCTCCTTTGTTTTTTACCTCTCTTCTTTTTACAGCTATTTGTAAGGCCTCCCCAGAGAGCCATTTTGCTTTTTGCATTTCTTTTCCATGAGGATGGTCTTGATCCCTGTCTCCTGTACAATGTCACGAACCTCATTCCATAGTTCATCAGGCACTCTATCAGATCTAGTCCCTTAAATCTATTTCTCACTTCCACTGTATAATCATAAGGGATTTGATTTAGGTCATACCTGAATGGTCTAGCAGTTTTCCCTACTTCTCTTCAATTTAAGTCTGAATTTGGTAATAATGAGTTCATGATTTGCGCCACAGTCATGTCCTGGTCTTGTTTTTGTTGACAGTATAGAGCTTCTCCATCTTTGGCTGCATAGAATATAATAAATCTGATTTCGGTGTTGACCATCTGGTGATGTCCATGTGTAGCGTCTTCTCTTGTGTTGTTGGAAGAGGGTGTTTGCTATGACAAGACCATTTTCTTGGCAAAACTCTATTAGTCTTTGCCCTGCTTCAAAACTTTTTCACTCCTCTTTCACTTTCCTCAAGAGGCTCTTTAGTTCCTCTCCACTTTCTGCCATAACAGAGGTGCCATTTGCATATCTGAGGTTGATATTTCTCCCAGCAATCTTGATTCCAGCTTGTGTTTCTTCCAGCCTACTGTTTCTCATGATGTACTCTGCATGTAAGTTAAATAAGCAGTGTGACAATATACAGCCTTGACGTACTCCTTGTCCTATTTGGAACCAGTCTGTTGTTCCATGTCTAGTTCTAACTGTGGCTTCCTGACCTGCATACAGATTTCTCAAGAAGCAGGTCAGGTGGTCTGGCATTCCCATCTCTTTCAGAATTTTCCACAGTTTATTGTGATCCACACAGTCAAAGGCTTTGGCATAGTCAATAAAGCAGAAATAGATGTTTTCCTGGAACTCTCTTGCTTTTTCCATGATTGAGCAGATGTTGGCAATTTGATTTCTGGTTTCTCTGCCTTTTCTAAAACCAGCTCGAACATCTGGAAGTTCATGGTTCATGTATTGCTGAAGCCTGACTTGGACAATTTTGAGCATTACTTTACCAGCATGTGAGATGAGTACAATTGTGTGGTAGTTTGAGCATTCTTTGGCATTGCCTTTCTTTCGGATTGGAATGAAAACTGACCTTTTCCAGTCCTGTGGCCACTGCTGAGTTTTCCAAATTTGCTGGCATCTCGAGTGCAGCACTTTCACAGCATCATCTTTTAGGATTTGATTTTTTCAAATCAAATAGTTCAGCTGGAATTCTATCACTTCCACTAGCTTTGTTCGTATTAATGCTTCCTGAGGTCCATTTGACTTCACACCACATCATGTCTGGCTCTAGATGAATGACCGCATATCGTGGTTATTTGAGTCATAAAGACATTTTGTATAGATTCTCTTTGTATTCTTGCTACCTCTTCTTAATCTCTCCTACTTCTGTTAGGTTCTTACTGTTTCTCTCCTTTATCACGCCCATTCTTGCATGATATATTCCCTTGATCTCCTCAATATTCTTGAAGAGGTCTCTAGTATTTCCCATTATATTCTTTTCCTCTACTTATTTGTACTGTTCATTTAAGAAAGTCTTTTTATCTCCCCCTGCTATTCTCTGGTACTGTTTCCTTTTCTCCCTTGCCTTTCATTTCTCTTCTTTCCTCAGCTATTTGTAAAGCCTCCTCAGACAACGACTTTGCCTCTTGCATTTCCTTGGCTTTGTGGTAATTTTAGTCACTGCTTCCTGTACAATGTTATGAAACTCTCTCCATAGTTTTTTAGGCAATCTATCTCAGATCTAATCCCTTGAATCTATTTGTTACCTCCACTGTGTAATTATAAGGGATTTGATTTAGGTTATATTCAATGATCAAGGGGTTTTCCCTACTTTCTTCAATTTAAGCTTGAATTTTGCAATAAGGAGTTGATGATAAAATCCACAGTCAGCTCCAGGTCTTGCTTTTGTTGACTGTATACTGTTTCTTAATCTTAAGCTTCAAAGAATATAGTCAAACTGAATTTGGTATTGACAATCTGGTGATGTCTATGTGTAGAGTAAACTCTTGTGTTGCTGGAAAAGGGTGTTTGCTATGAGCAGTATGTTTTCTTGGCAAAACTCTGTTAGCCTTTGCCCTGCTTCATTTTGTACTCCAAGGCCAAACTGGCCTGTTACTCCAGGTATTTCTTGACTTCCTACTTCTGCATTCTAGTCCCCTATGATGAAAATAATATCCTTTTTGGTGTTAGTTTTAGAAGGTCTTGTATGTTGTCATAGAACTGATCAACTTCAGTTTCTTTGGCCTCAGTAGCTCGAGCAAGACTTGGATTACTGTGATGTTGAATGGTTGTCTTGGAAATGAACTGAGATCATTTTGTCATTTTTGAGATTGCACCAGCTTACTGCATTTCAGACTCTTTTGTTGAATATGAGGGTTATTCCATTTCTTTTAAGAGATTCTTGCCCACAGTAGTAAGTATAATGGTCATCTGAATTAAAATTGTCTATTACTGTGCATTTTAGTTCACTGATTTCTAAGATGTTAATGTTCACTCTTGCCATCTCTTACTTGACCAGGTCCAATTTACTTTAATTTGTGGACCTAATATTCCAGGTCCTATGCAATATTGTTCTTTATAGTATCAGACTTTACTTTCACCACCAGACACATTCATAAGTGAGTATCATTTCTGCTTTGGCCCCATTCATGGATCGGAACCTTGTGGCAAAGGGAATTGTATAACTCAATGAAGCTATGAACTACACAAAGCAGGGTCACCCAAGACACATGGGTCATAGTGAAGAGTTCTGACAAAAAAATGGTGCACTCGAGGAGGAAATGCAAATCACTCCAGTACTCTTGCTGCTAGAACCCCATGAACAATATGAAAAAGCAAAAAGACATGACACTGGAAGATGAGCCCCCAGGTCAGAAGGTGTCCAATATGTTACTGGGGAAGAGTGGAAGGCAATTACTAATAGTTCCAGAAAGACAGCTATATACAGGTTGATATATATAAACCTCATATCAACTATAACCCCAAAACCTACAATGGGTACACAAAAAATGAGACAGAAATTCTAACAAAACACTAAAGAAATCCATCAGACTCCAAAGGGGGAATCCAAGAGAAGAACACAGGAATAGAGAAGACCAAACAAACCCAGAAAATAATTAACCAAATGGCAATAAGTGCATATCTATCAATAATTATTTTAATATAAATGTACTAAACATTCTATATCAAAAGATATAGGAGAGCTGAATGCATAAAAATACAACCCATCTACATACTGCATATAGGAGACTGACTGAAGGTCTAAAGGCACATGTAGACTAAAAGTAAAGGTGGGGGGGAAGCATGTTATGCAAATTAAAAAAAAAGAATCTGGGGTGGCAGTATTTATATCAGACAAAGCAAACTTTAAAACAAAGACTATAACAAAAGATAAAGAAGCAATGATAAAGAGATCAACACAACAAAAGGATTTAACATTTGTAAACTTTTATGCATCCAACAATAGAGCACCTAAATATATACAAAATACTAGATAAAATAAGATAAATCAACAGTAACACAGTAATAGTAGGGGACTTTAATATCCCACTTACATCATCTAGACAGAAAATCAATAAGAAAATAGCCTTAGGCAATGCAGTAAATCACAAATGGACTTAATAGATATATATAGAACATTCTATCCAGAAACAATAGATTACACATTATTTTCAAGTGTACGGGAACATTCTTCAGGATAGATCATAGGATGCCACAAAATAAACTTCAATAATTTAAGAAAGCTGAAATCATAGCAAGTATCTTTTCCATATACAAGGATATGAAACTAGAAATATAATACAAGAAGAAAATTGGAAAAAGCACAAACACAAAATGCTACTAAAGAACAAATTGATCAATGAATAAAACTGAAGAGGAAATTTAAAAAAAATTCCTTGAGACAACTGAAAATGGAAACACAACTGTACAAAATCTATGAGATGTGGCAAAAGGAGTTCTAAAAGGGTAGTTCATACTGATACAGCAAGAAAATCTGAAATAAACAACCTAACATACCATTTAAAGGAAGTGGAACAATAAGAACAAACAAAGCCCAAAGTTAGCAGAAGGAAGAAAGTAATAAAGATCCGAGTGGAAATAAATGAAATATAGATTTCAATATAGAAAAAAATAATGAAACTAAGAGTTGATTTCTTGAAAAGATAAAGAAAATAGACAAACCTTTAGCACAAGTCTAACGTTTCACAGGATTCACAATTCTACCAAATATTTAAAGAAGAGTTAATACCTATCCTTCTAAAATTATCCCCGAAAATTAAAGAGCAAGGAACACATCCCAACTTATTTTATGAGCCCAGCATTACCCTGATAGCAAAGCCAGATAATCACACACACACACACACACGCACTACAGTCCAGAATATCTGATGAAAACAGGTATCAAAATCTCTACAAAATATTGCAAAATGCATTCAACATTACATTAGAGGGATCATATACCATGATTAACTGGGATTCATTTCAAGGATGCAAGAATGTTTTGAATTTCATAAATCAGTGTGATAAACCATAGTAATAAAAATAAAGGTAAAAATCATATGATCATTTCAATAGATGCAGAAATAACAGTTTGGGCACACCTGAAACTAATACAGAATTGTTACTCAACTATGCTCCAATACAACATAAATTTTTTTAGGAAAAATTTTGGTTTTGATGTTGACAAAATTCACTATCAATTTAACACAAAAATTCTCAACAAAGTGAGTACAGAGGGAACATACTTTGTAATAAAGGCCATATATGACAAACCTACAGCTCACATAATATCAAATGGTTAAAATCTGAAAAATTTTCCTCTACGACCAGGAACAGGAGAAATATAACAGCTTTTGCCACTTTATTCAAAATAGTATTGGAAGTCCTAACCATAGCAATTAAGCAAAACAAACAAACAAACAAACAAACAAAAACGAAAAATATCCAACCTGAAAGAAAGAAGTAAAAACATCATTATTTGCAGATGACATGATACTATATATAGAAAACCCAAAAGATGTCACTAAAAATTCTTAGAACTAATAAATGTATTCAGTAAAGTTGCAGAGACATGTTGCATTTATATAAACTAATAACAAATTATCAGAAAGAGAAATGAAAACCCCACTCACAATTTCATCTAAAAGAGTAAAAGTCCTAGGAATAAATTTATCAAAGGAGGTGAAAGACTTCCTACACTCTGAAAACTATAAGACATGGAGGAAACCGGAGACAATTGCAAACAAGTGGAAAGATATACTATGTTCATGCACTGGAAGAATCACTACCATTAAAATGCCATACTACACTAAGAAATTTATAGAATCAATGTAATCCTTATTAAGTAGCAATAACATTTTTCAAAAAACTAAAACAACTAATCCTAAATATCATGTGTAACCACAAAAGATGCCAATTAGCCAAAGCAGTCTTGAGAAAGAACCAAGCTCAAAGTATCGAGCTTCTTGAATTGAAATTATAATACAAAGCTACAATAAACAAAACAGTATGGTACAGGAATGAAAACAGATACAAAGATTAATAGAAAAAAGACAGAGTCCAGAAACACACCCATGCTCATATACCAAACCAATCTATGACAGAGAAATCAAGAATATACATTTGGGAAAGAAAATAGTCTTTTCAATAAATGGTGTTTGGAAAATTGGATGGCTTCATGCAAAATAATGAACTTGGACCATCTTCTTATAGCATATTCAAAAACAAACTCAAACTTGATTAAAGATTTAGATGTAAGACTTAAAACCATTAAACTTCTAGAATAAAACAGGCAGTACATCTTTGCATTGGTCTTAGAAATTTTTTGAATATGTCTCTGCAGGCAAGGGAAACAAAAAGATAAATAAATCACACTACATCAAACTATAAGGCTTTTGCACAGCAAAGGAAACCACTAACAAAAGGAAAAGGCAACCTACTCAATGGGAGAAGACATTGCAAACAATATATCTGATAAGGGGTTTATTTCTGTTTTGTTCATTAGCATCATTTCATTTTAGATTCCACATATAATGGATGTCATACAATATTTCTCCTTCTCTGTCTGACTTATTTCAGTCAATATGATATTCTATAGGTTCATCCATGTTGCTTTGGGGGTTTTCTTTGTTTTCTTGTATTTTTGCTTGTTTGTTTTATTTGCTTTTACTTGTCATGATTTTGTCTGTTTGTATATATTATTTACCTTTTTTAAATAAAAGAAACATATAAATAAGGAGAATTCAAAAACAGTCTCCAGTATATCCCACCTCTGTGATATACATGTCCTGAATAATCCTTCCAAGTTTGAATAGGTTGGTTTTATCCCTATGATTAGGATATATTATATGGTTGGCTCTACAAAAATAAGTTTATCCGATTGGCCTGACCTAATCACATGAGCCTTTAATAGACAGTTTTCCAATATGAAGTTTCCTCAAAAACCTTGAACTATCATATAATTGAGCAACCCACTCCAATATTCTTGCCTAAAATTCCATGGACAGAGGAGCCTGGCTGGCTACAGTCCATGGGGTTGCAAAGAATCGGACATGACTCATTACACATGCACACACATGATTCAGCAATTGTGCTTCTGGGTATTTACTGGAAGAAAACAAAACACTAATCAAAAAGATATATGCACCTCTATATAAATTGCAGTATTATTTACAGTAGCCAAGACATGGAAGCAACCCAAGTTTCCATTAAATGATGAATGGATGTAGATGAAGGGGCACACACACACACAACAGAATAAGACTCAGCTATAGAAAAGAATGAAGAAGGAGGGTCAAGAGAGTGGAATACGAGGACCTAGGGCTTACCTCTCTCCACAAGTACAACAAAAATACATCTACAAGTGAAACCGTTCATGCAGAGCTTCTGCTGAACATTAGCAGAGTACTTTCAACATCAAAAAGGACAAGAAAAGATTTCTGTGCAACCAGTCAGGACAAAGGAGAGAAAGGGAAGAAAAGAGGAGATGGGATGGGATCTACACTCCTGGTTGAGGGAGCTGGTTACCACTCCAGGGGAGGCTCCCTCACCAACAGCGAGATATGTTGAAATGGCAAGGGGGGAACTTTGGGAGCTACTGGAAGAAAGAGCAGTGGCTGGCCTGTGGCAGATAGGACAGAGCAAGAACAGCTGAGCCACAGACTGATGTGCCCTAAACTGAGATGGATGTCCACCAAAGCAAGAGGAGGGCTGGGTGCTGGAGTGTGCAGTTAGGCAGGCAAACTTAGAGAGGCCTGCTGTTGGCTGTGTGGAGATAGCTTGAAGTGATGGCAGTAAGGAGGCTAGCTGCAAGGAGAAAGCCTAAGGGGATGAGAGTGAGGAATTCTCCAGGTGGGAATGCTCCAGAAGGAAGCACTGACTGCCTTGGAAGCAAGATTCCACTGTTGCATGGCATGCAAGGGGTGTGGCTACTATTTTGTTCAGTCACTCAGTTATGTTTGACTCCTTGCAATCCCATGGACTGGAGCACACCAGGCTTCCCAGTCCTTCACCATCTCCTGGAACTTGCTCAAAGTCATGTCCACTGAGTTGGTGATGCCATCCAACCATCTCATTTCCCATCCAATTGTAGCAGCCTCATTTCCCACATACCAGCACCTGCCTCCATGTGCACTGGGAGGAACTTCCACGGGAGTGAATGTGCAGCAGTCTGTCACAGCCTCCTGCCAGCCCCTGCCTCCACAGGCGCCAGAGAGATCTCATCAGATAGAGCACATGCACTCCAGTTATGGCCACCTCTTGCCTCTCCCACCTAAGCCAGCAAGTGTGCCTCAGTTAGTCGCTACCTTTGCCCCTTGCTGCCTGAGAGAAGAGCAGAAGCCTGAGGGTGGCCCACATGTAGAGTTGGGGCCAAAAACAAAGCTGAGCCTGACTGTCTGTACTACTAAGGGAAAACAAACAAACACTAAAGTCCCTCCATGCAACTGCACAAGCTGCACATTAAATCTCTGTGATAGTCTAGGTAAACCCAGTCTCTGAGACACATTTGAATGGAAAACAAACATTTTCACAACTAAGCCCAATCTAGTTTTAGTGGCTGTGGACTTTATGGGCACAGATATGTGGGAGTTAGGCCAGGTCAGATTCTCAGCTGCCCACATAGTGTCCATAGCAGGTCCATAGACCAAACTAGAGGTACTGGAGGTCTTCCTGGGGAGGTGAAGTTTGGCTGTGGCTCACAGTGGAGGAAAGGATAGCATAAGCCTCAGGAATTTTTGTTTTCTTTTTTCTACTGATTTATTTTTCATATATCTTGATTTTTCTAATTTTTAATTTTTTTTCTTTTCTGTTGTTTTTATTTCATGAGTTTATTTTTTGTTTTCTTTGCCTTATAGTGTGGTTTTTACAGTTATGATTTTAATATTTTGGCTTGCCTTTTTTTTCAAATCTTAAACTGTTTTTTTGTATTGGGGTAAGGAAATGGCACCCATTTCAGTATTCTTGCCTGGTAAATCTCATGGAGAGAGGAACCTGTCAGGCAACAGTCTGTGGAGTTACAAAGAGCTGGACACAACTTAGCAACTAAACAATAACCAATTAACAATGTTGTTAGTTGGTAGTTTCAGCTGAACAGTGAAGGGACTCAGCCTTACATATACATGTATCCGTTCTCCCCTAAATTCCCCCTCCTATCCAGGCTGGCACATAACATTGAATAGAGTTTCATGTGCTATACAACAGGTCCTTGTTGGTTATCCATTTTAAATATAGCAGTATATATATGACCTTTCCAAAATCCCTAACTATGCCATGCCCCTAGGAACCATAAGTTCATTTTCTAAGACTGTGCATCTCTGTTTTGTAAGTAAATTCATTAGCATCATTTCATTTTAGATTCCACAAATAATGGATGTCATACAGTATTTCTCTTTCCCTGTCTGACTTATTTCACTCAATATGACATTCTATAGGTTCATACTTGTTGCTTTGGGGTTTTTGTTTGTTTTCTTGTATTTTTGCTTGTTTGATTTGCTTTTATTTGTCATGATTTTTGTTTGTTTGTTTGTTTTTGGTTACTCTGCAGCTTGCAGTCTTGGTTCCCTGACGGGGGTCAAGTCTGGACTCCTGTGGTGGGAGCTTAGAGTCTGGCCACCAGACTGCCAGAGAATTCCCATGCCCAGGGAATATCAATTGGTGTGAGCTCTCTCAGAGGTCTGCACCTTGACACCAAGACCCAGATCCACTAAACTGCCTGCAAGCTCCAGTGTTCGATGACCCAGCCCAAACAACCAGCAAGACAAGAACACAAACCCCACCCATTAGAGACAGTGTGCCTAAAGTCATACTAAACAGCCCGAAAATACACCTTTTGACATGGCCCTGGCCACCAGAGGAACATGACTAAGCTCCACCCACCAGAATGCAAGAAATAGTCTCTCTCAATAGGAAGCCTACATAAACCTTGGGCCAATGTCATCCAACAGGGAGCAGACACCAAAAGTAAGAGGAACTACGACTATGCAATATGTGGAAAGGAGATCACAGAGTAGGTCAGACAAAATGAGATGACACAGAAACATACTGCATATGAAAAAAAAGCAACATAAAAAGGTAAAAGAACAAACAAATGAAGAGGAAATAAGCAATCTGCCTGAAAAAGAATTCAGAGTAATGACAAAGATGATCTAAGATCTTAGAAATAGAAAGGAGGCAATAGATTAAGAAGATCAAAGAAATGTTTAACAAGGACCTAGTATAACTAAAGAACAAACAGTGATGAACAGAAATGAATAAATCAACTAGGAGGAATCAATAGCAGAATAAATGAGGCAGACGAATAGATAAGTGAGCTGGAAGGCAGAATGGTGGAAACCACTGGTGTGGAAGAGAATGAAGAAATAAAGAGTGAAAAGAAATGTGGAAACACTCAGAAACATCTGGGACATTAAGAATGAAATGGGACAATACGTTGAAAGTGATGAAAAGGAAGAACCTACAACCAAGAGTACTCTACCCAGTAAAACTCTTCTTCAGATCTGGTGGAGAAATCAAAAGTTTCCAGACAAACAAAAGCTAACAGAATTCAACACAACCAAACAAGCTTTACAACAAATACAAAAGGAACTTCTCTAGGCAGGAAACAAGAGAAGGAAAAGACCTACCTACAGAAAATAAACCCAAAACAATTAAGAAAAAGGTAACAGGATCATTAGGTAATAAGGGCTTCCCTAGTGGCTCAGATAGTAAAGAATCCACCTGCAATGTGGGGCACCTGGGTTCGATCCCTGGGTTGGGAAGATCCCCTGGAGCTGGGCATGGCAACCCATTCCGGTATTCCTGCCTGGCAAATTGCCATGGACAGAGGAACCTGGCAGGCAACAGTACATGGAGTCAGAGAGTCAGACATGACTGAGTGACTAAGGCACAATAGGGTCATACATATTAATAATTACCTTAAATGTAAATGAATTAAATGCATCAGCCAGAAGACATAGACTGGCTGAGCATATGAAAACCTGTGCATGTTTGCACTTCCACTTACCACATCACTCTGCTTGATCCCTCAAATTGTATGCATTTTAAAAAATATTCTTAGGTTAATCATGTTCCCATTATGGCTTGCAATTGCAATGGTCTTTTATTTTTGCAGGCTATTGACTGTGAAAACTGATAAACATCATTCACGATTGTGATTATGTAGCTATTACTCACTTAATAACATTCTATCATGACTGGTCAACAGAAAAAAACAGTATAATTCTATATCACCAAAACCACCATGTAATAGAAAAACCTGTAACTACTTTTTAAATCCATATGCATACCAGAATTATCTTGATTTTTTGAAAAATGCAACTGCTCAGGGATTGCTTCTTTTCTGCCCTCACTCCAGATATGTTTCTAATGAGCAGCCATATTTAAAAACAACTGGACTATATGAAGATCTTCTACTTTTATCTAGTTTGTTTCACTTTTGCTATTTCATATTCAGTGTTCCCATTTCATTTAGTTTATGCTTTCCAATTTCTCTGTCTCTTCTATTTTGTATGTTATTCCTTAAGCCTTTATCAAGTGTAGTAGAAAAGCTCTTGTATACATATATATAAATAAAATCTATCATATAAATATTTTAGGAAACTAATGAATTCTTACCTCACTGAAAAATTTATGACATTTTGATTTCACTTGTTTGACTTAGTATAAATAGAATGCTAGATTTCTAATTTATCATTTTTATATTATAAAGTAAATTTATTAAAATCTGACATAGGCTTAGAGATTTTCTTCCCAATTTAATCTGAATAACAAAGAGTTTTCCATTGAGATACTGAAAACACTAATCTTTTTAATCAACATTATGAAAATCAAACAAAATTGAATTCAAATAAATCCAAGCATACAATCAGCACAATTTCTTGAAAAGAATATTTCCATATATTAATGGAATTATTAATAAAATATTTTTTGTTAATGAGAATTAGAAATGGATTATACTTGGGATTCTTTTCATAATAACCTTATAGTTCAGGTTTAAGAAAAAGAAATAAAAACTACCACAATCAAGCAAAAAGCACACTTGCTGATGTCTAAAGAGGAACAAGCATTAGATGTTGACTATAGCACTAGACCTCTGTTTCTTCTAATTCTGACATTCAGTGATTTTTTTTAAATATTTTATTCTTAAATTTATTTATTTTAATTGGAGGCTAATTACTTTACAATATTGTAGTGGTTTTGCCATACATTGACATGACTCAGGCATTTTATTTTTAAATTATTTTAATTGGAGAATAATTACTTTACAATATTGTGACAGTTTTTGTCATACGTCAACATGAATCAGCCACAGGAATACATGTGTCCCCTCCATCCGGGACTCTCCTCCCACGTCCCTCCCCATCCTATCCCTCTGGGTTTTCCCGGAATACGGGCTTTGGGTGCCCTGCTTCATGCATCAAGCTTGCCCTGGTCATCTATTTTACATGTGATAATGTACATGTTTCAATGGTATTCTCTCAAACCATCCCACCCTTGCTTTCTCCAACTGAATCCAAAATCATTTATTTACATCTGTGTCTCCTTTGCTGCTCTGCATGTGGGATTGTCAGTACCATCTCTCTAAATTCCACATATATGCATTAACATACAATATTTATATTCCTCTTTCTGAATCACTTCACTCTGTATAATAGCCTCCAAGTTCACCCACTTCATTAGAACTGACTCAACTCCATTCCTTTTTATAGCCAAGAAACATTCCATTGTGTATATGCACCACAACTTTCTTACCTATTCATCTGCTAATGTACATCTAGAATGCTTCCATGTCCTACTTATTGCAAATAGTGCTGTGATGAACATTGGGCTACACATGATTTCTAATTTTAAAAATATATATATGCAATAAGCAACAAAGTTTTACTGCATAGCACAGGGAACTATAGTCAATATCTTGCAATAATCTATAAAAGAAAATAATTTCAAAAATAATAATATATGTGTATATGTATAACTGAATCACACACAAAAATAATTCTACTTGTTGAAATTTAATAATTTTTCTTTTTTCTACTTTTTCTAAATGTCCTATGGACATCTAATAATGTATAAGATATAAAATTTTAAATATATTTGTATAGATATAAGATTAATATAAATAAATATAAACAGAAATCTATTCTACTTAAATTATTAATGATACTTTTTTCATTTTTATTTTTATATATTTTTATTTTAAATTAACTTATTTAATTGGAAGCTAATTACTTTACAATATTGTAGTGGTTTTGCCATACATTGACATGAATCAGCCACGGGTATACATGTGTTCTTCATCCTGAACCAACCCACCTCCCTCCCCATCCCATCCCTCGGGGCTGTCCCAGTGCACCGGCCCTGAGCACCCTGTCTCATGCATCGAACCTGGACTGGCGATCTATTTCACATATGATAATATACATCTTTCAATGCTATTATCACAAATCAACCCACCCTCGCCATCTCCCACAGAGTCCAAAATTCTGTTCTTTACATCTGTGTCTCTTTTGCTGTCTCGCATATAGGGTCATCATTACCATCTTTCTAAATTCAATATATATGCATTAAAAATACTGTACTGGTGTTTTTCTTTCTGACTTACTTTAGTGTGTATAATAAGCTCCAGTTTCACAATTTCATTAGAACTGATTCAAATGCATTCATTTTAATAGCTGAGTAATATTCCATTGTGTGTATGTACCATAGCATTCTTTTCCATTTGTCTGCCAATGGACATCTAGGTTGCTTCCATGTCCTGGCTATTATAAACAGTGCTGTGATGAACATTGGGGTACACGTGTATCTTTCAGTTCTGGTTTTCCTTGGTGTGTGTGCCCAGCAGTGGGATTGTTGGGTCATATGGCAGTTCTATTTCCAGTTTTTTTAAGAAATCTTCACACTGTTCTCCATAGTGGCTGTACTAGTTTTCATTCCCAACAACAGTGTAAGAGGGTTCCCTTTTCTCCACAACCTCACCAGCGTTTACTGTCTGTAGACATTTTGACAACAGCCATTCTGACTGAGGTGAGATGGTACCTCATTTTGGTTTTGATTTGCATTTCTCTGATAATGAGAGATGTTGAGCATCTCTTCATGTGTTTGTTAGTCATCTGTATGTCTTCTGTGGAGAAATGTCTGCTTATTTCTGTGGCCCATTTTTTTATCGGGTTGTTTATTTCTCCAGAATTGAGCTGCAGGAGCTGCATGTATATTTTTTAGATTTATTCTTTGTCAGTTGCTTTGTTTGCTATTATTTTCTCCCATTCTGAAGGCTGTCTTTTCACCTTGCTTATAGTTTCCTTTGTTGTGCAAAAGCTTTTAAGTTTAATTAGGCCCCATTTATTTATTTTTGCTTTTATTCCTATTACTCTGGGAGGTGAGTTATAGAGGATCCTGATGTGATTTATGTCCGAGAGGGTTTTGCCTATGTTTTCCTCTAGGAGTTTTATAGTTTCTGGTCTTACATTGAGGTCTTTAATCCATTTTGAGTTTATTTTGTGTATGGTGTTAGAAAGTGTTCCAGTTTCATTATTTTACAAGTGCTTCACCAGTTTTCCCAGCACCACTTGTTAAAGAGATTGTCTTTTCTCCACTGTATATTCTTGCCTCCTTTGTCAAAGATAAGGTATCCATAGGTGCATGGATTTATCTCTGGGCTTTCTATTTTGTACCATTGATGTATATTTCTGTCTTTGTGCCAGTACCATACTGGCTTGATGACAGTAGTTTTGCGTATAGTCTGAAGTCAGGCAGGTTTATTCCTCCAGTTCCATTCTTCTTTCTCAAGATGGCTTTGGCTATTCAAGAGTTTTTGTATTTCCATACAAATTGTGAAATTATTTGTTCTAATTCTTGGAAGAATACCGTAGGTAGCTTGATAGGGATTGCATTGAATCTATAGATTGCTTTGGGTAGTATACTCATATTCACTGTATTGATTCTTCCGATCTATTAATATGGTATATTTCTCCATCTTTTATGTAATCTTTGATTTCTTTCATCATTTTTTAATAGTTTTCTATATATAGGTCTTTTGTTTCTTTAAGTAGGTTTATTCCTAGATATTTTATTGTTTTCATCGCAATGGTGAATAAAATTGTTTCCTTAATTTCTCTGTTGTTTCATTGTTAGTGTATATGAATGCAAGGATCAGGAAGATCCCCTGGAGAAGGAAATGGCAACCCACTCCAGTATTCTTGCCTGGAGAATCCCATGGAAGGAGGAGCCTGGTGGTCTACAGTCCTTGGGGTCACAAAGAGTCAGACACGACTGAGCGATGTCACTTTCACTTCTCTTGATTAAAAAAAAAAAAAACACTCAACAAATTAGGATTAAAAAGAACTTTCTCAAACTGATGATGGAAATTTACTTTTAAAAACACAGCTAATATCATACTTAAGAGTGAAAGATTGAATGTTTTCATCCTACAATTAAAATGAACATCACTTCCATGCAACATTTGTACTGAACATTCTGACTAGAGCAACTGGGGAGAAAAGAAACAAAAAGGCATTCAGATCAGAAAGAAAAAGTAAAATTATTCATGTATGGCATCTTCATATGTAAAATATCTTAAGAAATCCACACACAAAACAAATTCCTTTTATAACTAATTATAAATGAGTTCAGCAATGTTGCAGGATATAAGAACAATATACAAAAATCAATTGTTTTTCTAGACACTAGTAATAAACAATCTGAAAAGTGAAATAAGAAAACAATTACATTTACGTACATTAGAAGGAACAAAATATTTAGTAATATATTTAATAAAGAAGTACAATATTTGTACACTGAAAAATGCAAATCATTGTTGAAAGAAAGTGAAGAGGACCTACGTAAAGAGAAAGATGCCTCATGTTCATGGAGTGGAAGATTTAACATTGTTAAATGGCAACCCACTCCAGTATTCTTGCCTGGAGAATCCCATGGACAGAGGAGCCTGGTAGGCTATAGTCCACAGGGTTGCAAAGGGACACGACTGAGTGACTTCACCTTCACCTTCAAGGTGGTACTCTGCAAAATGATTTAGATTCCACTTGCTCCTTGGAAGAAAAGTTATGACCAACCTAGACAGCATATTAAAAAGCAGAGAGAGATTACTTTGCCAACAAAGGTCCGTCTAGTCATAGCTATGGTTTTTCCAGTAGTCATGTATGGATATGACAGTTGGACTATAAAGAAAGCTGAGCACTGAAGAATTGATGCTTTTGAACTATGGTGTTGGATAAGGCTCTTGAGAGTCCCTTGGACTGCAAGGAGATCCAGCAAGTCCATCCTAAAGAAAATCAGTCCTGAATATTCTTTGGAAGGACTGAAGCTGAAGCTGGAACTCCAAAACTTTGGCCACCTGATGTGAAGAACTAACTCATTTGAAAAGACCCTGATGCTGGGAAAGATTGAAGGCAGGAGGAGAAGGGGATGACAGAAGATTAGATGGTTGGATGACATCACCAACTCAATGGACATGAGTTTGAGTAAACTCTGGGAATTGGCAATGGACAGGGAGGACTGGCTTGCTGCAGTCCATCGGGTCTCAAAGAGTTGGACACGACTGAGTGACTGAACTGAACTGATACAGCCTCTGAATAAAAACTTCCTGAATGAATGATTACTAAATATTTACTGGGTTTGGGTGGACTCTGGGAGTTGGTGATGGACAGGGAGGAATGGTGTGCTGCAGTCAGTGGGGTTGCAGATTCAGACACTACTGAGCAACTGAAGTGAACTGCAAAATGATTTAGATTCAATACAATCCATATCAAAAGTTTCAGACTGAGTCTTTGCAGAAATTGACAAGTTGATTCCAAATTTCATATAGAAATTCAGGAGACAGAGAGTAACCAAAACATTTTGAAAAAGAACAAAGTTGGAAGACTTATACTTCCTTATTTCAAAATTTACTATAAACCTTTAATAACCAATGTGTGGTATACTCTCACAGGAATAGACATAAAGATTAATGTGATAGATGGAAGTTTGGAAATACACCCTACATTTATACTGAATTAAGATTTTTCAAAGTTGTCAAGACAATTCAAGAGGGAGAGTATAATTTTTCCAACAAATTGTGCTGAGACAATGGGATATCCAAATGCAAAAGAACACATTTGTCCTCATATATCATTCTGTATATAAAATTAATGCAAAATGTATCAAAGGCCTAAGTGTAAAAGGTCAAATTATAAAATAATTCAGAGAAAACACAGAAGCAAACTTTTGTGACCTTGGATTAGACTAACTTCTTATACATGACATTTAAATCACAAGTAACCAAAGGGAAACAATATAAATTATGCTTCATTGAAATTAAAAAAACTTTTGTACTGTAAGTGATAGCATCAAGAAAGTGAAACAACCCACAGAATGGAAGAAAATATTTGCACATCTTATATCTGATAAGGATCTAGTATCCAGAATATATAGAATTCAACAGTAAAAAGGCAAATACCCACTTAAAATGGGCAAAGCATCTGAACAGAAATTTCTCCAAAAAGACAATGGCAATAAACACATAAAAAGATGCTCAATACCATTAGCCATCAGGGAAATAAAAATCAAAGTCACTATGAGATATCAATTTATACCCACCAGGATGGCTATAATAAAAATGAAAGAATAATATCATGTATTGATGAAAAAGTGGAGAGATCAGAACCCTCATATACTGCTGATAGGAATATACAATGGTGCAGCCCCTGTGGCAGTTCTTCAAAAAGTTAAACACATAGTTACCATATAATCCAGCAATCCTATTTCTAGGCATATACTCAAGAGAACTGCAGATATATGTTCAGATAGAAACATATGCAAATGTTCATAGCAGCATTATTCTTAATAGCCAAACAGTGAAAAGAACCAAAACATTCATTAATTAATAAATGGATAAATCAAAATGTGATGATGTGGTGTACATACATACATACATATATATTATATATACACATACACACAAGTATGTATGTATATTAAATTGTACACTTTAAAATGTTAAATTTCTATACGTGGATTACAACTTTATAAAAAATAAAGAAAAAGTTAAAACAATCTAGATAAAGTGAAATTTCTGCTTTGACTACTCTTCATCCTATTTTCCACCTTTCCTGAGGAAACCATGGTTATAGATTTAATCAGTGGAGGAAGCTAGAACCTATTATAGAGAGCAAAGTAAGTCAGGAAGATAAAAACAAATATGATTAACACATATATATGGAATCTAGAAAGATAGTACTGATGAAACTCTTTGCAAGGCAGCAATGGAAGCACAGAGAACAGACTTGTGGACACAGTGGGGGAAGGAGAGAGTGGGATAAATTGAGAGAGTAACTCTCTTCTTGGTTCCTCTTTGTATTCTTTCCTTTATTTTTTCTTTATGTGAGTGTGAGTGTGTGGGTTTCTTTATGTGTTCCTGTCTAATTAATGTTGCATTTCCCATTTATCTTGGAGTCTTGTGTGTCCTTTTTTTTTTTTTTTTTAGTTTGCATGTTTGACTTTTTTCTCTATTTCTTCCTTTCATTTTCTTTTTATGTTGCATGACTTGTGGAGTTTTGGTGCTCCAGCAAGGGGTCAGGCCTGAAAGTAAGATGTGGGAAATCCAAATCCAGGACACTGGATCACCAGAGAACTGCTGACTCCATGGAATATTAATTGGTGAGAGCTCTCCCAAAGGCTGCCATCTCAACCCTAAGACCTGGCCCCACCAAAAGGCCAGCAGGCTCCCGTGCTGGACGCCTCATGCCAAACAACTAGGAAAACAGGAACACAAGCCTAGCAATTAGCAGACAGACTGCCCAAAGTTATACTAAGCACACAGATAACCCAAAACATACCACTGAGCATGAAACTTTCCTTTAGAGAGTCAAGAAACAGCTCCACCCACCAGAAAACAGGCATCAATCCCTCTCACCAAGAAATCTTCACAAGGCCCTAGTCCAACCCCACCAACTGGGAGCAGACTCCACAAGCAAGAGGAACTATGACCTTCAAGCCTGCATGCAGAATGGAAAGTCCAAACACAGTAAATTAAACAGAATAAAAAGATAGATAAACACACAGCAGATGAAGGAGTATAGTAAAACTAATAATAATAATAATAATTACAAATAAAGAGGAAATAGGCAGTCTATCTGAAAAATTATTTGGAATAATGATACTAAAGATGATCCAAAACCTTGGCAATAAAATGGAGGCACAGATAGAATGAAGGAATGCATTAAGAAGGTACAAGAGATGTTTAACAAGGACCTAGAAGAAACAAAGAACAGACTGACAATCAGCAATGAACAACATAATAACTGGAAAAAAAAAATACACCAGAGGGAACCAATAGCAGAATCACTGAGGCATAAGAATGGATAAGTGAGCTAGATGATAGAATGGTGGAAATAACTGAAGCAGAGCAAATTAAGGAAAAAAAGAATAAAAAGAAATGAGAACAGTCTCAGAGACCTCTGGAACAACATTAAGTGCAACAACATTAAAATTATAGGGGTTCCAGAAGAAGAGAGAAAGGGGATTTAAAAAAATAAATTTGAGGATATTATAGTTGAAAACATCCCTAGTATGGGAACAGAAATACCCAACTATGTCTAGAAAGTCTAGAGAGTACAATACAGGATAAACCAAAAGTGAAATACACCAAGATACATATTATTCAAACTAATAAAAATCAAACACAAAGAAAAAATATTAAAAGCAGCAAAATATTAAGCATAAAAAGTACTCGCCATAAGATTAAACTGATTTTTCAATAGAAACTCTGCAGTCCATAATGGAGTAGCAGAATATATTTAAAGTGATGAATGGAAAAAAATATCAAGATTATGCACCCAACATACAAAGTGATGAACGGAAAAAAAAATCAAGATTATGTACCCAACATACAAACATATGTCTCAATACATAAGACAAATGCTAACAACCATAAAAGAAGATATCAGCAGTAACACAGTAATACTGGGGGACTTTAAAACTCTACCCACACCAAAGGACAGATCATACTAACAGAAAATTAATAAGGAAACACAAGCCTTAAATGACACAGTAATCGACAGATATAATTGATATCTATAAGAGATTTCATCCAGAAACAGAAGGATACACTTTTTTCTCAAGTTCACACAGAATATTCTTGAGGATAGATCACCTCTCGGGTCACAAATCAAACATTGGTAAATATAAGAAAATCAAAAACTGTATAAAGCATTTTTTATGATCACAATACTGTAAGATTAGATATCAATTATAGGGAAAAAAATCTTAAAAAAAAATGGAGGCTCAATAATACACTTCTACATAACCAAGCGGTGAATGAAGAAATCAAGGAGGAAATAAAAAATACATAGAAACGAACAACAGAAACATGACAAATCAAAACCTATGGGATGCAGTAAAACAGTGCTAATAGTGAAGTTTATAGCAATCGAATTCTCCCTGGGGGAAAAAAATGAGAAAAAGACATAAAAACCTACTGCTGCTAAGTCACTTCAGTCATGTCCAACTCTCTGTGATCCCATAGACAGCAGCCCACCAGGCTTCCCCGTCCCTGGGATTCTCCAGGCAAGAACACTGGAGTGGGTTGCCATTTCCTTCTCCAATGCATGAAAGTGAAAAGTCAAAGTGAAGTCGCTCAGTCGTGTTCGACTCTTAGCAATCCCATGGACTGCAGCCTACCAGGCTCCTCTATCCATGGGATTTTCCAGGCAAGAGTACTGGAGTGGTTTGCCATTGCCTTCTCCAATAAACAACCTAAGCTTACACATAAAACAACTACAAAAAGAAGAAAAAGAAAACCCAAAGTTACTAGAAGTAAAGAAATCATAAATATCAGAGTGGAAATAAATGGGGATAAACTAAGGAAACAATAGCAAAGATCAATAGAACTAAAAGCAAATTATTTGAGAAGATAAAATCGACAAGCCATTAGCCAGACTCATTAAGAGAAAAAGGGAGAAGATTCAAATCAAAAAATTAAAGGTGAAAAGGGAGAAGTTACAAGAGAGAACGCAGAAATACAAAGGATCATAAGACTACTTACTATGAGCAACCCTATGCCAAAAATGAACAACCTGAAGAAAATTGATAATTTCGTAGAAAAGAACACTCAAACACTCATCCAAGATTGAATCAGAAGGAAATAGAAAATATAAACAGATCAATCACAAGCACTGAAATTGAAACTGTGAAAAAACGATCTTCTAAAAAAAAAAAAGCCAAGCACTAGATGACTTCCTAGGCAAATTCTATCAAATGGTTAGACAAGAGCTAACACCTATCCTGCTTAATTTCAATCTTTTCCAAAAAATTGCAGAGGGAGTAAAACTCCCAAACTCATTCTACAAGGCCATCATCACCCTGATACTAAAACCCGAAAAGATACCAGAAAAAAAGAAAGAAAGAAAGAAAGAAAAAAATACAGGCTGATATCAATGATGTAAAAATCCTCAAAAGTTCCAGCAAACAAAATCCTACAACACATTAAAAGGTCATACACCATGATTATATGGGGTTTATCCCATGGATGCAAGGATTCTTTAATATATGCAAATCAATTCATATGATATACCATATCAACAAATTGAAATATTAAAACCATATGATCATCTCAATAGATATAGAAAAATCTTTCCAAAAAAACTCCATACCCTTTACGATAAGAACTCTCCAGAAAGTAGGCATAGAAGGAACATTCCTCAGCATAATATAAAGGCCATATATGACAAACCCACAGCAAAGATTATTCTCGATGGGGAAAAACTGAAACCATTTCTTCTAAGATTAGGAACAAGACCAGGGTACCAACTTTCACCACTATTATTCAATATAGCTTTGGAAGTTCTAGCTATGGCAGTCAGAGAAAAGAAGGAATTCATATTGGAAAGAAAAAACTCTCACTGTTTGCAGATGACATGATACTACACACAGAAAACCCTACAAATGCCACCAAAAAATTACCAGAGATAATCAAGGAATTTAGTAAAGTTGCAGGATATAAAATTAATACACAAAAATCCATGGCATTTCTATACACTAACAATGAAAACTCAGAAAGAGAAATTAAAGAAACAATCCCATTAACCTTTGCAACAAAAATAATAAAATACCTAGGAATAAACCTACCTAAAGAGACAAAAGATCTGTATGCAGAAATATAGACCAATGGAACAAGATAGAAAGCTCAGAAATAAACCCACACAAATACGGGCACCTTATCTTTGACAAAGGAAGCAAGAATATCCAATGAAGAAAAGACGGCTTTTGCTTTCTGTCCTTAGGGTGGTGTCAATTGCATATCTGAGGTTATTGGTATTTCTCTCAGCAATCTTCATTCCAGCTTGTGCTTCATCCAGCCTGACATTGTGCATGATGTGCTCTGCATAGATGTTAAATAAGCAGTCTGACAATATACAGTCTTGACGTACTCCTTTCCCAATTTGGAACCTGTCCATTGTTCCATGTCCAGTTCTAAATGTTGCTTCTTAATCTCCATACAGGTTTCTCAGGAGGCAGGTAAGGTGGTACTCCCATCTCTTTAAAAATCTTCCAGTTTGTTGTGATCCACACAATTGAAGGCTATAGCATAGTCAATGAAGCAGCAGCAGTAGTAGAATTCTCTAGCTTTTTCTATCATCCAACAGATGTTGCAATTTGATCTCTAAGGCCATCAACTGCTTAGACCTTGATTGAATTTAGGTCTCTATTAGTCAAATAATCACAAAAGGAATAGTTTGATAAAATAAAATAAAATCATGTAGAATTTACTTCTAAAGTATTGTGTGCAGAGTTTTGTGCCCTAGGGGTGGAGAGGGGGCAGATGGGTAACAAAAAGTAACATGTGTACATGTATAGATATTTATGGACTTTGCCAAAACTTTTAGAAGTTCACTTTTCTCTGAAATCTTTTCATCTAGAAAGGTCACAATACTTGACAGACATCAGAAAAACTACTTCAGTATGGTGACCTGGCAAAATGGAGTCACTTTAGAGTCAGACCTGCTATGTTGTTTAGGCTATTCCACTTGCTACTCTACAGGTAGGGTCTCACTAACTAATCCTATAGAACTGTTCCAGTGCCCCACAGTTGGCATGTTCCTTGTTTAGGGTTCTCCTGAAACATCTGCCTTGTATTTCTAACCACTTCTCAATCCTATCCAGGCTGAAATAGTCTCCTGTAGCTACTCCTTTTGGAGAAGGCAATGGCACCCCACTCCAGTACTCTTGCCTGGAAAATCCAATGGGTGGAGGAGCCTGGTGGGCTGCAATCCATGGGGTTGCTAACAGTCAGACACGACTTCACTTTCACTTTTCACTTTCATGTATTGGAGAAGGAAATGGCAATCCACTCCAATGTTCTTGCTTGGAGAATCCCAGGGATGGGGGAGCCTGATGGGCTGCCGTCTATGGGGTTGCAGAGTCAGACACAACTGAAGCGACTTAGCAGCAGCAGCAGCAGCTACTCATTTGCCTCTTTCTTCCTACTACTGAACTACTGAACCACATCCCTTCCCTCAAAATCCTTTGCCTTTCACCTACTGACCTGTATACAAATGTTATGGAGTCCAGAGGCTGTGGTGAGGGAGGAAAGAGGAATTATTACTAATGGGTAGGTGTTTATTTTAGGAGTAATGAAAAAGTTCTAGAACTAAATAGTGGTGATGGTTTTACAGCATCATAAGTGCACTGAGCTGTACACTTTAAAATGGTTAAAATGGTAAAAAAAAGATATGTTAAGTGTATTTTACGTCAATGTTAAAAATTATAGAGTATGGATTAGAAGGATTCTTGGAGTTTATCTGGTCCAATCCCTCCATCTTCTAGGTGAGAAAACTGTGATCTAGAAAACAGAAAGGATTTGAGTAAGGTCACAGAACTTAGGCAAGTCATTTAATTCCTATATAAGTTTTCATATCTACTATCATATTCTTGTAGGATTGGCTTCAGGTCTAAAGTACTTTTGTTGCTGTGGTTCAGTTGCTCATCATGTCCGACTGTGACCCCAGGAACTGTGGCATCCCAGGCTTCCCTGTCCTTCACTATCTCCTGGAATTTGCTCAAAGTCATATCCATTGATTTGATGATGCCATCCAACCATCTCATCCTCTGTGGCCCCCTTCTCCTGCCCTCAATATTTTCCAGCATCAGGGTCTTTTCCAAGAGTCAACTCTTCACATCAGATGGCCAAAGTATTGGAGCTTTGGCATCAGTCTTTCTGATGAATATTCAGGGTTGATTTCCTTTAGGATGACTGTTTGATCTCCTTGCTGTCCAAGGGACTCTCAAGAGTCTTCTACAGCACTACAGTTTGAAAGCATCAGTTTTTTGGTGCTCAGCCTTCTTTATGGTCCAACTCTCGCATCTGTACTTGACTACTGGAAAAACTATAGCTTTGACTATATGGGCCTTTGTCAGCAAAGTACTTCTCTATCTCCTCAGCAACTACTTGATAATCTGTTGGAGGAATTTATAAGGACTTCATTTTACAGATGAGAAAACCATTATTGGTTCATTGCACACTGCCTACCTCTGAATTCCTTGTCATCTACTTATTGGAGCACAGCCAACAACTCAATGTTGGACCCACTAACATCAACCACTTGTCATGGCAACAGAGTCACTCTCTGTCTACAGCCTGACACTGCACTCTCCCTACTGAGTTGTACTTCCCCCAATGTATACAGTTGGAAGGGTCCTCACTCATCTCACAGCCTCACCCAGTCCCAACCAACATGGGAAGTTGTTAGCTTTTGTGTCCTTTCATTTTGTACTCCAAGGTCAAACTTGCTTCAGGTTCCTCCAGGTATCTCTTGACTTCCTACATTTGCATTCCAGTCCCCTATGATGAAAAGGATATCTTTTTTTTGTTGTTAGTTTTAGAAGCTCTATTATGTCTTCATAGAACTGTTCAACTTCAACTTCTTTGGTATTAGTGGTCAGGACATAGTCTTCAAGTACTGTGACATTGAATAGTTTGCCTTGGAAAAGAACCAAGACCATTCTGTCATTTTTGAGATTCCACTCAAATACTGCATTTCAGACACTTTTGTTGACTATGAAGGCTACTCCATTTTTCTAAAGGATTCTTGCCCACAGTAGTAGATATAATGGTCATTTGGATTAAGTTCACCTACTCCTTTCCATTTTAGTTCACTGATTCCTAAAATGTCAATATTTATTCTTGCCATTTCCTATTTGACCACTTTCAATTTACCTTAATTCATGGACCTAACATTCCAGATTCCTATACAATACTGTTCTTACAGCATCGGACTTTACTTTCACCACCAGACATATGCACAACTGGGCGTTGTTTCCACTTTGGCTCCACCTCTTCATTCCTTCTGGAGCTATCTCTCTACTTTTCTCCAGCAGCATATTGAACACCTACTGCCCTGGGGGCTTCATCTTTCAGTGTGATATATTTCTGCTTTTTCATAATATTCATGGGATTCTCAAGGCAAGAATGCTGAAATTGTCTGTCATTCCCTTCTCTAGTGGACCCTTTTTTGTCAAAAGTCTGTTTCATCTATTTTTTAACAAAGAACTCCAATCCACCACCACCTCAAGTGGATTTTTCCTTGTATAAATACATCTTTTCCAAGCAAACAGGGGGAAAAGCAAGCAAAGTGATACAAGAAAACTGGCCATTTATGGAACTGGCCATAAAGGAAAACGCTTTCCTTTCACCTCTAAAGAAGTAACCTGAAATTGTGGTTTGCTCTGGTCTTGCCTTTTCCAGGATCATCCTATAGAAGGATCAAGGATAAAGCACTTTAGATATGCTGTTATATAAAAATATCCTATCTTCAACTTTCTACTCATTGCCTTAATACGTCATCCAAAGATAGCCATATCAGTCTTAACGTGAGGAAAGAAAATAAGTGAATTTTTCTGTCAGCTCTAAAAGTCCTATTCCAAAGCTAGAGGGTTGTATTTGTATCTGGGGTGGGAGGAAGAGCCAGGGAATAGTCTCCAATCTGCCCCAATCAAGAAAAAAAGAAATTAAAGCCAGAAATAAAGTTCTTGGGAAAGTAATAAAATCTGAAGGGAAGAGAATGGTTTGGTCAGTTGTCCTCATGTTATATAACTCCTTTGGATTGCACCTCAAGACTACTGACTATTCTGAGTTCAGCCAGTTAATGCAAGAACCTAAGGAAGACAATCTCATCTTAAACAAGTAATTGTTGCCCAGGGGTTAGAACTCTAGTTCTTTTGAGATTGGCAGAGATTCAGTGCTCACCCTGTTTCTGGCATATTGTGGTACCAATCCAACCTGAACCTGAGTTTGATGCTTATTTGGGACAGTAGTTCACCTGAGCAGATGTACTGCTCTGGGCAGCAACTTGTTTCAAAGACTTACTTGGTGAGACCAAGTAAGAGAAGAGAAGAGAAAGAGAGAATGAGGTACATTCTAAAGCCAAACTTTATATACTTGGAGATTTCATAGCTACTGTAAGATATTTCCAGATCCCTCTGAGGGGCATCAAGTAAAGGAGAGGCTGGCCCTTACATAGTCATAAAGAGGCCTGGAGACTAGCAGTCTAATAGTCAGGGATGCTTTGGCTCTATGCCAGTCCAGAAACTTGTCATTAGTAAGTGGGATCTAAGAATCCTGCCATATTGGAACTGGAACTGGAAGACAAATAAGAGCCAAAAGAGAACTGTCAGGGCCAAGCTATCATGAGCAGGTGGCTCTGACAGTACCAGGGGCATTCATTTGTTAGGCAGCTTCCTTCTGCACTGATCTGATCCTCTGTTTTACCTGTGGTCTCTCCGTTTCAAAAAAGCCAACTCAATCTTCAGACATCCTTCAGGTTAAAAGCAAGTCTAATCAAATCTCTCATGCAGGCATAGACTTCAGAGCTGTTAACCTCCTTTCATATGAATTAACTCTTTCAAACTCCACAATGGTCATGGAGAATGCAGAAGGTACTTCATTGTGATCCCCAAGAAGCTGAGGCTTTAGGTATTACTCTAAGGTCTCTGGAGAAGATAGTCTCTCTCTCTGCTCTGGTTTTCAGCTGTAACGTCTCTGCCTGCTCTAGGAGCCTTTGAACTCTCTATATGAGAGAGGGCAAATTATGCCATATCAAACTGTAGCATGCTATTCAAATATCAGGGTCTGATATTTAAGGAAAATTGGGCTCACTGTCCTCATTTTACAGGTGAGAAAAAAAAAGGTTCAAAGACATGAAGAAATTATTTTAAAGATCACACTGATCACAAGTACTTGGGTATAAGATGTGAAGTCAGTTCTATCTGATTCTCAGGCCAGTCACCTAGAATTTGAAATACTTCTTAAGGGGCATGAAGTCCCTGTGGA